>VXAZ01000953.1:3488403-3859922 GCA_013399875.1 Gymnorhina tibicen | reverse complement strand
CTTTTTTTTTTTTTTTTTTTTTAAGGTTCTGATGTTTATTCCAGCCTGCACCCACGCAGGCCAGGGAGCAAGAGGGCAGGCCTCAGCTCTGCACGTTCTTATCAAGGGGTACAGAAAGGAGGTGGGGTAATACACCAAGGACCAGTGGGGGGGAACCAGGGGGCAGAGTGGCCATCTGGCTGCCGGCCAGTCAGAGAGACCTGAGCTACACAGGGTCACAGGACCGGATGGGACAGGCTTTCCTAACTGAGCTATGGGGGTCTCAAACTTCAGAGTTTGTCCACCACCAGGTTCCCTTTGGACCTAGGCTCTTTGGCTCCCCAGCTATAGCAGCTGATGGTTCAGGCGCCACAACACACACCTTCTTTTCTCTTTGTGTTGGAGAGTCCCAAACTGGAATACATTTCTTCATCCTATTAATGCTCTGCATGGAAAATTCGTGTTGACTTTCAGATGGGGCTACCACTTGGAGGTGGCTGCAGGGTGAAGCGTACTGGATGCATATCCCATCTGGGAAGGACTAACTGATGATATTCTGGAGGGAGGCTCTGATCAGGACATAAATAGATATATATTGCATGTGGACCTTATGCTTTCCTGCTCATTGTCCATTTAGTTTCTGCTGGCATGGAATCATAAAATAAACTAGGTGGGAAGACATCTCTGGAAGTTTCATCCAACTTGCTGCTCAAAGCATGACCAACTGCAAAGCTAGATCAGGTTGCTTAAGGCCGTGTCCAATCCAACTTTGAATAGTTCCAAGGATGGAAATTCCCCAGCCTCTTTCAGCATGTGTTTAAGTGCTGAATCACTCTTGTAGGGAAGGATATTTTTCTTATTTCTCTTAGGGATTGCCCTTTGGCAACTTCTGGCCATTGCCTCCTGGTTTTAGGTTCTGTCCTTCTGAGAGGGGTTTCCTTTGTTTTCTGTAGTTAGTTGTAGACTGCAGTTAGCCGTCATCCTCTTAGCCTTCTTGAGGCTGAACAAATCCCGTTGTCTCAGCACCTCCTTGCACAGCTCCTGCCCCTAACATCTTGGTGGACATTTGCTGGACTAACTCCAGAAGGTCGGTGTTTTTACATTAACTGGGAGACTAAAACTAGAGAGAGTACTCCACATGTGGTGTCACAAATATTGAATAGAGAGGAAGAATTATTTGTGTTGATGGGCTGACTGCAGTTCTGCTAACACAGCCCAGTATTTGGAAGCCTTCTACTGCAAGGGCACATTTTTCTGAATGATGTTCAGCTTGTTCGTGCTTTCAGGTCCTTTCCCGCAGAGCTGTTTCCTAGCCAGGCAGAGCCCAGCCTGTAATGGTCCATGGGGTGACTTCAAGAGATTCAGGACTTTGTTTGCCTTTGAATATCACATCTTCTCTGCCAGCACGTTTCTCCAGGTTGTTGAAGTCAACTGGAGTGGCAACCCTGCCTTCCAGCATGTCCCTACTCTCCCCAGTTTGATGTCATCTGCAAACTTTCTGAAAATGCCTTCTGTGTCCTTGTTCATGTTGGTGGTGTTAAACAACGCTGCTCTTGGCGATAACACAGAAAGAATGTCACTCAAAATTGACCATCAGTTAGAATCAAAACAATTCAGTTTCTTCCCTTGAAACAATGAGGGTTTGAACATGCAAGAAAATAAACCTGTTACACCTTGGTAGGATAAGCATTGCACAGGTATAATCAAACAGCAGAAGAGATTTGCTGATTTAAGTACAAGACTCAGAATCAGAAATTGTTAAGCTCTACCTTAGATTTGATTAGATGTGTTCTGACTTGCTGTTGCAGGAGACCCATTCGGTTGATCTCTCACTGATTGTCTTTCCCTCAAAACAGTATTTCATTCTTTGTTCTTTGTCCAAGTCAAATATTCAGTTGCGTGTTCTCAGTGAAGTGTATTTTTTTGGTTTGGGGGTAGGAGAGGGGGATGGAATAGATGGAGGCTGTCAACAAGTTTCCAAAGGCACAAAACTTTATTTCTGAGTCGTTTCTCCAGGTATTCTATTTGTTTGTGTGCAGGTATAACGAAGCTTAGAAGAAGAACGACTGCTCAGAACAGTCCAGTGAATGGCTCAGGTAAGACACTGTCACAAATGTGTGGAAATCAGACTGTTGCTTGGTCTGAGCTTGTCAGTTTTTATTCTGTGTCAGTGTAGTCTTTCATTGGAGAAGTAAAGGAGTAACTTTTCTTTGAGTGTAGTTATTTTTTGCAGGTCATTAACACATACTTTCTAAAACAAATACATTTCTTTTTAGGAGAACATGAGCAACTTTTCCCTGGGGACAGCCAACAACTGCCTCACTCAGAGAGAGGTAGGAAACCTGTATTTTAAGGTATTAATGTTTCCAAATATCTGCCGTTGGTTGGAGCAGGGAGTCTGATTTGCTCTTCACTTTTTGTGGGTCTGAGCTTTTGAACTGGTTTTCAATGTGTGCACATGCAGACTCAAAATCTCAGTTGAGGTCCAATATAGGATGATTATAGGGACCTGCACTTAGTGAATGTGTTGGTGGGGCTGGCAAAGTTACTGACAGTGAGTGGGCTGAGATTTTCCTGGTCAGCAGCTGTCTTTGGAAGTGAATTACCTTTCTAACAGTGGAGGATTGGGGCTGGCCTCAGGATGAGGGCTGAAAAAGTGCATACTGTAGGGTAATCTGTCATTCCTCTCTTCCTGTCCAGATCTCCATCTGGGCTTCTGCTGTCCATTCTAATCTACATTGGGGGTTTTTTGGTTTTGGGGGTTGGCTTGTTTGTTTGTGGATTTTTTTGGTTTTTTTAGTGTTTTGTTGGAGTAGTTTTGGATTTTTTACTTCCTTAATTTGCAGCAAGATTGTTCTGCTCTCTGGCTTCTTGTGTTTTGGGATGTGGAAATCAGTCTATAAAGTGAGCAGCTAAGGAAGGGGACAACTTTAGTCTGTACTCCTTTCATAAGGGTGAATTTGGCTATCATGTTCTAGCTTTAACATATATGATCTTATTGCCAGGACTGTGGTGTGTTTTTAGGAACCAAACTAAGTTAACCCCCAAGGCAGTCAAGCAGGCTGGGGAGTACAGGGGAAGATTGTCAAAAAATATTCTGTTACCAGGCCAAACAGTGTTTCAGTGGGAAATGGCTAAAGCTCCTGCCATCAGGTGCAGGCTCAGTGCTCCCTTGGAGTGTTCCGGTGTTGAGCTCACAGTGCCTGCATGTGGGCTGCTCGGTCTGGTACCTTACATTTGTTAAAGCTGTGGTTCTAGCCCACGGTTCAGAGACCACTGAAGTTGAGACTATGGATGAATCTGAAGGTGAAAAAAGGAGAAGGATGCATAGGAAAAAAAACCCCAATAAACCCATTTTGGTACTTTACTTAAATTTGCTTTGGAATGTTTCTATTAAAGGTTCTTTAGGGTCTGCAAAGAGGAAGGGTTTAAAGTTACAGTGTTAGTGCAAAACAAAGATGAACTAAAAAAAGTAGATGCAGATTCTCTTCTCAGCTGTCTTTGGCTTTTTGTGGCAGATTTGTGCAGCTTTATCAGTACATCTACTTCAGCAAGACTTTTGTAAAGTTGTAGGCATAAATATAAATGATGCTGGTCATGGTCTGGGACCTTAAGTGGTTACTGGAGGGAAGTTGAAGTTGAAATTAATTGTGATTCCTAAAGTGGCATAATGTACTGGTTCTCAGGAATATCTGTTAAAAGTGTTATAATGAAGTTGTTGCTTTAAGGCTGAGTTGCATATTTTGCAGACTATTGTGCTACCTCCATACACACTTCTGGAAAAAGATTTCTGTTTTCTTGCAGCTGTATTTCCACAAGCTGTTCATGGTGAGAATGAAGAGCCTGAAGCAGGTAACAAGTGAGATGGAGCCCTAAAACAGAGGAACATGAAAGGGGAAAATAATTTTGCACATGGCCTTTTGTAGTCCAATCCATATTAGCATGTTCTCAATATAGAGTTTACCATTGTCCTGCTGGCCTAGAAGAACCTGTTGCCTTAGAACAGTAAATGTTGATGGGTAGATCACTAGAAGAGAAGTCAGAAGGACCTAGAGCATGTGTTTGGTAAACAGCACAGAGCAAATACCTTCTTGGGGCTTCACCTTCCCTCTTGATGAGAATGATGCTGCTTGCTGTGTTTGCAAACCGTTTTACCATCTGTGGGAAAAAGAACTAAGCATGGAAGAAAGAACCCCTTTTTGCAGTAAATAAGGAAGTTACCCTTTTGTCTAATGTTACCTTTTACTTGTATGCAAAAGAGTACCAAGGGTGTTTCTATAGGATGTCATCATGGGTAGGTGGTCTTTGCTTTCTGCTGGAAAGAAACCCTCAAACAGGACCTTAGACAATAAAATGCTGTGGCTTCAAAATTTTGTATTGGTGCCAAGTAGATATGAGCCTCAGCACACCAATTTAGAGATGGGATGCTTACCAACTTGCAAAATTCGTATTTGGGAGATACTTCATCCAGAAATGTGCTTCTCTAAGGAAAGAAGCCTGCTGTATCTTCCATCTGCTTTATGCTCTAGGAGATTTTTGGCTGCATTCAGCAGGTAGCTAAGCAAAGCTCCAGTTTGTTTTCTTAGTCCAGTCAGGGTGAATTTCAAGGAAGTTCTGGGACCTGCATTTTTTCTAGAAGTTCTTTTAGCTACAAAGGGCTAGTGAAATTGAACATTATTGATCAACTCAAGAAAAAAAGTCAGTTTTGCATTAGTGATTCATTCACTCCCTAACTCTTCCACACTCTATAACATTTTCCACAAGTGGCTGATAATAAGGGTGTTGGAAAAGGCAGAAGTCTTTCCTATAAAGGAAAAAATCACTAGTGATGACAGTAAGGAAAAGGAAACTCAGAAAAACTCAGAATCCTCTGGAGTTTGCTGCTTATTCTTCCTGCATGAATTGTAATGGGTGTAGAACAGCTTTTTTCATCTGAAGAAAGAGGGATTGTGTAGCTGATGGTGAAGGTGTGGTGTACTGAGGGATTGTCCCATCACTTGTGTGACTATTTCCATATACATAGACGTGGATACAGGAAAAGGAGCTTATTTTATGCCTGTTCTAAAGTAGAAGGGAGTGAAACACAGAGTTCAGGCAAAAGAGAAATCAGGTCCATAGATAAAGGTTGTCAGTTTGGACACGAGATGCAGAAAACAAAATACTTTCTTTTGTTGCAGTATAGAATGGGAACATCAGGAAGGGGAGTTAGTGCCCCTCTGTGCAGTACACCCAGCAGCACTTAGGGAACAGGCAGTCACTGCTCTCTGGATGGGAAATAGTAGGCAAGGCTATGATGTTCTCACAAAGCAGTTTCAAGTAGGGCTTCTGCTGATAGCACAGCAGTACTTAACTTGCAGAGGAGAGGGTGTGCTCTGAGCCCTGGACTGCACAGAGCAGTGGCCTGTGCTGGGGAGGGGCAGAAGCAATGGAGTGTGCTCCTGAGGGACTGTAGTTTTTCTCTGATCTCTTTTCAGACAGAGAATTGAATGAGGAGGACAGTGCCCGGAAAGACAATCCGATAGTTAAGAATGGTGTAAATCAGGAAGGTAAGTGCCTGTTCTATGGAGCAGTCAGTGCTACTCACCCAGTAGGCAACCTGGCCATGATCCCTTCATAGAATCATAGAATCTGATGGGTTAGAAGGGATGCATCAGGATCATGGACTCCAACCCCTGTCCCTGCAGATGACACCCCAATAATCACACCATGTACCTGAGAGCATTGTTCAAACACTTCTTGGACTCTGTCAGGCTTGGTGCTGTGCCCACTTCCCTGGGACTTCCCTGGGGAGCCTGTTCCAGTGCCCAGCCTCTCTCTGGGTGAAGAACCTTTTCTTGATATCTGACCTAAACCTGCCCTGACTGAGCTTCATGCCATTTCCTTGAGTCCTGTCACTGGTCGGGAGAGTGAAGAGATTGTACCTGTCTCTCCTCTTCCCCACATGAGGAAGTTGTAGACTGTGGTGAGGTCTCTCTTCAGTCTCCTCTTCTCCAGGCTGAACAAATCAAGTGACCTCAGCCACTCCTTGTAAGGTTTCCCCTTCAGACCCTTCACCATCCTCATGGCCCTCCTTTGGATGCTCTCTGGTAGCTTTTTTTATATTGTGTATACATGTAGAGCTGTAACTAGCAACTCAGTCTGATGCAATAGAGCCATACCTTGAAGCTGAACAAGGCAGGGGACTGTATTTATCTTCTTATCTCTCTTCAGACACCTTAAAGAAGAACAGCAGCTTGCTGGCCAACCATGCAGATGACTCTGTGACTTTTGCCTAATGCCACCTAATGGGTGGCACCGCAGGTGCTGAGCACCTCCCATGCTTAGCCTTTACAGGGTGTGTAAGGGATCATGGAGACAGTACAGAGTCAGGAATGGAGGAGAGAAAGGAAGTGTTGGGTGGTGATCCCATGGGAATGGGGCATGTTGTTCAAGGTTACTATTGTTGCAAAACAAATGGCCCAAATCTCAGTCAGATTATTCTTGATCCATCTGGGCCAGAGAGTCGGAGAGTTGTGAGGTCCAGGATTGTCTGAGTATTGCCTTTGTCCTTGCAGAAGTGTCCCAGGATGCAGAAGGTGGAAATGGGGAGCACCTGAACAACTCTCCCAGCTGCAGTAAAGAAGGTATGTGAGGGTGAAGCTCTCTGTGTCTTGGGAGATTGTGCTGACTGACGCAGAGGTTGACTGTGAATAGTTTTCCTTTCTTGGAAGAAAAAGGAAAAATGTTGTTTTGTCTGTCATACAGTCCTTACTTGAGTGGTGTAACTGTGAGCATCTCATACTAGTTTCTGCTTTTTTTGTTGTAGATGAGTGGTCACCAAACATTTTGTGATTGTCTGCCACATCAGTAAAATTCTTTGAACTCATATACTCATTTTATGTATATTTATAAGTTATATACAATTATTACCATACTCAAGTATTACATACATTATAAAACATGCACAAAATAAAAATTTAAAAATTATAATGATGGAGCAAATAGTATTTTTATTTTTAAAATTTTATTAATGGTGCAAAAATATTTTTTTCCTGCACCACAATGGATTGCCTTGTGCACGCCCACTTTGGAGTCTGCTGATGCAGATAATCCATTTAAAGATTCTCAAAATGCACAGCCACGTGAAAGCAGGTGGCACCTTACTGCTGCAGAGTTTTTGTTCTGCCAAGTTTGATACTTCTGTTGAATTACCAGCCAAGCAATCACATCTAAAAATTCTAGTATTTGCTGAAGACAATGATGAAAAGAGGGGGGAAAAAAATCTCCAAATGTGAAGAAACATGGATGAAGGGAAGGGTGGGAGGGATTTAGTACAAAAAACGTGACTCTGTGATGCAGGCAAAACTGCTGATGGGGCTGTCATGAAAAAAGGGAAGTATAGCTGCAGAGGAAGCTGTGGTGTGTCGCAATAACTGAGTCAGATCCTGTTAGTTAACAATGAGTAATACTGAAAGCCGAGTGAAGTGTTTTATTCCTGGTCCACGTGATGTGCTGCTTTGCTGGGCTAAACTGTGCTCCTGCGTCACCCTTAAAGATTTCGCATCTGCAACTGGTCTGTTGTTACATCATGCTGAGGAACCAGATGTGGCTGGGCTTGCTTTGGTGCTGTTTGCAAACCATATGAGAACAGAACCTTTTGCGTGTTTTGGGGATGGGGTAGGAAACCTGATGCTTATCCCTGCAGCTGTAAAATGAGAGAAGCCTATTTCACAGTCAGACCCTCTCACTGCACAGACACAAGGAAACAGCACACACACACACACACAACTGGCTTTTTGATTGTGTTCTTTAGTATCATCACCAAGGTAAAGCAGTAAACCTGCTTGCATTTTAAGCATACAAATCATAAAAATACTTCAGGCCTATCCAGGAGCCTGTGAGAACCAGACTAGGGACAACTTTCTTTTTCTCATTGTCTACAGAGTTGAGTACCATATGTCACCATATGCTGCTCTCCTAGGCCATCTCTTGACATCTTATCCTAGGTTGGAGTGATGCTGAGCTACAGATTAGTGGAAGGGACAGGTAGTGCTATCAAAATGGGAGCAAAGACCGAAGAGCATAGTGCCTTGGCACATCCAGGTGGCTCCCCTTAGAGAGCTGCTATGTGTGCAACAGGATGGAAACGCCAATGTAAGTGGGCTTGTGTGCTCTTTATCGGAAATCAGCCTGGTTAGAGGCTGATGCGTGTTGCACGTGATGAGTTAGGCTGGGCACGTAGTCTTGAACTTCCTGCACCGTAACTTCCCTTTGCCTTCAGTCTCCTTGCTTGTCAAATACGAGCTGCATTTTCAATCCTCAAAAGAGAAAACTCCAAAAGCACCTTGCATTACTGCGTGGAAGAAATAGCAGCAGCAGCACATGTATGTGTGATGCACAGCTGATACTGAGATCATAGACATGAAACATTTGCATAGAAGTGGTGTCTTAATTGCCTGGTTCTGTGATCCAAAGTCATGGAGTCAGAACAACTTCACAGGTTACCAGCTGCTTAGCAGGTGGCTGGCAGTAAGTAATAAATGTTCTAACTGTGCTCCAGTTGCGGAGGAATGTGCCTAATCATAAATAGATAATTTGGGTAAAATGTTTAGTGGCTATTAGATACCATGGGTCATGTACTTGCTCTAACTGGATTTTTATGAGTCACGTGACAGTGTCTTGGTGCATCTTCACACCACCTCATTAGTATTTAAAGCTTGCAGTATTCTCATATAGCTAGTTCAATTTCTAGAAGACATAGTAATTTACCTGTGTGCTTTTCTTACTCTTTTGTTTCAGATCTTAAACCAAAAGCAAATATCGAAGAGAAACGGTAGAATTCGGTGGTGAACGAGGTGCTACTTTTTCCTTTGAAGATCTTCCATGAGCAATGAAGTTTTCAGAGCTGCATCAAGAAGCACTTTGAAGACAAGCTGAACTGCTTCCGGTGCCTATTTTTCTTTCCTCAGAAAAGACAACCTCCTTTTCAAGTGCTACTACGGGAAGACAAATAGGCCAAATCATGGACAAAACCTTTTTAATTGTTTTGTATTTGGTTTTAACAAACAATGCCCTACTAACACACCAAGGCTTATATGTACTTGATATTTTGAGATTTACAAAGTTGTATATGTATTTGCATGAATGTGGACAAACCAAAAACTGATGAGCTTTCTATGCACTTTTTTATCAGTACATTTTTACAGTCAGAAAAAAACTTCATCCTTCAGCAGACCAAGATGGATGAAGTTTATCTTTTCTAGTCTTGGTTCTCCAACAGGAACTCAATACTCCAGACAAAGCTATGTCCTAGAGTTGGCAGATGCCTGGCAAACTGATCATCTCGTGACAGTGGTTCACTTTGTGATAAAACTACATTTCAGCTTGTTGTTGCACTGGAACAAAGCTGCTGTTAACAGCTTTTCCTAAAGCTTTTAATATTTTTTTAACTTTTAGGACTTCTTTTAAAATAATTTATCTTTTCATGTTTTTCTAAGAATGTCAGCTTACTTCTACTCATTTCTAAGTAGCAATAGTATGTCTTCAAGTTGCTTGAGACTAGAACAAAAACTTGAAAACTGAGATCATATATAATGAAGCTCAGAAAGAATCAAAAAGAAAACCACCGTGCATTAATGTTTCAGAACATCAAGCTATGAAGTATTTTTCATTATGTTTACATGCTGGTTGTTCATGCAAGTTGAAAGCCATTTTAGTTCATTTTGAGCTTGGTACGTGTAAAGAATCATGAAGGTTTGACACTGGTAACCAGCAATCAGAAGCTCCCCCTTCAGCTTTCCGCTTGTTTCAACTTCTGCCCTTTCCACTCACACCATTTCTTCTGCTATTTGTAGCTGCTTGTCTGCTATTTGAACACTGCATGAGTGTTCAAAAGTCACTTTTGGTAGAACTAGACCTTTTACCTCTACTGCTGTATATAAATATTTATAATATCTGTTATTAATGTGAGAAATAAAAGTAAAAAAATTATTGTCTGGTGGTACTGGCTGGAATTGCTCCCAGAAACTATACCAGTTTGTCTAATGGTCTCCATCTCATGCAATTTATTACTAAACAGCACAGAAAGGTGTCATATAGTGTGGTTTTGAAAATCCAGGAAATGATGACTGTATTCCAGGAAGTGAGCCTGCCCTCTGACACCTGGTATAATTAATGTTGTTTCCAAAGCAAGAAGCAACAGCCTTCAAAAATAGTAAGCAGTTGTGGTTAATTAACCACAGTTGCTGGAAGGCTTCAGAATAGTTTGTGGAATTTTATCAGAAGCTTCAGAATAGTTTGTGGAGCTTTATCAGAAGCAGAAAAACCCATTTACATGGCAGGCTGACATAAGACCAAGAACTACAGGCTCTACAGTCTCTACATGCCTGCTTTCACCCTTTTACCTTGCAGGGTCTTCTGTGCATGAGAAATTGCTGGTAGAAGTGCAAACTGCAGTTTTTAAAGCAACAGTGAAGCTTTTTTTTAATTGGTATTGTTGTTTCTTTGGGTTTTGAGGGGTAGATTTTGGGGTTTTTTTCCTCTAAGGATCTGAAGTCAGACATTTGGGAGAATAAATTCACCTGACTTCCTGCTGGGTTTGGTGACAGTATTTGCAGTGCCGTTGCCCATGTCCTTCTCTTCAAATGTCTCCTCAATAACTAAAGAAGAATAAACTTTTATTTTAAAGCTAAGCTAAACTTTTAAAATAAAGCTTGTGCCCAAGTTTACTTTGCACTGAGTAGAAAGATTGGCAGTTTTCAATAGCTGCGAGTAGAAGCTCACTTGAAATGCAGTTATTTTTGGCCTGTGAACAAGCTGAATCCAGGAAATGATGACTGTATTCCAGGAAGTGAGCCTGCCCTCCGACATCCCTGAGTCTCAGCACATGCTGGTGGTAAGATGTTTTTTGCTAATAAGCAAACTCACAGTGAGTAGAAGCTGCTGCTAAGTACTTGTGCTCACAGGATAAAGCCTGATTGATTCCTTGGTCCTGACTCTCTTTTCTCTAATCTATGAAAGCAGTGCCTACAGGAGATATTGCTCCTAATTAATCCCAGAATAAATGAGATCAGAGCTTGATATCTGCTGTAGAGCTGAAAGTGTGGGTTTTGGTCATCAGACTCAACCCACAGTTGTGCAGGCAGCTTTGTGTTGTGCTGACGTGCTCAGCTTTCAGTTGTTTGCAAACACACTGTGCTGGATCTTGCTGAAAATTTGCAATTGTCATTGGCTGTGCAACTGTTGGGAACAATCTCGAACAGATTCCGGCGTGAAAGCAGTCCTGTGAGTTGAGAGAGCCTTCATCAGTGCCTAAGAGCTACCTTCATATGGAGCTATACAAGCAGAGTTGAGAGGACTGGCTTCCAGGAGCAGGACTGCAGCAAAAGCTAGGGATAGCAGGAACACCAGCAGGCAGCGTGGTTTTCTTGTGAGCAGATTTGTATCTGCGCCTTAAAACCAGGGACTGATTATGCCTGGCAGACTGCAAGGAGGTGACACACACCCTGTGTGGCATCCTGCTGCTGGAACACAGGTTTGCAGTGCTCTACAAGCAGTAGCAGGGTAATTTAGGGACACCCAACAGAAAAGGGTGAGGTGAGCTTGTGTGCTCGACCATCTCTGGGTGCAGCTTGAATTTTGGGGTAGGTACAAGGACATGAAAACATTTCTATGGACCTTAAAGAGCATGTAGCAAGATTCCGAGGAACTTTGCCTTAGGCGTGACCTGAAGGGAATTTTCCTCCTTAAAAGGTGGTGAGTAGGGTTGATCCTGGAGCATCATGTTGGCCAGTGTGGCTCAGCAAGTGCAGTCATGGGAGAAATCAATGTATTCTGTGCTCAAGGGCACATCTAAGTTTCTAATCTGCCAAGTTTTATATGACCCAAACATAAAACTTCGGTAAAATGCAGCTGCTTCTTCATCCCTGTTGGATATCTGAGGATAGGCCGGTGGGTCACAAAGCTTATCAATTTTTTCTAGCAGCTGTGCCTCTCTACCTAGAAAAAAAATCATTCCTAGCCTTATAAATTGCAAGTTTCTTTCCAATTTAGAACATGTTTTCCTCTTCTGTCATATCTAGTTATATTTGTTTACCATCCCTCTTCTTTGGGGAGTATCAGTGCACTCCAAGTATGCAGTTTGGATCCTTTTTTTGCTTCCTGGGGAGGATGGGGGAGAAGAGAGTTTAGAGTTGGACCAGGAAGATGGAACGTGAGTGAACGGAGCAATCAGTGATAGGTGGGGGTAAGTGCAAAGAAGGTCGAGAAATTCTGTGCAGAGTACTGGAAACCAGACTATTTTAGGGCTGCAAAGATAAATCAGTCCCAGAATAACTTTTTGAAATGCTTGCCTTATACTGCAGTAAGCTGTGTCTTGCAGTCCTGACAACAGAGGAGCCATGCCTTTCCTCTGATATCAGCTCTTTCCTGCTAGGTCTGGTTGAGAATTACATTTTCTGACGTTTCACTTCCACTTGCAAATTCTCAGTTTTAAGTGAACATTAAGCTAACCTAAATAACTAATTTAACTATGTTAAGGAAGGTCCTTGGTGGTGATGGTGATGGTCCTTGGTGTCTGTGGCTGAGACTCAAGCCAGAGGACTGTCTCAGAGAGACAACACTTGAAAAAGAGGCAAGAAGCTTTAAGGGCCAGACTGGCAGCCCGAAGCTCTGTGTGTCCGGGTGGCATTGCTCTGCTGGGGCAGGACTTAGACCCAGCAGTGCAGGAAATTATTCCCAGCTTCTCTCTGCTGTGTGGAGGGTGAAGCTTTCCAAGGAAGGCCATTGATTCAGAGGGAGAGAAAAAGGGCCCTTAAGATTAATCACCTATGGATTAGCTGTTTTGCATTAAGAGCTGTAGGAGGCAGGTTGCTGTCCACTTACTCAAAGGGCATTTGGTGAGTGTGGGGGTGATTTGCCCTGTGGGATGGTTTGTTGTAGATGTCTTCAAGGGCCAGCATTTTTTTTTTCCTAGAGAAATTAGAAATTGGTGAAGATGTTCAATATTTTAACTTTTCTTTAGAACATCCGAAAGAGGGACCTGAACCCTTGAGGGAAATGATCTGACCAATATCATTAGGATTTAGGGTAATGCAAAGCCAGCAGGCAGGATGGGCCAAAGCTTGGATTTAACAAGAAAACCATAAGGAACTGGCTGTGGGACTTCGGAGTTGAAGGCCTTCACAATTGAGGGCCAGCCCACTGGGGTGGGGGACTTTTTCCCTGTGAAAAGATGTTGTGACTCAGGGATGCTGCAGATCACATCTCCCTTTACATCTACTCTGAATTGTGCCAGGGTCCTGAGAAAAGTTTCACTGGCTTCCAGTGGCGTGGACCTGGTTGGTTCCTGTGGCCAACCTAGCTGGCAAAAAGGTCACGGGAAAAAATACCTAGTTTGGGATCACTCTTACATGATTTCCAAGTAAATAACTGCATGGAATGCAGCCAGACTACAGTTCTCAGGCTCCATCATGACGCTGAATTGTGAGTTTGGCTCAACAGCACTGATTAAATATGAAAGTCCTCTGGTCAGCTCTGGAGTATATTAACCAGAACTTTTTCTAATCACTATGGTGTCACAGTGGTAACATGCATATGGTGAATTGGAATCTGTAATCTCTAGTAATGTGCTCCACAATAATAATTATTTATCATCTGGTTGTTTCTCAGTTCTCTCTTTCTGATGCCAAATAAATTAGGACAGAAGTTCACTGCAGTGGCAAAGTCAAACACTGAAAGACTAGAGATTTCTGAATTCAGGATTTTCTGCAGTCTTCTGTTATTCCCCCAGTTCTGAAAATAGACTTTTATTTTCAGCAGATTCCTGTTGTTGGTAGAGAAATCATCTGCTTCAACATTTCATTTGATTTTTTTGCATTAACTTTGTGTAGCCCACTGGCTTTTGTGCATAACCCGAGATATACTTTTAAGTAATTCTTTCATTTTCTTTCAGATGTTTTTGAGTTCTGATGTTCACACCATAGCATCTGACCATTTCCCAGTCAAATTTTCTGTGCTCTAAGACAGGTGGTGGTGCTGTCCCCTTTTAACAGATGGGCAAACTGACACATAGTGAGGCTACAGCCAAGTCTGTCAGAAGCATTTACTGACTAGGGAAACATTCACAACTGTGCCTTGGCTCTCCTGCATGCTTCTGTAGGCTTGGGACCTTCATATGGTTAAGGTCGAGCTCTGTTCAGCTCCAGTTGCAGCTACAAGCTACTAGCAAGGTCTTTCATTGCTCACGTGGGAAATAGGGAATGCACAAACAGCTTCAGTATGGCAGTCATGTATGAAATCTGTTAGGGAAAACCCCATGTGTGTAGGCAGCAGAGAGGCTGGGGTTCCCCTTGCTCTTTCCTCCCCCTATGCTAGAAGGAGAAACAGTGCATTCAGGAGAAAAGCTGTTTATAAATGAGCAGTACAAACTGGTGCTTTGACTCGGTAGGTGAAGGCCACTGGCATCTGGAAGTCTTGGGCTTTGTGTGTGCGCAAATGTTTATGTTCCGTGTATGTGCGTGAATGTGTGCGTGCACCTGTGTATTGAGCTCTGCTCATACAGGGGAGGAAAGCATCCTGAAGGAGGTTATCAGCCTCTTAGTGTGCAGGAGCTTTTAGAGTAGAAATGGTTTAAGCTACCACAATATTTGTCAGTGGAACACATGCCAGTGCTTGTGCTGGGCTGTGAACTGCTTGGGGTCTCTTTTCCCTAGCGGTAGTGGTCTCCACTCAGTTGTGCTGGAGTGGATGTGGGGAGAGGGTCCTTTCACTTTCTGAGACAGTAGGACAGCTAAAATCTTTGCAGCTGCCGGTTCAACACAGACATTTAGCCAGGGTTTACCTTAAATACATACTCAGCTGAATGTTTTGGTTTATGTTTGGTTATGAGCATGCGGGATCTCAAACAGATGTACAGATAACATCCAGTTCTTCAGAAAGGCATTTAGCAGCCTTACCATTGTTTTTGTCTGCCTGCCCACCTCCCACCTACACCTGCCCTGTTCATGCTGAGGATGTAAAATGTCAACCTGACGGTTCAAGTGTGGCAAAACAGCAAACAAATGTGAGTAATGGGAAATCTCTATCTGAGGCTGCCTAGCGTGGCCCCACCTGCCATCAGTGAGAAAACATGGGTCCGAGAGAGAGCTTGCTGTACTGTCTCAGCCCCTGGAAGACCCATGAAGATGGATGCAACCCTCTGCCATTACCACTCAGCCATTTTAAACTCCTGCCTTAGGAGTAGAGCTCTGTGTCCCTGTGTGTTTGTGTATGGAGAGGTGTGTGTCATTACCTAGAACAGCTGTGGGCTCAGGGAGACATAATTCCAATCTTCTGATAGAACTCTATTTTCCCTCATAATAGAAGTTCAGGAATTACAAGATACACTACCTATTTTCATTTGTTCATATCTAAATTGTCTCCAGATCCTCAGGCTGAGGATGAATTCCAGTATAATACCTTGTTATACATGTGTGGTGCTGGCATAAGAGTGCTACATTACATCTCTGGAGATAATTACTTTGTAATTTCACCTTTTTTTGTATTTTTCTATTTGTAAGCACACAAGATGCAAGACAGTGCCTCTGTAATGAGAGCTCTTTCACCAATAGCATAATTTCTTTCCCCAGCATGCCATAAGGACAGTAAAAGAACAAATGGCTTTGGCAGCCGTTTCACCCAGCCTGCATTAGTGGCATTGTTGCCGTTTTGAGCATGTTTCTATATGGCAAAGGTATGTAAAACATCAGACTTTTCAAAAGCTCTAAGTGATTTGAGGTGTCTTATGATCTCAGCATCCAACATCAAAGGTTAAGGAGCTTGTTGGGATGACACCGTTGAGAGGCTGAATGTTCACAGGGAATTGCATTATCAAGACAGCATCAGTTATACCAAAACAATAAAGTCATCATCTACCTTGGGATTGGCTTGAAAATCATAAAACCTTAATGAGTAAAGACAAGAAACAGTGTGGGGCTGGAGATCCGATAGAAGTAAACACCAGACTGATTCACAAAATTAGGACAACTTGTTTGCAGCAGGTGGGAACTTGGATGGCAGAATTCTGGCAGAAGCACGGCAGAGCTGGACATGCAGCTTTTCCCTAGAAACGTTCCCCTGAACTTGACTGCAACTTTGTCCACTGTGGAAATATTTCCAAGTGCTTCTGATATGACCGGCCAGCAGGCACCGCTCTAAGATCAGCAATTGCTTGACCGCTGTAACCTCTGACAAAGAGCTCGTCACAATCCCTTCCAGTTTCCTTTTATGGGGGAATGGTGTCCTTACAGCTCAAGGCACCAGTTTGGAGTGTATTTACCTGCTTCCTGACACAGAGAAGGGGTTGCCGCCAGATTTACACTTGGTTACTGCAGGCAGTTCTTGGACTTCTCCTGGGTTTCAGGACACACAGATATAGCAATGAAGCATTGCTGGCAGGTAGCTGGACAGGAGGGAGGTAATTTTAACAGATTATTTAATGCTCTGAGCCTGGAGGTTTCTGGAGGAGCTACCTGCAAAGAACTGGGAAAACAGATTTCCTGAGGAAAGGCTTCTGCTTACTGAACTGGATTTTAGCCCTTGAAGTACCCAGTGACTTGCAACCAAATGCCCACATGTAAATGTGGTCTGTGTACTCCCCTCAGCCACATCTAGACATGACCTGTTCAACTACACTTCTTTCAATACAACTGCAGCATCCCTTGCCCCCCTGTTTCCGCTTCCCACCCCTCACTGCCCTTCCATCCATCCTCTGGTCATACAGGTTTTGATCCCAGGCTATTAAAGCAGTGCAAAGCCTGCATATTGCAGATTAGCTCTAATTAAACCTCCCAGCCACAGAGGTAGTTTAAACAGGTACAGCTGGAACTGACTGAATTATTTCTTTACTGCCTTCTGGGCTTAGACCAGAGCAGGGGTCCTGCTGCCTCCCTGGAACAGGTAGGGGAGGGAGCTGTAGGAAGAGGGCAGAGAAGGGACAGCTTTGTCACCAACTGAGTGACCTTTCTGCTTTTTGGACTGAAGTGGAACCATTTCCTCTGTGTGCTGACATTTGCTCCAGCCCCGTTCTTCTGTCGCTTTCTTCATCTCCGCTTCACTTTGTAATTGCCTTTTGTTTTGTTGGTTTACTCCACCCATCCCCATGCTCCTTCCCTTCAACATCTCCTCTCCAGGGATTCCTCCGCATGAATCTGGCCAACACAGGAGGCAGAGAAAGGACAGACATTGCTCTGCTTTTGTTACCCAGTTCTCCTCGCTCCTGTATGTTGGGTCTGTCTTATTTGAGATCTCAGGCCACTTATGGCTTCTGTTTGAGAAGGAAAAAAAAAAGGTATGAGGATCTCTTTCCTTTTTCCTCTTCTACTTGCTCTGCAGATCTCCTGGGGTACTCAGAGTTTGACCTCTGTGGATTCTCAGACTCTGGCTGGAGCTGCAGGAAAATCAACTCTTGAATAGCACATAATTTCTTACTGATATTTTGTGCGTCATTTTGTTACTGTGTTTATGCAGTTGTTGCTTGCAAACAGCACGTTGTGACTTTGGCTCAATCTTCTCACCCCTCTCCTCTTCTCCACCCCGTTCTTGCCCTCTTGTCTTTGTTTGGTCCTAGTTTTGTCATGATCTAGACAGACTGGAGACTTCTAGGCTCCAGAAGACCTGCATTTCTAACGTAAGAAAACAAGTGGAGAAACGCTTAATCTTTTTCCATTGGACTGAAGTCCTGCAGGCTCCTTAATCTATTACAAAGTCACATAAAGGGCATAGGCGTCATTTCTTTTACTTTGGCATTCATCTTTAAGGGGGGCAAGGGGTGGAGCAAAGACAATTCAGTTGATAAATCAAGAAACCGAGAGGTAGGATTCTTGATTTCTGCTCTTGGAAATCTTTTGCTGCTTGTTGGCTGTCTTACTCAGAGCTTGTCACTTACATTTCTTTGTCAAAGTTTACCTAGCTGTTAAAGAATAGCTGTTGCACTTGCCTGCAGGAGGTGATTATGGAAAAGGTAACATTTCCCTTAACGGCTGAGCTGCAGTCGATTTAATTTGCGGTTTGTTATGAAATGGTAGGTATTGTTTTACCTCTCTTCATCCCCAGGCTGGGGGAACAGGCACAGAGAGTTCCAGAGATAAATGGTCAGCTAAATAATTACAGGCCTGGCTCCCAGGGATGGGTTGAGGATTAATGGCTGTTTGTACAGCACTTCAAGATCCTTAGCTGAAATCTGCTTTGAACTCTGGGGCATTTCAGGCTGCAGGTGATGGGTACCCTTGGGCTCTGGCAGAGGCCAGCACTCAGAGTATATCAGATCTTTTGAAGCAGACTGCAGCTCCAGGGATGTGGCTGGCCAGGCTCATAGGGGAGGTTTATTTTAGATCTGGGAAGTGCTCCTATGTAGAATGGGAAGGTGACAGGGAGAACCTGTCCCTTCAGGCTCATCTCTTCTAAGCAGATAAAGCTGCTTGGAAGAGAGACCTGAGGATTAATATATCCAGTGAATGCTTCTCTGGCCATCTTTCTGGTCTTTCTGTTTATTAGCAATGTCCCAGCTGATAAGAAGAAGTCAGTGCTCAGCTGTCATGAATAGAAGAAGCAAACAGCTTGAGTTGCCTTCTGATGCCAGCCAGAGCTTCCTTGGTCTTTTCTCCTGAGGACCCCATGGGTGACCTTCAGAGGTTTGCATTAAGCCAGAACACTGCATTTCAAGTCTTTGGGGCTAATATTCCGTGAATGACCATAACTTCTCTAGCCTGGGACGTTTTCTCCCGTTATCACAAATGAGGAAGCTTTTCTGTCTGGTGCCTGCAAAGTGCTGGAGTGCCAGCCTGGCTTTTACAGCCCTAGAAGGAAGTGCTGAGAGCATTGCTTTCTGATCTTGCAGCAGAGAGATTTTCAAAGGGGAGGCTGTGCTGTGGGAAGCAGTGTAAGATAAAAATGGATCCAGCCAGCTTGCGCTTGTTTGACTACAGAAGCAGCCATCAAGGCCAGGCACTCGGGGAAAGTTCTCCCTGTCCTGTGGGAGGAGCACATGCATTTGGGAAGGTCCTTGAGTGCAGCAGCCACCGAAGGTGCAGGCGGGAAGAATCTCTCCCGGGGTCTCAGGAGTCCCTCAGGGTGCTGCAGGGAGCAGTTCCATGCTCCTAGCATGGTCCTGAGCAGCAGCTGGTGGTGCTATGTAACAAGGCTCTCATGGCACTGAGGTACAAGGACTGTCAGGGGACTGACTATGTCCCTGCAGTGGCCACGGGGAAATGCAACAGGACATGTTATGGCTGGGGAGTCTGCACTGAACAGATGCAGTGAGTCCATCCCAAATCCTTTGCTACTCATCTCATAGTGTGGGGGAAGGGAGAACAGCTTGTCTTACATAGTCAGGGACCTCACTGGTGTCATTATTGTCCATCTAGTTGTGGAGAATACACTGGGGAACAGATATGTCATCTGATCTTTGTCAACCTTTTTTTTTTTTCCTCTTATGAAGCTTTGAGTCCTGGTTACAAGCAATGCAGATAAAAGTGTCCATTCCCACCACCCCTGCCTCTGGAGACCAGCACACTGGAGAGGAATGAAGGGCCATGGGAATACTGAGCATCATTTTATTATGGAGACAGTGGGAGGATGGAGGAGGAACACAAGGAAGACACTGTGATAAGACCACACAGACAGTGCTTACTTTGGGGAGAACAAACCCAAAGAGACTTCAAGAGACAGATAGGAGAAGAGGAAGAAAGATGAAAACAGGAGACTGAGCAAGACAGGCAAGGAATGGCAGAAGCACCTTCTTCCAGTTTATTCAGGGAGTGGCAGGAGCAGACCTGGGGCTCTTCATCCATGAAAAAAACAGCCTTCTGCACACCATTCTCCCATTTTCCTGAAATCTCTGCTTTTGCTCCTCCAGGCAACCATTAATCTAATATTAAGCCCCTTAACCTCTCTAATTGTTCCCTTTCAGTGTCAGCTGGTTTCCTATTAACCTTTCAATCTCTCAGTAATGCAGTTACTTCTGACTCCAGCCAGACCCAGCTCTAAAGCTTTACCTCCGGCAGTGAATTTTCCAAGCTTTCACTTTTTTTTTTTCTTTCTTTTCAGTAATGATTATTACTGCTGTTAAGGAGCCAGTTTGAACCAGCCTCTAAGTGCACAAGGCTGAACCAGTTGGAGTCTATAAATAGCCCTTCACTAACCTTGTACCTTATTTCATTAGGTTGATTGGTTTCCCTCTCTCCACTTCATTGCACCTCTGTCTCTCTCTCTCCTCTCCATTATTGATGGTGGTTCTTTTGTTACTATCCCAGACACCTGCTTACTGATAGCAGGGTGGATCAGCCCTAGGTTTTTCCCTCCTGAACAAAACAGTGTTGGTGCTGGAGAAGCGCCTCTAGAGTTTCAGGACAGAGCAAAGGCAGAAGGTGAGGCAGGTCTGAGGCAGCAAGTCAGAAAATGTCCATGCTGTGCAATAGGAAATTGTATGGCTGAGCACCAGTCCCAGGGACAGGGTTTGCTGGTGGGTTTCTCCTGTGACACCCAACATGATTATATTTGAGTGCAGTCTCCTGTGTGAGCCCCACTGTGCTGTATCAAAGCCAAGGCATGTGCCTGAGGACAAATGGCCCTGCAGTTCAAATCAAGCAGACGTACAGATCCCAGAACTCTCTGCTGTACCTGAGACCAGTCCTTCAGCCATTTTGATGTCATTAGTCAATATATACTACTGCTGGTTGACCCTGCAACCTGGCAGAGCATTTTCATGCTGTGCCTCCTCTAATTCACCTGCTTCTTCTAGCACTGATGCAGTTCCTGAGCTCTGCTCAACCCTGGTGCTGCTCCCTACAAACTGCCCTTTTTTTTTTTTTTTTTTTTTTTTTTTGGTAAAATACAGTGTATGTTTGCACCAAAGACTGAATTCAGCAGTTGCATAAGCTGACCTGAAATCTTTGGGGCCAGTGTAAATCACAGCTCAACATCACAAGTCTGAGTGGCACTTGCAAACTGCTCGTGTGCAGCGAGGCAGAGGGGCAGAGCATCTGCCAATGCTTCACAAGTACTGGGGGTGCTATGGCAGTAGCATAACAGGTTTTGTTTGGTGGATTTAGCAACAGCAGTGGTTTCTACAGGTGGAGAAGCACCATCTCATTGCAGAAGAGCTGCGATCGAGGATCCAGTCACACTTCCTTTTGCTCTCTGAAGAAAGGCAAGTTCTTACCCTGTGAAGCCTCCTTTTTCCCCAGAGAGAGAGAGACTTAGAGGCAAGTTTTCCAATCCGTGCTTAGGCTGACGTTTACAGCCTTTTGCTTCAGCTCAGAAGAAGGATTTGTGTGTCTAAAAGCTCTTCTGTTTTTCTAGCTGTATCATTTGTCTAACACCAGCTGTTACCTTTCCCTGAGAGTCCTGCCTCAAAGTCAACAGCAACTTACCAAAATAATAGGAGCTATTCTCTTCTGCTCTCTGTACAGCTCTGTGTGTTCCTACTTGCTCACTTACTGCTATTCCTTGTTGTTGGAAGGGCAGATTCTGGCAGCAACGAGCCTTTGTCTTATTTTCTGGCAAACAACCTTGGTCTGCAACAAAGCAGGAAAGGCAAACAGTGAAGAAATGAGAGCTGGTAAAACTGGGGTTAGAGGAGAAGATCAACTTCTGGTGGTTTCTTTTTTTTAAGTTTGATGGGGGGAAGGTTTTGTAAAAGTACTACATGTGTGGAAAGCAAACCCCCTCCATCCCCTTCAGGGCAGCTGGCAGCTGGCATTCACACCTGTTTAATAATACAGGTTCTCCAGGATGGCTGTGTGCTCCCTTTCCATTGCTCACAGCCTCCTTGTCTTCATGTCTATCCTTTTAAATTCCCAGGCCTCGCCTTTGCTCCTGTGCCTTTCAGGCATCCAGATCTCAGCAGGACGAAGGAGCCTCCCTGGGGGCTGCAGCAGGGCCCCAAGGTGGTCACTGGTGCAGTGTCTCCCTCCCTCCTTCCTTTCAGCCCTCCCGGTGACCATTTTGGTTGCTGTGAGTTACGGAGGGAGCTCAGGAAACTCTTCACGTCAGGGCTCTGAGTGCCTCATGGCGAGCAGGTTGATAGCTGCGTCAGACCCTCGCTGTGCTTATGAAGGCCTGGGCTCAGCCCAGGATGTTGCCCATCATTTATGGGGGGCCCAGAGGCCTCTCTGGTCCCTGCTGAACAGGGGCAGAGTCCCTGAGGCCAGTCAGCACCCTCCTAACAGAGGCCTGGCAGAACAAGGGGTACAACCTGGCCCTAGAGGAGGACGCGGGGGCTGAGTCGAACTGAGTACTGCTCCCCCCACACGCTGCTCACACGCTGCCATGGTTTGGGGGCTGCAACGAGCCCCTTTAAAACTGCCTGGCCCACCTGCCCTCCATGGAAGGTCCCTTGCCGCCTACAGGAAAGTCAAAGCCCGTGGAAAAGCCATCTGACCTGCTGACGAGCACGCTGCCCTTCCGCAGTGGGCGCTGTGCTGTGCCTGGCTGCGGGGAAAGGGGAGCAGGACTGACCTGAGCCCGCAAAGCCTGGCAGGATGGGGGGCGTGTGGTTGCAGAGTGACATCCCTCTGTCCTGCCCGCTGAAAAAGCTGCCTCTCAGTGAAGGTGATCCAGAGTCCTGTGGAGCAGAACACGTGTTCAAAGGGGAAGCTGATGGGAGAGGTAATGCCCATTGCTACCCCTGCTTTTTTGATCTGTATTATGACAGGTGAATAGTATCAGACCCGCCGTTAGGTACAACCCAGTTGCCCATTTTTTGCCTGGTTTCTATGGTCAGTCCCATTTATTCCCCTTCCCTTGGGAAGCTTTCTAAATATTTATCCCAGTGATCAATCATATGACCCACTGTAGCAATGTGATACAGCTTTAGCTGTGCTAATCAGCTTAGCTTGGGCCCCTGACCCCTGTCATCTTATTTTAGGAAAAAACTTTACACAGTGCCTGGTAAGGGCTGTTCAGTCCAGAGGATTTAAATCCAAGGTGAGAAACAGCAACACAGACTTTTGCTTTTTTATTTTGTAGCCAGAATTCAGTTTACCATTATTCTGATTTGTCATTTCTCTAGGAGGAGTTGAGCTTTGAATAATACACGAAGAGTTCAATTTCATTATAAAATACTTGGCTCTTATCTGTTGACAAAAAAGCATCCCAAATAGTAAATGTTGAGTGCTTTGGCTGAAGCACTTGAGATGTTCAGTCATCCAAATGGACTAGGACATGGAATCACTTTCTTCCTTTCTCCTCCCAACTTTAAATGAGGCCCTTTAAAGCAGAATGGGCTCTAGAGAATAGTGTCTGGTGCAGGGGACTGGAAATACGTGCCTTGAACCTCAGGGGGTTTTGTGGGGAAGATGTCAGAGGAGAGATGGGCCTAAAGATAAATATATTCTTGGCGTGTTTTTTTTCTCTACAGAGAGATGTCTCTACTCCAAAGCAGCAGCAGAAGTCAGAGGTGAATGAGCAGCCAAGGGCAGCCAAGATCCCAGCTCATCAGCTGCTCAGCCAGTTATACTGGTGGGAGAAAGTGTGCTGAAAGCCAAGCCTCTTTCCAGCGCTCCAGGAGCGCAGCACAAGCCCCACAGACAGTATATGAAAATATGAACTGCATCACATCTGTAGGAACTTGTTTTATTAGAGACATGAGTACTAACAACCTTCTCTGCATAATTTCTGAAAGGAACAGACTGGCTTTGTAAGGGAGAGACAGATGAGGACAAACTATACTTGGATAAAAGAACAACTGGAAATACATTGTGTAAGAGGAGGGTCTGGCAGAAACTGAGCACTTTCCAAAGCCTGAGAACTCCTACCAGTGGCAGCTTCTGTCATCAGCCCTGATGGTGAACATCCTGTGGGCTGCCAGGGCAGGGAATGTCTCCAGACCTGCCTGAGGGCTTTCCCAGTCCAGCTGCTGCAGCAGCCTCACCTCCCAAGTTTCTGAAGCACCATCTGGAAGCAACAAGAGAATCATCAAACTCCTGCTTGCCACATCTCCAGCCCTTCCCCCTCACTATGAAGCATGTCTTTGAGAGAGTTCATCATCCTGCTTTCTCGGCAGGTGAAAATATCCTCCTTTTTAGCATCCTAGGGAAGACATGGCAACTGCTGAGGTGTAACAGCAGACTTTGAACATCTTCAAGGTTTTTGAACTTGTATTGTCCTCTTGACACCCATGACTTGAATATAGTCTGGAACTGATTAACTTGGCTGCTTCAATCTCTGGAAGGGAATGTTCTTTCTGCAGTTAAATATTTACTCATCATTGCACATGGACCAGGCATTACAGAAGCCTGAGCAACATTTGCATTTTCTCCCCATGAATTGAAAAAGGAGCATCCTCCATTATTTCAGTGCAGACACTTCCATCCGTCATGGTAGCCCGGTCATGTCCTGTTCAACCCAGTTATCTTCTTAGCTTCAGCAACATTCCTAAACAATGAGATTTGTAGTCCACACCACAGGGAGCCCACACTGCACATCCAAAATATTCCTTGGTTCTGAAGTACATCCTCAGAGTACAACATTCATCCTATTTCTGAAAATCGTGTGTCTCTAGCACTTGCAAGCATCTTTGCATGACATTGCTTGGGGAGAGGTTGAGCTCTCCCCAGTCTTCCACTGGCAGAAGGACTTTTATGATAGAAGTAATTTCTATCTTAGGCAGCACCACTGTGAAGTGGTAAAAATGGGAAAATCTGAAGCATTGGTAGGGGCTTTTAGAAATACTGAGGTATTCCCATCTTCCCTCCTGTTCCTACCTGCTGTAAATGCTGGGGTGTGTACCTCTGACATGCCAGTATACCCAACAGGTACATATCTGCTGCCCAGCATCAGACTGCTCCATCCTGACCGTGGCAGGCCAGAGAGAACTGTTTGCCAGCCCCAGGACTGGGTCTGGCTCCCTGGACACCAGGAGGCTGGCACTGCTGGATCTGTGGAGGGAGTGAGGAGAAGCTGGGAGGTGTTTTGGCTCTGCTCAGGGCTGAGTAAACACAGCAGCTTTTGCCTGGGAGTAGGTGCAGTCCCTGACCGCCACTGGTGATGCAGTGACGTCCCTGTTGGCCCTCCTGGCAGGGGGAGTCTCCTGTTTCCTCTGGCTCAGGCAGAGACTCCTTTTTTTTTTCTTCCCACCCCCATGGCACCTGATTGTTAGCTTATCGCTTCAGTCACCAATGACAGCAACCAAAAAATAATACAACTGTACTCGGTTAATCCGTAGGAAAATCCCACATCGGCACACAAAAGGTGGAGACGGTGCTCACGCATTTTCCCCTCAGGGCCTTAGGCAATGGAAATTTTCTCAAGCTCCATTCATTAACGGAATAGATGAACAGTTATGTAAGGTCACATGAGGGAAGTGGTCGGTCTTTGGTCAATGAAAGAGTTAGTCACACATCACTGAGCTGGATGGCCCTGGGAGGAATTGTGGAGCCACCCTTTGCATGTCCAAGGACTGAAGAGGGAGAACTTTAGCTATAATTCCTCACTAAGCCCTGAGCTCGGGCACCACCTCTACAGACCTAGCATTGCAGGAGGCATGTTGTCGTGCTAAGCAAAAAAGCAGGGGGTTGAGGTCTGTTGAGATCCTCTGCACTTCCCTCTTCCCAGATCACTCAACCCTCCTCTGAAGGAATTAAGCAACCACCTGATGATTTTGGGGTGCCAATGTGCAGTTGTGCACCCCCCCAGCCAGTCTGTTCTGGAAGCACTCAGAGGGTAAGTAAAAGAACATGATACAATTCAGCAGTCACGGGGCAGATATCTGTATTAGGGCTCTCAGGAACCACTAGAACATTACTGGGACATTCAGCTGGGGGAGGATTTTCAAGGATCTCTTCTGAAACTTGTCCATTACCAAAGTGGTTTGGACTTTTTCTCTCCCTCTTTGAACCAAGGATGATGCCATCATACAGAATTTCCCTGGGACTGACTGTAGAAGAGGGCAGTGATTGGCATCCACACTTGAGTACACAGCTAGACATGATCTGGAATAATATTCTCCCACTTCTCACCAGCTCTCATCCTTGTCCCAGGCAGCCCAGTAGAGAGTCCTCCAGTCCTCTGAATTTGGGTTACCTTTGCCCTTGGCTCTTCTTAGCTTCTGCTTTGCAGATCTGACTTTTAGACGAGGATGTCTTGCAGACAAATCAAACCAGCTTTGTTTGCTCATTTGCTCTAATCCCTGGATGTTGAGTGACCAGCTTCAACCTGAAGTGTACTTTCACCTTGCAGCCAATCTCTTGAAGGTCATTTCAGACCATTGGAGAGGCAGGGTGACAAAGCTTGGCTGGCAGCCTCCACGGGACACGGAGCAGCAGTCACCTGGCACCAGCTATCAGCAGGACTCACAGCCTGATGAGTGCAGAGGGCAGAGGAGGCCTGCAAAGGAAACTCATGTCGGGCAGGTGGGGAGGATGTGGGTGTCAGGTTGTACCTGAACCATGATCTGATGCCTGAGGGCTAGTAACAAGTTGTAATTGTGTAAACCAAAGTCCCTCCCACATTTGCTGGTCTGCCCCGAGAGCTGAGGTTGTGAAACCCTGCGGGGAGGACACCTTAACCCACCCGGGAGGGGCTTCGGCGTAGATTCGGCCCTCAGTAAAAGCTCAGCTGTCTCCCTGAGCAGGTGGTTTCCAGGAAGAGCCACATTCCTGACTGTGAGGAGCTGAAAGGACCGTGTATGGGATATGCCTTAAAATAGACAGAGATATAGGAACAGAATTCAGGTCCCAGGCAATGTGGACTTGATGGCATCTCAGGCGTTTGTTCAGGAAGGGAAGTGCTGCTAAAACTACAGCTGCTTCAGCCTTGACTGCAAGTGTCTCTAATAACCTTAGGGTTGTTTGCACTTAAGGAAAGGATTCTGGTTGAGATTTTTTGGTGTTTTCCAGTCAAATTTTGTTCTTCTTTATTGTTTTCTGCTTTTCTAAAAGCCAAGCTGAGTGGGAAATAGATTTCCGCTTTCCCGAAGGTTTGAGATATTGTGGAAAGAGGTCTATCTTACATTTGGAGAAAAAGTTAAAATCTCTAACCTTTCAAAGAATTTATATTTTGCTTGGGCAAAAAAAAGCCCTTTTTGAAATATTTTATTTCAGTAATCTTAAAATGGTCTTTTTAGAACCATTTCACTTTACCTAGCTTTCTGGTTTTTAACAACTAAGTATTGTATCTCTGTGGTGATACCTAGAAATGGTATGATACCTAATTGTTATGATACCTAGAAAAGGGATTCCCTCAGCAGTATTTCGAGCTGACAAGTTCTTTGAAAACACCTTTTCTCCAGAAATTATCTGGTTGTGAGGCAATAAATTTGAGAAAAGTTTGGTGAAAAGTTTCCAGCAAATCCTCCTGAAGTGTGTATCTTTTCACTGTAAAGCATTTCCTGGCCATTTGCAAAGCAAGCAGTGATGGGTCGAAAGACAGAGCTTCTTGATGGCAGCTGGAAAACACAGTGAGATGAATTTTGGTTTCCACTCACTCTTGCTACGTAGTTTGGCTTTGCTCTTTGAAATAGTTGCTATGTGTTCCCCACTGAAAAAATTCACCATAGTATCAGTTGCTTTGGTAAAATACTCTGAGCCTGCAGAGTTCTAAGAGCTGTTGGGACAGCACACTTCAGGTAAGAAGACCTCAGAACAGGTCAGGGCACAACATCAGTGAGCAGGAGGAGAAATGGGTTTTTCCTTATTGCCCACCTGCTGCTTTGCTGTCTCACTGGCGCAGCCTGACTGCCTTGCGGCGTCTGCTGGAACGCGTGGCACCCAGAGACCATGTGAGTTAATTATTAAACAAAATGGAGTCATTATGCCCTGTGCCACTGCTGTTCCTCACATAAATCTGCTGCACAGTAGAAAAACGATCCTGTGCGATGAGAACAAAGAAACCTTTTCAGGATGAGCACATTTTCCTCTGCTGGAGAGCTGCTCTCACTTCACCTCGCTGGAAGAATGATGCATTTGGTCTCCGTAAAGGTGGGGGGTTTTGGAAAGACAGATGAAAGTGATACAGAGCCTCAGGGCACTGATTTCCATGAATAATCTCCCCAGCTGTTAGCCTAGGTCTGGAGCCATTTCCTTTCAGAAAACACATTTCTACTAGAAACGTTTCAGATTCCGGAAGGAAATATTTAAAAGTTACCTTTGGCATTTCAAGGCTAGCACAATTTCCACCAAGCTTCCCTTGAACTTCTAGATAAAATATTAACTCCTGGACGAGGCACGGAGGCCCTGGCAGGCTGTCAACCAGCAACACAATTAAGGAGACAGTCTCCAGTGAGATAGCATCCAGTGCTTTAAAAACCAGCTGTGATTAGTTTCACTTGACTGACACACAGGCAAAAATGAAGACTGACAGGTGAGATCCACAGATGCCAGCCACCCAGGGAAGGGGCCCCCTTAGCTGAAGTAGCTGGTCTTCTCGGCTCTGCGAGGGGATAGAAGAAAGCCAGTCTGGTTTCTGTGCTGCGAAGCCTTTCTGAAGCCTTTTCTCTTACACAGAGGGGAAAGGGTCTCTCCTCTGTGGCTGCTCAGCTTGGCAGACATGGGGAGGCCCATGAAGGACATGTGCTGTGGTAAAAAGGGTGCATGGGCTGAGACCCCCGCAGACGAGGGTCCACAGGCTGCAGGAGGGCCCTGGCTGAGGGGTAGGAACTGAGATACTGGCAGGGGGTGGGTCAGGCCATGGGACTCAGGTGTACCTCAGATGTTTGACTTGTGTCCATAATATCCAGGTATCATGTGGAGACTGATGCCCAAGTCTCTGAATGTCACCACTCAGCATAGTGGCCCTGTGGGGGCAGAGCACTGGGGCTGGAAGTAAATAGATGGGCAACACTGGCCATTTCTCTGGGGATTTAATTCCTGAGGATCTGTGCTCCAGGCACTTCTACAGGCAGCTTCTGCACTTGACACAGGCGTTTTGCTGTCCCTGTCTTTGGTGGCTAGTGCCAAGATGAGTTGGTCCTTTGCTGCCCTCTCAAAGAGGGCAAAGGTTTTGGAAGGAGTCCCTCTGCTTTGCCACATGCTGTAACAGCAGGGAAACAGAAACACAGAGGTCCTGTGGCCCAGGAAAAGCCAAAAAGCAAAGGGACTGGCAGGGCTGGCCACGGCAGCCAGGACTCCTGCCTCCTGGGAGACAGCCACTGGCTTATAATACTACTTCTCTGAATGTTGTTTAAAGGGACAACACAGAGCACACGCTTGCTCCTGCTGGGCTCAGTCAGTTGTGTTTGTGGTGGCTCTTGATTTTCTTCAAGAGTTTACCTTGGCTCTTTCCCTACTGCTTCACTGGCACCCTGTGAAAGGACTGCAGTGACCCTTGTCCCCTGGATGCAGAAGGAGTGCCTGGAATAGACTGAGGAGTCAAGAAAAGTGCACGCTCCGAGGCTGGCTAGCTGCGTTTGCAGGCCTGCTGATGGCCAGCCACGGCTGGATGTGAGGCGTGTGGTGAGGGCCCGTCCCACTCCTCGTCAGGTATCACCCACCACGGCCGGCAGTGCTGTGCTGCAGTCACCTCCCTCACCCGTGAGCCCACGGGCTGCACACGCCTGCCCAGCCTGCCCTGTAACCTCTTGGCTGTGATGCTGGGCTTCGTCCCCTGCGTGGTGCTGGGTGTCTCTGCATTCCTGACGTATCCCTTTGACGAGGCACCTGCTCACGCCTCCGGAGCCACCCGGCCAAACACTGCCTTTGCCTCAGGGGTGCAGGTGCTGTGTCAGGGGTCTGTAGTAACCTGCAAAGAACAGTTCAGCAGGCTGTTAAGGGAAAGGAAAGCTGGTGAGAAAAGGAGACCTGGCACTCCAGGGCTGTGTGGTCCATGTTATCGCTGGCTCTCCTTCACTCTGCTCCCCTGTCCCCTCCTCCAGACAGCGTCACGGGGAGATGGTGTGAAGGAGCCCATACCTGCAAAGACTGGGGAAAGCCTGGATATGAATAAAAGGCACAGCTGAAAGTCTGAAAGCCTCCTTCAGGCTCACTGCACTCTTTCATTCCTTCCTGAAGCAAGCAAGGACACATCCTTCCATGGGGAGTGGGGGCAAAGCCCACCTCCTTGCCTGTGTTCTGAGTTGGCTGGAAGTAGCCAAATGAACTGGAAGTAGCTCCAGTTCAGGGGAGACATAGGTGCAAAAGACCTGAGACTGATTTGAAACCTGCCTCTTGGTATCTGTAGTCCACCTGCTTTCCACTTCTGCATGTTTACTGCTGACATGAGCCATTCAGGGACTTTCCTCTCTTTTTTTTCTCTCTCTCTCTGAGCAGCTGAGAGTCCATGCGTCATTAGCTGGTTCTGGACAAGAACTAACTGCAAAATGTGTTAAATGAATGTTAGTCCTCTATTTCCAAAATTGGCTGACCCAGAGAACTGCAAGTCCACACAGCAAAATCCCCTCTTGGTGCCTTCTCCATTGGGATTTCTTGAGAGCTCACGTGGTCGAAGATACGAGGGCAGGCTGGTGGCCCTCAGGACATTCTGAACTAGCTCCCAGTGACCCCCTGAGCTGTGCCTCTCCCCTGCCTCCCTGCTTGTTAGAGTGTTGGTCTAACCTTTGCAGAGGAACAGACACCCCTCTGTAACCAGGCATCCTGCCTTGCCTGCCTAGAACCAGGACCTTGCAGCTCAGTGCTTTGTGGACTCAGCATCTCCACTACACCATGGCCGATAGACATGCAAGCAGTGTCCCAGAACAGCTCTGTGTAAAATATTCAGCATCCTAGCAAGAGCAGGGTGTCTCCAGTACATGTCACATCACGTAAGTTCAGCTTAGCTCTAAGTCAGTGTTTACAGGTGGATTATTTTTAATTAGAAATGCAAGTGAATCTAGTTCATGGATAGGTTCAAGTTATAAAGAAAATACCCAAAGGTCCTGCAGAATTAGGATTACTCTCTGCGGATAGAAGTTCCTTCAGTGCTCAGGATCTTGGCTAAATCATGAGGCTGACTTGTCTGTGCCCTAAATCAGGACTAAAGTGCTGAGAAAAGTCCTAGAACTTCATCTTTCCTGCCTCTGGTGATAAAGGCAACTGAGGAGATAGCAAGGCTCTGGATATGGAATCTGGGAAGCCAGCACCTTCTTCCTCCTGAAAGGGACTGAACAAGCCTTCTTCACTTGCCCTCTGTAAACCTCAGCTTCCTTAGCCATTGTGGTGGGAAAACACACGGAATTAAGTAATTTTGCCTTCCCTCCTTCCCAAAGAACCTTTATTTATTGTTTCTACTTTACACCTTGATTTCAGGATGTTATCCTGGATTCGGATGTTTGAGTGTTTTCCCATGCCTGCAGCCTCCCTGTAACCATACAAGCCAGAGATTAGGAGATATGTATCACAGCAGGGGATCTGGCACAGTGTGTGTCTTTTTTTCTCTACTTGGAAAGAACACGGACAAATATTAGTTTGAGATGAAAGAGAATGTCTTCACTTTGTTAGGAACAGGGCACTGATAATGGCTCTGCCTCACATGCTTGGCTAGCCTTGTGCCATACCGTGGGAGGCTGCCAAACTCGAGTTCAGCTGATCCCTTGCTATCTGCAAGGGAAGGCAGAGCCAATGCCCACTCAACGGGACTTTGTCCTCCCGATGGCAGGCAGCTTCTGAAACGTCAGCCTTTGCGTGTGCTGGCATGGCAGGAAGGCTCTGGCCCTCACAATAGCGGCGTTCTCCGTGGGCTCAGCTGGAAGAGGCTCACACAGAGTTAAACCTGTGCTTAGAGCAGTTTTCAGCAAGATCCCATCAGTTACTGGCAGAGCCTGAGGCAACGGCTTCGGGCTGGATGCATTTTGCACAGCATGAGTCTGTGAACGACAGTGTGTGCACGCACATACACGAGTCTATACTTGCATGCATGTTCTGTGCATGTAGACTAAAACCCACAGACCTTAAGAGCTGTTAATAATCACCCACCACATTTCATACGTTGTGTGGATGGGGCACAGGGAAAGGCTGGTCTTGTCTGACCATACCACCCGAACACTGTGCTTTGGGCTGCTGCTATCACAGCGCTCTCTGGGTTGCTGCCACAGACCTGTTTGCATGGAGCACTTCTTTGCTAATGCCATTAATTCGTTCCTGTTCAGAGATGCTTTCAAACTGTGAGAAAATACTGATCTGGCTTCGTAGTCCTTTCAAAGGGTGAGTTAACTGTTCCCTTGATGCCTTCATATTTGGATCTGCCACTGGCAGGATTGGGTGCATCTTCTGAGCACAGGTTGGCCCTATGGCTATTTACAAGTAAGGGTTAATAAGGAGGTGGGGCTCTGAAGAGTTTAGTCTTGTTCCTTACAAGCTCTGAGCTGGGAGACTTGCATCTGAGCTTCATTTGCACTAGCTGCTTGCAGAGGGAGCTCTGCCTTCAACCTGATTTGAGAGACCAGGATAGGGTGCTTGAGAGAGCTCTCTCTGGCTAGTAGGAAAGTAATTCATTGGCGTGACTGTGGTTTCCCAAGCAATCTGCTCTTTTGTTGGAAATCAAACTAGCTGACACAGGCAAGGGGAAATGTTTGTTCAGTTTGAGATCAGAGGCTCTTGTTTTGAAAGCTCGGTTTTATCCTCGGTCCCAACTTCTCTCCATACACCATTAATCACTTGTCTGGGAACAGAGAGTTTGAACCGTCTCCAGAGCTATACAAGCAGATTTGGTGGCTGTCAGTAGTACTCTGTAAATAAGTACCAGCAGGCAACTGTGTAAGTAAACAGCTTCTTTGGGAGCACCAGTGCCTTTCTCCACAGTTTACGTAGTGCAGCGGAAGGGCTCTGTTAGCTTTTGCAGGGACAGCCTCAGCACCACACACCAGGCAGGGACAATCTGCAACTTCCAATTGACAGTTTTACCACCCGCTTCGCTGCAGCTCAGAAAGAGCAGGATTTGTATCGGGAAGCCGGGAAACCAGCTGTGTCGCAGAAACAGCTGTGCCATGACATCATCTTTGTCCCTTGGTGTGTATGTGTTTCAACATAGGCTTTAATTACACAAGTGTGAACTCACCTTACCTACGGGGCCAGCATTCTTACAAAATGGGTTGTGCCTGCCAGAGGAAAGGCATGGTTTTAGGGTGAATGAGTGAGGGACAAATTCTATTTTAATGGAATAGGTAGGCTTCTAGAGAAAGGCATTCTGGTGCAACTGAGAGTAAAATATGTCCTGAGACCTTGACAACTCTTTTAAGTATTCCACCTAGAAAACATTTGTATGGCCGTTTACATAGAATATTTCAGAATTTCTTTTGTATGTACGTGTGTGGTTGAAATGTAGAGAAAAGGAATGTATTTTCCCTTAAAAGTGTTCATTTCCATTAAAAGGCTATTTTTCTGCTAAGTAATACCTGTTGTGTTGGGGTTTTTTTCTAGCTGGACAATATTACCTCAGGGGCCTGATGCTATTGGGCAAGACTCAAATTATTGAACCACCAAGGATATAAATAAATGCTGCTAAATCGCTTAGCTCGATGGCCTTTGCCCTTCCTGGGGGATGGAGCTCATCTTCCATCAATATGATTAGCGGAGGAGATTGTGTATTGATTAATTGTCCAGACTCATTTCTCATTAGCTGGCAGTAGCCTGTGGTGCGTGACCTTTTCCACCGAAGTTAAAGCAGCGCATTTTACTCCCTAGTGGTTGGGTGCCCAAATCCTTCAAGCTCTCCAAGGTCCACGCTAACAGATTTGATAGCTCTCACTGAGGGTAAACAGCCCCAGGTGAACAACACACACCCTCCTCCAGAACGCCTCTGGGGCAGAGCTGAAGCTGCTTGGGGGGTGGTGGGGGGGAACACCCCGCTACTCCCTTGCCTCTCTGGGAAAAAGCATCCCTAACGCACAGAACGTAGTGAAAAAGAAGCCCCAAAAGCATCCCGGAGTGCAGGTGTGCCCCGAGGTGTGCACACTGCTCAGCCGTGGGACCGTGCATTGCTGAACGAGCTTAATCACCCCATCTGGGCATTGTCCGTAAAATCGGCGTTTTCCTGCCAGGGCTGGAGCGCAGTCAGCTGGGCGTTGCTGCTTTCCCAGGGAGGAACTCGCAGTCCCACGGGCGAGGGAGTGCTGGTGCAGCTGGATGGGGCCCCAGTGCTTCCAGCACAGCGTGTCCCCAGGTCTCCAGCTTCCAGAGCTGGCACCTCTCACTGCCTATTGTGTGCACGGCGGGGGTTTCAGCACGAGTGTTAACCTGTTCCCAAGCTGCACAACGACACCCGGGCACTGCCGCTGCGCTTGGACGGAAATTGCTTTTTCCCAGCTGAGCCTGGCTCTGGGTCAAATGGGATAAGGAGCTGGAATTCACAAGCTCTATTCCTGTTGCTGCCATGCAGCCTGACCTTGAGCAAGGCCAACAACGGGAGGCGAGGGGAGATGGTCCCGTGACAACAATGTCCTTTGCTGTGCTCACTCACGCCACTCACCTTAGACAACGCCACCCCATCTGTCCGAGACGGAAACTTTGTGGAGGAAACACACATTCTCCAGCTAAGGAATGCTGCCCAGTGGTGCTGTGCTGAGCAGTGCTGTGCCCAAGCTGTGGGCAGGACTGTGGTTCAGATGGGAGGCTCAGAGGTTCAGAGGGGAGCGGGAGATACGACACTTGGCTGACAGTGCTGAAGATGTGTCCATCATTTCTGCCTCCACCTGCGTTGTCTAAGGCAGCACAGTCAGGTTGAGATGTCTACAATGGAGGCACATTGACTGAGTTCCCCACCTTCCTGGCAGCTCTCATCCAGTGCCAAGGGGCAGGCAACAGGGGTGTCTGGAGCTGGCTTCTGTCAATAACAACAAGCAGGTTATTTAACCTCCGTCACCATGATGTATGATGACAGTAATAGCAGCTGCCTGCCTCTTGGAGAAATGAGATTCTCAATTCAAACTTGAAATTGCTGCCTTGAAGTAAAGGCTGTTGTATGTTCTGGCCTTGTGCTGCTACAGCCTGCTTTGCTGTTTTAAATCAGCAGGCCACTTCAGAGCTGTGATCTGGGTAAATCTAAATTAGTGGTACAGCTTCTGTGCTGCTGAAATCTCAGATCTCTTTTTGGGATTTCAGGTTTTAGTGTAGAGAGGAATGCACTCAGGTCATCTCTGCCATACCTTCTGAGCAAACAGAGCAGAGCTTATCAGGCACATCCAAGTTCTTCCCTGCAACTGCTTCTTTTGGAGTTCAAGAAAAAGCTTGTGGAACAGCAACAAGAAGGAGAGAAAAACTGAACCTAGAAGAAAATGAAAAGAAGAGATAGGGATGGTTTGAGGTCAGATGCCAGGGAAGCATGAGTCCATAAACCTGGAAAGAAGAGGCTGCAGGCAGCACTGCAAAGGGCAAGGGGAAGAGACAAAACGAAGCTATAGAGACCAGCAGGAGCATCAGGAAAAATAGGTCCATGTGAGTGGGAACACTTTAACACAAATCCTGTTACAAAGGGGATCTGGAACTGAAAAGGTGTTTTCAGGAAAAGAGAATAATCCAGTGATTCCTTTAGTGTTGAGACAAATGAGGTAGCTAGGTTGCCACTGAAATGAAAGAAGGATGATTGCAGATACTGCTGAAGGCACTTTACATACCTCAGTGAAACATGTCCTAAGAGAAGAAGGGCAAATCCGTGGCCCAGACATTACAGATTCTTTGGGAACTCCTGCCAGCAGTGTGTTTTCTCTTTGAAGGCATCCAGAGAAAGGGGACCCTCCTTGGCAGCTTGAGTGTGCATGTGGAAGAACACAGCCTGCCGAGAGCGAGACAGCCCAAACGGGCTTTAGACTAAGACATAAGGAGGAGGGCTTGGGACTTTGTCTGGGCTTTTTAGTTGGGACTTGTGTGGTTTCCATGCTGGCTTTTGATGTTCAGTTGAGGGAAGAGCATAGATATTAAGATTCAACAATGAGTAAAGGAACATATGAGAGCAGGAGAGTAATACTAATTTGAGCAGGAAAATGATACTCTATCTAAGATTGTATAACCAGTGTATATGGGAAACTAGGAGAAACAATGGAAGAGCCTGAATGCTTAGACAAGGACCTCATGAGCAATATGCAGACTGTGTATGCCAGGATTTTCGGGGGCAGGATGAACAGCTGGCATGGCTGGACCTCTCAAACTGAAAGATTTGTGCTGCTCAGAGGAGCAAAGACCAGTGGAGCGTGTGATAGTATTGTCTGTGCATGATATTGTTGAGTGTGAAGGCAACAGCAGGAGCAGAGGTGATAAAACCCATTTTGTTTGGGTTCAAATCACCTTGAGGAAAGACAGCTGTAGTTCTGCTGCTGTTATCCAAGGTTGTGTCTGGATTTTAGAATGATATACAGAACCAGGGATTGCTATTACTACATGTTTTAACTTCTTACGTGGAGAAAAAATTGCTGCTAACATAGGCTGGGCCTAGGACTTCTAGAATGCACTGCCTGACATTCCTTCACTAAAGAGGCAGCAAAGTAACCTCAGCTGCTGTTGTGTTTGACCTGGTCTTGACCTGGTGAGACATTGCAGAACAATGTGGCAGAAGATAACTTTCAACCTTGACTGTGCACAAGCCGATTCTGTTTCAATTAAATGGAAGAGTAAATATCGTGGGGCCACAGCTAAGATTTTTCAGCCTCCAAACATTAATGGTCAGAGTAGTTGTAAGATTGAAGTGATGAAGCAATTTAAGTTTAAAGTCTTAAGTATTTGTATGGAGAAGGCATTCAGGCTCACTATGGCAATAATTACCTTAATTTCCCAAACAAAGGGCAGGGGGAGACCACATAGAAAATGTGGCTCACTGGTGAAAAAAAATTCCTCAGTCAGAAATGGGAGTGGTCAGCAAAGAAATCTACAATGCAGAGGTCACAAAGTTTAGAGAAAAAGACACGTCAGTCAGAAGAAATCCAGGTGAGATATACCCGGCAGAGCTGCTGAATGAAGTTCTTTGTAAAGGTAGAAAGAACAGGCGAGGCATCAGACCTCTGCACAGTGCAGCTAAGATCAAGGCATACTTCAGAAACCAGAAGTTTTGCCTCATTTTGCTGGAAGGATGGTGCAGAAGAAGGGGATTACAAGTCGATGGTTAAAAGTGTCTGGAAACACAAACAATCTCATCAGAGATCAAGGCAAAATTCACAAGGTTTGTTCAAATCAGAAGGCTCCTGGAGACAGATCAAATGGTAAATCCAGTAGCACTGATATACAATCAGCCTGTTCAGATGGAGGTTGGATGGGGACCAGATAGTTGCCTAGAATCAACAGTTTTACCTGAATTTATTTAATGAACAGAAAAAGGGAGGTAGTTACTTACAGACCCAAGAGCTTAGAACAGCTTTTCTTTTTATCCTAGAACAAAATAGGAATAATTAAAGATATGGAAGTGCACAGACAATGAGAAAAAATTCAGTGTGCCTGTATGAAAGGCAGAGTGGTTTTTTATTATTTTTATGTTTGTGTAGGAGAATAAATACTTTTTACAACACTGGTTACATGGTATATGAAAGATATCTGGGTTTCACAGAGGGTGGTTGAGAAGTTGCGAAAGCAGGGGAGTGCAGGGATACACACTTGAACTGAAAAGAGAGTAACAAATTGCTTAATGAACAGATCCTGAAACATAAAGTTGTAGGCAATTGCTAACGAGATTCCTTAGGGACTGGTTTTGGCACCAACTAATTTCATATCTTCACTGATGACCTTGGAGGAAAAATGTAAATGTTAGCTGGAGAGACAAAACAAAAAAGCATCGCTGATACGGAGAAAGGGAAAAATACCTTCCAAAAGAGTTGGAAAAGGAGAGAGAAAATTCTAACAAGTGGAAAGAATGGCACTAGAGTGATCTGGACAAAAAGAGAGGTGATGGTAGAAGTCTAGACGGTCTTTGCTTTTTTTAGCCTAGCAAAAGGAATGTTAAGAGGGCATATGATTGCTGCCTATTAATACATCAGATGGGTAAATCCCAATGAAAGGGAACTGCTATTTCAGCTAAAAGGCTGAAGAGTACTGGCATGAGAACATATATGCATCACCTGCTTAAAATAGGGGCTAGATACTAAGAGGTCATTTGAACCACAATAACAAAGAGGCTTCCTTCTAGCCACATGTAAACTGTTTTCAGGTGTATGCCATAAAAAACAGCTCTGGAGACAAGCTCTCTCTCTCCCTCAAATAATCTCAAACAAGCTTAAGCCCTTCCCCCTTCTCTGTTGTGGGAAACGTTAGCTAAGCCAAGCTGTAGGCAACTCATAATTCCTGCTGCAGGTCAATCCCCCCCTCCTCTCCAAATGTCACAGATTCAAGGTCATGGTTTTTTGCCCAGCTTCATATGAGCTAAGAAGTACAGTCCCTGGTCTCGTTGCTCCCGGGATTTGAATGCATAGGTGGCTCCTGTTAGCATAAAGAAGCTTCTGTGCTGACTTTCCCAGGAATGTGCATATTTGGCACAGCTTTCACCATTGTGCACTGCCTGATACAGGTGGGGATGTTACCACAGCTCCTCACAGGGCTCCGGACAGTATTACACAGAGGAAGGGAAATAAACACATACGGATTAAGCAGGATGTCTTGCACCCCTAAACATCTTTTGTCTTCCCTTTCCATTTTTCTCCTGAACTTACACTACCTATATCTGGAGTTACCTGCCTCATCCCTACTGTCAAAAAACTACACTCCAGGATCCAAACCCCAGAGGAGAGACTGAGCTGTGTTTCTGGGCTGCCTGTGGAGGCCTCACAACTGAGTGGTGTTGCCTGGCATCAGACATAGGCCTAAGGGGAAAAATGAGCTCCAAGGAAGCACAAGGATAGATGAGAACATTGGTCACAAACTCCTTTTTGTGGCTGATGTGGTCAACTCCACCTGTTCAGCTTCCACTCAGAAATGTTCTTCTTTTGTTCAAGGAAGGCCACTCCTTGTAGTAGCACTGGCTTGTACAAACATGACCTGGAGACACAACTCCCAAAGAAAGTATTGGGATCACTTGACTGCAGGCATCTCCCAGTGGTGTGATCTGTGTGCAGACATGCTGGCCAGCATGTGGTGTTCCTGCTGAGGTCTTTTCTTGCGCCAAAACTACAGCTGAAGCAGTGGCTCCTGTGCTGATTCTTCCATACGCTGCACTTTGATGCCCTCAGAGGTTGAAAATTATTTCCCTGTTTTCTGAAAGGGAGACACTGAAACATCAGCTTCTAAAGTAATGTACTATGCTGCTTTTCCAGGTTCCCTTAGGGGACAATGACACTTAGGATTTCTTGTAGAGCACTAGAAGATACCTGCCTGTGTCATTATCTCCATGTACTGTTCTGCTTGTCCATGCAGCATCACAGAATCACTTTGCAAGTGGATGTCTGTGTATCTGCCTCCAAATGTGTCTTTTTGTATGTCAGGACCTGCATGCATCAGGGCATGGGTCCTATTTTGTATCTCTGTATGTCTCTGTGCAGGTTCAACCCTCTGTACCAAGAACATAAGAAAGATAATGAGGTTCAGTGAAATCCTTATGCTGACAAGTTAAAGAGCACTAGAAATGTGACTGGAATAATCCTACCACTCTAATAGTGTACTAGAACTAGAACTAGAACTGTGCAGAGTGTACAGACTGGGAATATTGGGATCACATCAAATGGTCTTGCAAGTGCAAGATCACATCTCAGGTCTTCAGATACTGTGCCACTGTGCATGCTCTCCATTTGCAACAGGCAGATGCTGGGAGGGGAGACCTTCACAACCTGGTAGTGCGATGGCAGAGAGCCTACCAGTCAGAGGGTGGCAGAATGTGGGAAGTGTGTTTTCCAGCTGAGTTCCTTGTCTGGGAGAGCTCTGCCACCCAGCACAATGCCTTGCATCCCTCCTTCTGCCAGATGCTGGGCACAGCCACTTGCCAAAAATCACTAGCTCAGAGGCTACTTCTTCTAGAAAAAGGATGCACCACAGGCTGGGATTACACCAGCAGCCAGAACTTGCCCCTTTTCAGGCACTGGCCAAACCTTTTAAAGTCTATTCTTCCGTGTGGAGGGAGAAGGAGGTCACCCTGATGAACGCCAGCTAAGACTCACCAACACCAGCTCCCTTTCCCCAGCACTCATCTGCCAAGAAAGATGGTGGAGCAGAGTGCCCGAGGGACAAGTTGAGGAGCACTGAGGGTAACCAGAGAGGTGAGCAAGAAAGCGATAGGAGCACTGTGTGTGTTCCTGGCATCCCATGGACCTGCTGGCTCAGGGCTTGTGGCCATATTTAGTACCAACTGACTCTCAGGAGCACGCAGCTCCACCAAGTGATAAGGAGATGAGCCTTTGCCTGCACCCTCCACGGAGGGCTCCGGTGCACGAGGGGGACACCCAGGGGGCAGGAGTGACCGAGGTCCTGATGGGAGCTGGCCAAGGTATGTCAGCCATAGCTGGTATAGTCTTAAAACACGCGCTGCTCCAACGCGCCTATGAACAACTTGTGGGAGGTGAAGGAAAGAAGGGAGCCCTTTGTCACCACGCTGGGAACAAAGGCTGGTCTGTGAGCCCCAGAGTAGTACTGACCCAACCAGCATCAGCTGCCGCTGTTTCTTCCGTCACACTGACAATGCACAGTTGCAGGGTTTCTTTCCCTGTGAGGAAAATGGGATTTAGTGATACCATAAGTTAGTCAAACAGCAGCCAAGATACCAATTCAACCCGTTCAATGGATGCAACGTTTGCTTTGTGCTGTTTTTCTCCCACTTCCTGTATTTTGCACTAAGCCTCATTTCCTCTCCCTTTTTCTCTGTAGCACAAGCACCACAAATGCGCACACACGCTTTCACTCCTCTCCCTTCTATTTGCCTCCTATTTTGGAGAAAGCAGCTGTGTATTTATATTTCTAGGGAGATCAAATGCTTTTGCCAACACAGCCCTCAGAGAAGCAAACAATGTTAACCACCGAAATCACCACTGGTGTGCATCAGCAGAGTCACGTCCACCCAAATGAGTGGGACACTGCACCTTGCTCTTTCAGGCTGCCTTTGCCAGGATCTTGGGTAGGCACTGGATCAGGGTCTTCCAGAAAGTCTCCTCTGGGGTTGGGAGAGAGGCCACAGCCAGTCCGTGCTGGGGGCAGGGAACACAAGCAAGGCAGCAAGGCTGTGGTGTGATGCTTGGTTGCTGGCTGATGACCTTGCACTGCCATTAGATAACCCCTGGAGCAAGAGCCAGCCAGGAGCTCCATGTGCAGCACCTGCCTGAGGTGAGCTATGCCCTTGCCACCCATGCGCCCTGGGCAAAAGGGTGCCTTCCCCCGTCTGCTGAAAAAGACAGTCCTGACCCTGTGGCTCCCACTCACAGGGCCCCAGGCAGCTGGGGAGTGAGGGAGAGGGGACAGATCACCCTCGGACTGCCAGTGTCCTTGTGGCACCTCTAGCAGTGCATGCTTGGTGCACAGAAGCAGGTGCTGAGCTACAGCTCCCCTTTTCTCTTGAGCTGTGCTCCAGGTGTAAAGAGTACTCTCTGAAGTTTTCTCTCCATCATAGATGTGCTCACTGTCTGCAAGACTGCCTAGATTTTGTCTCTCTGCAAACCACTTGCTTAACTGCTTCCCATTGGTGCATATTCCTGTAAAATCGGGGCAGGTCTGGCTCACTCTCTGAAGTGCTAGAGATTGGCCACAGATAGAGACCAGCTGGGATGTGGACAGTTTGAGCCGGGAAACCTCTCAGGGATCTCTCTTGTTCGTGAATTCAAACGTAAACCAGAGTCCAGACTGAAGCCAGGAAAAAACCCTTTGTTCTGGTCAGGTAGGAAAAAATTGTGGGAATTTGGTTGCCCAGGATTTCATCTGGCAGATACAGTCCTGCTGTTCCAAGGAGCTGGGAACTGGCACTCCTGTGCTTACAGGCTTTTGTTTGGAAAAGTTCCCATCAGTTATAAGTGCTGGGAAGTATTTCTTGGGACAGAGAAGGGGCAGAGTTTGCATATAGTAAACAGAAAGGCACCTCCTTATTGACCACAGGCAGGCCTCTGTCTTGCAAATTAATAACTGAATTAGTGAGTAATCTCTGATGGTCACACAGTGCCAGACATACCAAGAAAACATCAGAGCAGAAGGCTGGAGGTCTCAAAGCTCCAAAGGAGCTCTGGGACTACAGGAAGCAGCAAAGGTCAAAGAGGAAGGTCAAAGACTGTTTCACTCAGTGCCTGCACAAAGTGTGAGCAAATAAAAAGACCCTGAGAAATAGTCCTATTTCTTACACTGGCTGGTTCTGACGTGCTTGACAGGTTTGGTAGTTTTAGGGGAGGAGAAAGGAAAAGAGGAGCATAGCCAGCTCCCTTAGAGGAGACCAGCCCATGGCTGGAACTGAAAACAAGGACTGCTGGAGAGCCAGAACTAACCCTGGCTGTGCCAAGCAACACAGTACATCCCCCCCAAAAACATGGCTATGGCTGGGTGAATAGTGTCCTGAAACTGTTTGCAGAGCTGGGAATCCACAGCACTGGAAGAAAGGGAGCTAGGACCTGCAGAGCAGGGTGTGTGGGCAAAGGATGATTGCACACAGACCTGTGGGCCCTGCACAAGCCACACAAGCCACGAGAATCTGAACACGGCTGGATACAGCTGATGCCATAATATGATAGTGCACGAGACTGGCTCCAGTTCAGTGGGGCTGTAGTAGAGCAAACAGCACAGAAGAGATTCAGTCTGATGGCTGCTGATGCCGATCATTGCCAGTAAAATGGAGGAATGGACAAAAAATGGGATATTATCCTGCTTATTCTGAAAAAGATCCCAAAAAGGGCCTAAACTGGCTCCAAAACTTGCCACGCAGCTCATCTCCCAGAAACCCTGCTATCACAGTGTCAAGAAGCTTTCCAGTGCAGAGCAACTCTGATGTGACAGTGTAGTGTCACATGTGTAAATCCAGACACAGATTACAGAGACACATGTATGTCTGTATAAATGTGTATGTTTGCATATGTATGTGTGGCACACAGAAAGCTCTTGCAAAGAGCCCGAGGCTCTGAACTGCCCCAGAGTCACTGACAGCCCCGGAGGGATGTGCTCTGTGCCCTGGGAGTGAGGCCACTGCAAAAGGGGAGCCCCTGGGCCATAGCCAAGGGCAGAGCAGACCAGCGTAAATTGAAGCCAAAATTAACATGCTCCTTGTTGCTTAATCTGTAAGGACTCATCCCAGGGAGCTCTGAGAAAGTCTCGAGCTGTGGTATGTTGCTTGAGTTAACAACACCATCACGTGTTAACCTAGGCAAGGGTGTGCTTTTGTCACCCTTATCACCAGGGTGTGAGTGCTTACTGGAAAGCTTCCTTATCATGGAGTGCAGAATCTAAAGGGAAGTAATTGGATTGCATCCTCAGCTCCCCTGGCTTTGGCACACATAACTGAACTCCTCAAATATTGCTTTAGCAGAGAGCTGGACACAGAGCAGAACAAGGAGGGTGTCTCTCTTGCACAGTGCGGTGACACCAAGCCCAGTTTCACGAAGTTCAGCATAAAGGAAGAATAGCAGCAAAAGCATCCTTGAGACTGGGCCAAATTCCACCTGAGAGGGCACTTCACGTGCCACTTCTGCCGGGAGGTCAGGCCAGCGTGCTCAAGGTCAGATTCCTGTCAGAGGCGGCTCTGTTGGCTGCAAGATGAGCACCATGTTGAGCCTGAAAGGGTGGTGGGCAGCTGATGCACCTCCACCTCACCCAGCACTGCCGAGACTGTGGAAATTTTTCTCATGGAGACTATCAAGCTGGGAGCATCCTCGAGCATGGAGATAGCTTTCCTCAGTAGAGAGGGTGGATGCAGGCATTCTCTTCCTATGGAGAGCTGGGGAGTTGGGAGCAAAACATGGCCTTTCCTGTTGTCATGCTGGTCCCCGATGGCAGCCTTGCTCTGACTGTGCCCTCCTGCCCCAGCTCCGAGTCTGCATGCTGGCCGTACTGTCCCTGCATTTTAAGGTTTGTTTGACCAGCAGGGAACCACCAAAGAGCGTGTCAAGATAAAAACAAGCCTGTGTTGTTTGCAGAAGAGGAGGTCAGACTGGATCTAAAGAGTGGAGGCAAGATCTGGTCTGAAGTTCATCACCTTCATGTAACTCAGGGTGGGTCAGAGCCTTGAATGTGCAGGGCAAGAAAGAGATTAAGTGAGGAAGAGTGGAAAAGGTAAAGCCACAAATATGCGAAGGCCAGGAAGGGAACATTCTGCTCAGCGGCCTGGACAGAGGTTTATGATTATTTCCTATGCGGCTCAGTTGTGTTATCCGCTGTGAAAAATCACTGGCCGTGGAGATATCTGATAAGAACTGAGCTGGCATCAGTTGGGAGAACAAAATGTCAAGAATGCATCGCATGGCACCCCCACTTTTACCAGAAGGCAGGACATCGGTCTGGGAACAGTGTGTTGCTCACCCTTATCTCTAACTGCTCTGCTTGCCTAGCTTCTTTGCTGCCTCATAATGAGTGCAAATATGATGTTTTGAGATTTGATCTTCTTCTAAGAACCCCTTCTCTTCCTGCCTCTCACCCCCTGACCTGTGCTCCCTAATGCATGGCCTTAGCTGGTGATGGGAGGTTTGGGGAGCTGGGGATGATGTGAGTACAGAGGAATACCTCTAATTTGGCCGGCTCTGTACTCCTGTGCCAAGGGTGACATAGTTTTCCCCACAGAGCAGAAAAAAATTGCCATTTATGTCAAAATCTATCCACTTGCAAGTGCTTNATATATTTGGTATAATATATATTATACTATATTATTATATATAAAAATGCTATAGTTGGTATAGCATATTATATATATTATTTGGTATAGTAGTATTATTATTACAACCCATTTATTTGGGTAACCCACGAGCTGTGGGTTGCTGAACAACCTCAGCCTACACCACGACTGTCCAGGGTACACTGGAGATGTCAGGGACAGGCACCAGGAAGAGGAACAACTTCAAGGGGAACCAATGGACTGAGGTGGGACACACCATACAGGAGCTCAAGGGCTTTTCTTCTCCTACCCATGCCACAACCCCTTCCATCAAACTACCCCTCACCCCTGTGGGACTGGAGAGCTGTGCCACCACCACACTCAGTGGGTGCAGAAGCTCATCCCACACGCGTGTGAAGAGCTGTTTGTCTAACAGTGACACACGCACGGCCTTTGAAGACACTTTTGTTTCTCAGTAAGGTGGGACAGGCCTTGTTAGGGTGGAATCATAGATGTTAGCCTGAAACTCAAAGAGAGACTGACCTCCCCTTTCCTGCTCAAGGCTTGATATGCATGAAGCTGTGAAAGGAAAGGATCTTCTTTACTCGTTCCTTCCTCGAGCTTGACTGTAGCAGGGTTTCTTTCTCAAGACTGGCTTGGGAGGCTTTCCTCCACCCCTTGTGAACCATCACATACTTACAGCCCAACAAGGCATGTCCTAAACTGCTGCTCAGATCTGCTGGCAATTCAGTTAATTTCTGTGAAGCTCTGGGTGGAATACGTGTCTCTCCCTATGTTGTTGGGCATACAATCCAAGCCCTGTCCCTGGGGACTGCTGCACCCTTCCCAGACTGCTGCTGGAGCGTATCCAGAGCTAGATCTCCCTTAGGGCACAGCTGGGATGCTGAGCTGCTGGGGCTCAAGCCCCAGTGACACCCTGGGAGCAATAGCATTGCTGAGCTCTCCCTAGACAGCAGGACAAGCCTATTCAAGCCTGAAAGGTGGTCAAGTAAAAGAGTATTAATGTAGCTGTATTTATACAGCTATAGCTGTAAGACATCTGTGGACATGTATTTAAACAGTTAGATCTTGCCTGAGTGTTCAGGTGTGAATATTCCACTGATACGAGCGAAGACAGGACAATCCTTAAGGACAACTAGATCAGAAAAGTCCTGACATGGTTGTCACTTACCACATGTGTGTGTTCTGGGGAGGGGGTTCATGGGTGTTGGCTGAGAATCCAGCAACCACGTGCTTGCAGCACTGAGTGGAGAGCTTCATGTGGGGCGTAACTCAAGGATAAGGCACAGAGAGGAGGAAGAGGTTCTGGGTGCTTCTTCCAAATTTGGTAGTAATTTGGGGATTTCACACATGGCATGAAAAGGAACCCTGCTGACACCAGCACCAGTTCCTTGATTCCAGTAATGACGCGGGGGGGGTTTAAAGAGGTGGATGAGTTCAGGCAGCTGATTACAAAAACACACTGAAATCCAGAATGAAAAAGAGGAAGGCTCAGGCAAACTGTAGCGATCTGACTCTTTCCAGAGGAGGTAGTGAGGACTCCGCCCTGACTGCTCTGTCTGTGACCGAAATAGACCTTCCCCAGCAGATCCTGAGGGTGGTCACCCCAGTATTAGGTTTTCTTTCCTATCATACCTTCATTATTTCCAGGTGATCACACTGTTCCCAGTAGCTTGCACTGACTGCCAGCAGTGCAGCTGAGCTGTTCCTGACCCCTGGCCCACGGTAATTAGAAGGCTTTGCCGGAAGCCTTCAAGTGGTATCTGTTGCTTTGGGAGTGATTCGTCCAAGATGGTCAATTTTCACTGTGGAGGAGAAAGAAGGTCACTCGGAAGTGTTCGCTCCAAGGAAAAACTCCCTTCATTTCTATTTTAATCTCCCTGGGGATTAATTGCCTCCCAAAAAAACCCTGGAAGAGCAGAGAAGTAAGAGCATGCAGGCAAACACGTGTGATAAGAATAGGCTGGGGACAACCATGTTTCAGACTGGCTGTTGCACAGGTTTGCTTTAACAAAGTATTTTGCAAAAGGAAAAAAACATTAAAAAGGAGCAGAAAAAAGTCCCTGGATGATTAGCTGTAGGTACAACTGAAAACAGCAGCAGAAAATACCCTAACTGGAAAGCAAAACCCCAGCTGTCTGCTGAGCACTTCCCTTTCCCTTCACCTCTGCCTGTGGGCCCAGCTTTGTCTGCTGGGGCAGCACGGAGCTGTGGGAAGACCATTCTCAGCCATTACAGGTTGTAATGTGGTAAACCTCACAGTAGGGCTCCTCCTGCCATCAGATCAAACACACCCCAGCCATGCCATGCACAGGGCAAATAAGTATAAACTTGTTGGTTCAAAATACTTTGTGAGTTTTTGAGACGATAGTCCTTGCATAGCCAAGCTTCATTCCTGTGCTGCTCTGTTTTTTCTCTGGATCAGGTGCTGCTCATTCTCCCAAACATGGGACGAAGCCGTCAAGAGCACCACACAATACTCATTCACCAGAAAGGAGCCCTGTCACCATGCCTCAGCCAGACCAGATTTACATGGATGGGTAACGCAGGAGGGCGTTGGTTGGATGAAAACAATCAGATTGTCACCACAGAATACCTATCACCAAAGATATCTGTGGACAGACTGGCAGATGTTGTATGAATGAAGGGTTTCTGGAGGTGAAAGCCAAGTCACCAAGGGGTGTCACAACTGAGCTGGGCTAGCTTGTCTGGGCAACGGTCACCACCAGGACTCCTTTGGTCAGCGCTGTTGCGGAGTTGTGTGGAGCTGCATCCTCCACAACAGTGCTCCTGTTGACTTCTTGGCTGTCCCCCCATCAGGCCCAGCTCTGTTTCGTTGTGAAACCAACGCTCATGTCCTATGTCCGGCAGGTATGAAGACCAAAGTAAATAAGCCTCAATAAAAACCACACTTGTTAGGGACAGAACGCATGTTAGATTTCATAATTCACCTTGGCACTCATTTGCTGAAGGCTGCTCTGAGCCCATTAGCACTGGGGCCTATTTTTAGCCCTGATTCCTGTCAGCTGTGGGTCCCAGTCTATGAATGTGACACACTGTCAAGAATCCCTTTGTTTTTTACCCTTTAACATTTAAAAAATGGCTGTGGGGTTTTCTTCTGCTGGCTGTTCAATGTCCTCTGACACAGTAAAGGGAAAAGCTGAGCTGCTCTGCCTTGGAGAGGTTTCCCATTCCTCATGGTTGACAGTTTTCTAACCCTGACTTTCTGGCTTATTTCAGCGGATCAGGGATCCAGTTAAGCAAGCACATAGGACATGGGGGTGCTGGCTAGGCAAACCTCTGGGAGGTGACACCAACCTTCCCAGGCATGCTTAGGAATTACAGCTGTTTTCCAGCTGTAGTTGGAAAGTTCTGGTGGCATTTCACTGGAGAGTTTTTCAGTATCTCCTTCCTGATCAGATCTCCCCTCCGGGCTGTTTGAACTGGCTGTTTGCCAGACAAAGACATGAGCCTCCCAGAGGCAGAGGGAAAGTTTTGTGTACCGGGCAGGAAAATGTGGGGCCTCCTAAAGTGAAAGGAAGCACATAAATGCAAGATCCTATGGCTGCTGTTATCAGAGCTGGGCAGAGCTTTCCAGCCTTCTGAAGAGTCAGAGGGCTAAAAGGTTCACGCAAGTGAAGATGTTACTGTGCTTGGAAAGCCAGATGAAAGAAGCAGGGAGATAGATGATCTCATGGGAGCAAAGATGAGTGTGATGAGAGGGATTTCTATCCTTCCATATAGGGAGTAAAACTTTCCATAGATACAGACCTTCTGTCATACTTTTCATCAGCAAAGCCCAGGAGCCCAGAGGCCCTTGGGAAAAGAGAAAGAGGGCTGCAGGGGCTGGAGGAGAGGTAGAGGAACACAGCAACATCTGAAGCAAGTGCAGGCAGGATCTGAGCAAGCCTGCAGCAGTGAGCTGTGGGAGAGCACAGAAGGGGCTCCAAGCATTGGTACAATTTAGGAGCTGATGAAGTAAGAAGCTGTGAGTGTAAGCTATGGAAGGTCCCTGGGATGTATGTTCAAAGCCAGACTCCTGGGAAGCCTACCCACAGAGCTTTACTGAATATAATTGTTTATACATTTTCACCTAATTGGGGTTAATCTGCTTTCTACTTTGGCTAATCAGCTGGTTCAGAGGCCTAAGAGGTTGGAGGGGGATGTTTTGCCCTCCTCCTGTTTTCAAGGCCACGGAGTCAGGGGCAAGCGAGCACTGTGGATGGGCTCAGAGCTGCCTGCTGTCAAGTCTGGCAGAAAAGTGCTTTATCCCTTGAGAAATGGTGCTGGGGAGCAGGTCCCCAGGAGAGACTAGTGCCTTTCTTCGTGCTAATTGGCAGATCTTGTGAAAACGAAGGATTACTGGGGAAAAAACCACCTCTGCAAGAGCCTAGCACTGAGCGAGGTAATTGCTCTGTAGAGGTCTGCTGAGGCTCCCACATCCTGGTAGGTACCATTCCCAGCTGGCCCTGTGCCCTGCCCTCATTCTTCTGCCTCAGGCCCCCACCTCCAGCAAAGGATATGCATGAGTCTGGCACAGATGTCTGGTGTCCATCCACTCAGGCACTGATGCTATTTCAGGTACCTTTGCTGCGTCACGGGCATCTCATGCAAGACCTTCCACGGCACTTTAGGCTAAAGGAGATGGTGTTGCCATCATAAGCACATCCTGCCCTTTGAGGGTGAGAAAAAAGTCAGGGTGAGCTCAGTCATGTGACAAAAGCTCACTGTGCTAAAGGGAAGCTGCTGTAAATGCTGTCCCTAATTACTGCTATTACTCAGCTTGGGAATACTGACCACAGCATCTGGGGCCAATCAATATACAACATCCTCCATTGCCTTCTCTACCATGTTGGTCCTGGCTACCTGCTCCCTTCCCCAGGCATTGCAGCCCCATTCACCCCAGTCACAGCTCCCTCCGTCCCTCCTTACCCAGGCAAGGATGTCACAGCCACAGGGGGGTGAAGCTTTCCTTTAACATTAGTCAGTGCTTGTCTGGACTCAGCTTCCCAGTAGTTTTCTTTTGGAAGATGGCATCTGAACTGGTGAATCACAGCACGAAGTGCAAGAAATGCTCGTGGACTGGTGTGAGATGTCCAGGTGAGGTGTAACTCCTGAGCAGCAACTGTAGCCAAAAAGCATTCCTGCAAGATGTGGTTGGACCTGGCTGCAAAGGAGTCTCAGCTACAGTACAGCACAAAGACAGCCCAGCAAGGAGCCCTGGGAGCCCACAGGGCAGGGGCTCAGCTCTGGCCTCGATGTTCTGAGCAGGCAGCTGGACCTACAGGGGTCCCTCCTCACCTACACCTTTTAGTCTTAGTGAGAAGCCCACTGCTGAGGCTGTTTAAAGCTGAAATGGCAGGGAGAAGGAAGAGTAACAGGACCTTTTGACCTTTTTTTTTTTTTTTGCCTGCATCAGACAACCAACACTGATTTTGCAACTTCATTGCAGTGGGTCTCAGGCAGTGACCAAAATGTTTAAGGAAGTGTTAACGCCCCAGTCAAGGAAGTGTCACGCCTGGGTGGACTGAGTGTCATTTCTGCATCATTTCTCAGTCATCATCAGATCCCCTAACATTCATCCCACTTTTTTTTCTTCCTCCCTTAGTGCAATTCATGATCTCCCCTTGCCAACTGGGATCACCTCACGCCCAGTTGCATCAATTCAACTGTTAGCATGGGCAGACTCCAACAATTGGAAGACTTTATTATTATTTTTAATCATCTCCAACTGGGGGTTGCACAGTAGTGTCCAAGAAAAACTGAAACAGTTGCCACCCTCAACCTCTCATTTTTTCCCTCCCTAGTCCTCTCTTGAGTTTATATTGTTCAGTCAGTACATGAGGTAAGCGACCCAGCTTTAAAACACCACCTTAAAAAACCAAAAAGTTATGAGGAAAGAGGGATGACAACATGGAGTTTTAATTGCAGAGCCTTTCAGTGCTGTACCTGTTGCAGAGGTAGACACATACCTAAGAGGGGCACAGAGCAGTAGTTCAGGAACAGGGCTTGAAGCATCTCCAGCTAGCTTTAGCATAACAGCACTAGGAGCAATGAATAGTTAGGACTTCATGGTGACTGCCCACATGCAAAAGGCCAGCTCTCTCACAGAGTTCTCACAGAAGTGAGCCATACAGGCATTAACAGTAAATCAAAGCATACAGAAAAAGGTTAGATACTCAGAGGGAAGCAGCATGACTCACTTCAGCTCACAGAGACAGCTTGGACCCCGGACAACAGCAATGGCTTCCTCAATAGTGGAGGATGCAGAATCCATGATCAGCCCCTACCCTCATTCCACAGGAGGCACAGGCCAGTATCAGGATGGGGCAAGTGCCATGCACAGAGGACACTAGGAAACACTATCCCTTGCTTGGCTAAGCAAGCAGGAAAATCAGTGTCAGTTTTGAGAACAAGGCTGCTTGGATCCAAGTGCCATTCAGTGGAAGCCTGTTCTAATTCTGAACCCAGCAAACAGCCCCTTAAGGCAGGCCAGCTCTTCTCTCCACTCAATGATACATTTGCACAAAGAAGCCAAGACGCAGAGTCAGAGGCCAGGAAGCTTCCTGAGCTTTGGGCTGTGAGATTCAAGTGCTGGCCAACAGTTTGTCACATCAAGCACTGAGCTAGAGCAAGGTGCACTGGGGCTTTAACACATGCTGTTGTCTGTGGGTCAAGCAGCTCTGCTTCCCTATTACAAAAACAGGAAGCCAGGGACTAACCCTTGCACTCACCACCACACCCTGAGCCGGGGTGGGGAGGCTTCCCTGAACCACTTTTTGCCTTGAGAAAAACATCCACCTAAGACCATGTGGGGGCATCCTCTTATAATCCATCTTTATTTGTAAAAATCCACATATAAAATCTTCAGTTTCCTTTTACAAAAACATAAAGGCACATAAAACTACTCAAACTCTCATCCCCCTGGACTGATGGTCGGACACTCCCCCCACCCCAACCTCCCCCTTGCTTTCTCCCCCCGTCCATGTTTCTTCGTGTTTCCTTTAGTTTCAGCTCGCTCCTGCCCAGGCACAGTTCTGCTATTGCAAAGATGAAGTATGCACACAGGGGAGATGGTGGAGAGGTGGCATGGACTGTGCGTGGAATGTTTTACAGGTACTTTTTAGTAGTAGGTTTCTCTTTCCACCCAGCCTAAAGGAAAAAGAGGGAGAAAGCAGAGTTAGTCTCAAGGTAGACCAAGTCCGAGGTCACGGGAGTTCCTTTCAGGTTCTTGAAAACTTGCACTCTAGCACCTGAGCTAATAAGTGACCTGTCACAATGGGAAAATATTGCCAAATTGATGTTCTGCAGCTTTAGGACCTCTTCCAGCTTTCTACAACTATCCAAGCATTAATCAGTCTTTTCCATCTACTTCAGTGCATCTGTACTTTTATATACTGGGATAGAATGCAGGGAACTCAGGAAGTCCTTAATTTGAACTAACTGCACAATTAATGTTGAGGAAGGGGAAAACACAGCAAAATACACCCCTGAATAGTGCTTGGGGGTCCCCAAGTTTTGTTGGGGCTTCTGGAGAACTCAGCAGCATGAAGAGGTGCGGAAGGAAACACACAGATGAGCAGCAGATTCTTACCACCAGGGTTGCGTCTGATAATGAGCTTTCTGACTTCATCATACACGAATATCAGGAGGGAGTAGGGGAAAGCACAGAACCACCAGGTCGGCCTGTTTGGGAGAGGAGACAGTGAGAACACAAGCTGTGGAGAAGCTCTTTGCCTGGCACAGCTCTGACTTGAAGGCACACTCAAGCACAAGAAGGCTGGCATGACCCAGCTTGCCAGTGGCTGGGGTTAAGTCAAGAATCCCCAAAGCCAAGAATTACTACCAGGTTTGCTGCTGCAATAGATTAATCCACTTTTGGATAGTAATGCCAGCACAAGGTGTGTCATAGCACCTTTGCTCATCTCTGTACCAGCACCTCCCCACCTACCAATCAAGCAATATTTCCTCTGAGTACACATAACCTTTGTGCCCAGAGCCTTCTTTGCTGGAACTGTATTGTTTCCCTCATGATTTACACGTGCTAACATCCAGCTGCTGCAGGCACTGGGCAGAGGCCAGCTTCCTGGTTAGGAAATGCTCACACTTCAGCACCCAACTCCAGGCAACACTTTGAATGGAATGCAAATGTACCAGGATTTTTTTTCTTCCATGAAGATTTCATGACACTTAAACTTTGAACAGTCCTCTGGCTTAAGACTAAACCCCGCCATGAAATGTTGCAATGCTGTTGAGCAACACATTGGCACCTTCCCAACCCTTAGGAAAGTTACTGTGCATCAACTGGTCATCTGCATCTACGTAGCAGCTTTTAAAAGACTTCACTACTTGTTCTGTTCCCATGGAATGCAGGAAAAAGGCACAAGACGTCATCAGCAGTTCTTAAGTACCCAAGAGGCATCTGATTCAGAGCAATACAACTGGCTTTCTTCGGAGGTGCAGTACCCTACCCATAAAAACTCTCAAACGCAAATAAGTGCAAGAGGCTGCTGCACTAGAGCACCCTGGTACTGAAGCTGCATCGCTGGTTTTTAGTGGGGCACCGAACAGCAGGCTCCCCATAAACATTCCACACACAGTGAAGAAAACCCTGGTATGCCACAGGACAGCAAAGGATCACTGACACCCTCTAGCCTGAACTCTTAAGACTAGGTTTGATGCTCCACTAGATCACAACTACTTTTATCCATCTCCCCACCCAAGCACTATTGTTCTGTGGCACAATCTGTTACACAAAAAGCATGATGCAACTTACTTCAGAGGATACATCCTTAGAGCAACATCCATCCCAGGGCAGTAGGACAGGAAGGCAGCCAGAGCAGTCTCCTCAAAGAGACCAAATATTAAGATCTTGTTCCTAGAAGAAACAGGAAAGAAGTCAGGGACAAAGTACTTTCAGAGATGACAACCTAAAAAACACCTAGTTGCCACATGGGAATTAATGGAAACAGACATTCCAGTCTAGCCCAGAAGTTCATTAGGTGGAGACTACCAGGCCATGCAAGGTGACAGCAGAGTTGCCATGATGGTATTTTCATGTCCCTTCACAGAGACAGTTCACGATCAGGTCAACCAGCAATTGCTTTCATCACAAATTCAGGAGGTGGCTGGGGTTCATGCCATGAGATCTCTTGACAAATAGATCAAGAGATCAAGGCTGTGTGCTGGAGTATCAGTGCCCTTTACAATGCCAACAGAAGCCACCATTTCTTTGTCTCAGCCTGACAATTCCAAGTATACAAGCAAGTACTACAAGGAAGAAAGTACCCAGTCTTCTTTCATCCACTACCATGGCAGTCTGGTCAAGACTTATGCCCAAACACCCAGACACTGCTGGGATGAAGGACTAGAATGCTGTGTGCTGGAGAACACAGAATCCAATTCCAAACCCTCCATGGACAGCCTGACTTACTTCATCCCCTGCTGGAAGACAGAGTTTCTTCGGGTCTTACAAATGATCAAGTCTGCCCACTGCACGACCACGATGCTGACAAAGAAGGCTGTATGGCAGGTGAACTCCACTATTTTCCTCTGTTCGTAGGTCTAGGAAGCGGACAAAGCAGAGAGCATTCGTTCAGACATGCTGCCTTTGCTCTCTGGTGCTCACACCAAGTTCAGCAGGTGTTAATATTTTGGCTGGCAGCCTCTGAACTTACCCATTGCTGCCCATAGCTGTCTTCCACATCATTAATCCATCGGTCATCCCACTGAACTCTGATCCCTAGCAAGCCAGAAGGCCAGAAGCCATTCTCCGCCATGATTACAAAATAGGTGAAGAAGCCTCCAAGGGCCTGGATCATACCTAAACAGGTAAGAAAGGATGATAAAACTGATGAGGCTACTGTGCAGAGCAATTGTAACAGAGAACAGTTTGCAGGAAACCCCAACCACCTTAAAAATTACTCCTTGTGGGGCTCAGTGTCCCAAGTAGCTGCTGTAGAAATAGTTCACACTAACATCAAACTCAGCTGCGACCCTTTTGCTGAGCAGCTTCTGCCCCCGACTTTGTACAGAGTTACTTCTGTTCTGCCCTGTGCTGTGATGGCACCGTACTCAAGGACACAAGATAAAACTCCCTTTGTATTCTCATTAAGCCTTGCCCACCCCCAACCCTTGCAAAATACAGTCAAGAAGGTTCCCAAGGTCTGCTGCAATTAAGCATGAGCTCCCATCCTGTGAACTGGGCACGTCTCTGTAGCTGCCTTTAATCAAGGCTCCTAATGCTGTGTGTTTAGGGATAGGCTGGAGAGAATCCTTTACTTCTAATTAAACTAACAATGGGATCTATGTTCTTGCTGAACAAGTCTGAACCAGAGGAGAGCTGGTTGTCAGCCAGTTCCTTTACAGCGCTGTGCAATTAAACAAAATTACTGTGAAAGCGATTCAATGGATCAAGCTGCACAAGCCACCGCTATAAGCCATGGGGGAAGAATCATGGCAAGTTCTTTACAGCCTGAGGTTCTGGTTTATACACCCCAAACCTCAGCCCTATCAAAATAAGCAGAGCAGTCACTGACTCGAGATTGTGTCCAACCCCTGCTACCACCAAGTTCAAATTAGTGCCAGAGAAAACAGAGCAGCTTACCAATCTGCCCATAGGCCATGCTGATCAGCCGTTCATTCACCAGCTTGTCTGTTTTGGGATTTCTGGGCTGCCTCTTCATGATGTCACTCTCTGCTTGCTCATATGCCAGGGAGATAGCAGGGACCTTTGAGGATGGCAGGACTGCTGTCAGAACAGTTTCAATTCTCCACTGTATAGAGCCTTCCCTGTCCCATGCGGTCAGTGCGAGAAACAGCACTCCCCAAAAGCTCTAGCTGTGATATTCCAAAAGCACCTCACCCCCTCCCCATCCCCAGTTTGTCCTTCCAGGGAGCTGAAAAATCCTCAGACTCAAGAGCCATGAGATGGATGTGAATAAAAGGAGTATCAGATGATCGCTTCTTTTAAATCAGAACACTACAGAAAACTGTATTCAAGCATTTTCCTTCCACCTGTCCTTTCTTTAGGGTACCTAAGAACACCCCCATTTTTTCTTTAGACAAAAAAACCACATTCACCATGTCAGTGCCCAAGTCAATGCAGAGGATGGTGACTGTTCCCAGTGGAAGGGGTATGTTTGCAATGATGAAGATCAGGAACGGCGTGATTTCAGGAATGTTACTGGTCAAGGTGTAGGCAATAGACTTCTTCAGGTTATCAAAGATCAGACGGCCTGGGGCAGGGAAGAGAGAACAGGGTAACTCACTTATCAGCAGAAGGCAGCCAAGCAGCTCATGGGCAGCCTCAGTGCTAACACCAAATGGCAAAACGCTAGTGCAGCAAATGAAAGGGTGAGTGAGACTGAGCTGCATGCACAGCAACACCTACAGAGAGGAACACTTTTGGTCACAGGAATCAGGGCTCACTGCATACAGCAGTAGGATACTAAGCCTTGGTTTCCAGACATCAAGAGCCCCTGGAGGGACCCTCTGTCATGCTCCTGTTTGAGAGCTACTTCTTCATCAGGGAGGAAAATGTGTCACACTCAGCTGGCAAAGATGACTGTAAGGTCACGAGTTAGGCAAAAGCACAAAGTAGCTTTTGTTACTCAGCTGCTTCCTACTGTTACCCATCCCAAAGGGTCATGCTGAACCCATGGAAAGGAATAAAACTTTGAAGGGAGGAGGAAAAGTGCTGCTCTCCTCAAAAACTCTTGTCATGGAGGCAAGCTCAAAGGAGAGCCCTCGAGATGTCTCTATTTCAGAGGGGATGCTGAAGCATGTTACTTTACCACCACTGCACACAAGTCATACACTCACCTTCTTCAACCCCAGTGACAATGGAGGCAAAGTTGTCATCCAGCAGAATCATGTCAGCTGCCTGCTTGGAGACATCTGAACCAGCAATACCCATAGCAACACCAATGTCAGCCTTCTTCAGGGCTGGGGAATCATTCACACCATCACCTGTGACTGCTACAATGGCACCCTAGTACAAAGAGAGGAACAGCAAGACTGAAATCATCATGTAAGACATTTTGGGCAGAAAAGCTTTCTCCTATCTTTCAGATGAAGCACAAAAAACTATTTCACTTTGCTGTAGAGAGAACTCAGTTCTTCCTTGCCCTCCCCTCACCCTTTCCCTGTTCTGATTAAGTTCATCAAGAGAATTATGCTGCTCTCTCCAAAGGAGACACTGGACAACACATGAACATGTTAAATCCTCCTCTCCCAAGCACATCCCAGAGCATTTAGGAATTAAGTATACTAATGAACGTCCTATGATCAGAAGAAAGCCTCAGTACAAACTGAAGATGTTTTCCTGCCAGACCCTTATATTTATGTATTGTAGAGCAGCCTGAAGGCTGCTGACAGACAGATTTAATCTGGCCCTTTACATGAGGGCACTGAGGAGACTTAGCCCTACCACTACAACAGCAGAACTGGTTGGTAGTTTACGTATATATATCAGATTTCTCTAATATAATAATCCTGATTCTCCCTCTCTTTACCTGTCGCTGACAGCCTTCCACAATGATAAGCTTCTGCTGAGGAGATGTCCTGGCAAACACAATTTCTGTATGGTGAAGCAGGATGTCATCCAATTGCTCGCTAGTCATGTCCTTCAAATCTGAGCCATGAACCACACAAGCTTTGGCATCCCTGCAAACAAGAGACAGTATGTTTTACTTCACAAGAAGTTTTCCATTACCTGTGCTTGCCCCATAAAACTATGGCTCTTCAGTACTCTTGGGAAAGACCAACTTCTGCTGTGACTACATACTAATCCAGGCAGCCTCTGCACAGAGGTTTGATGCTCAAAATTTAAGAGGTAGATGGGGAACACCAAGAAAAAGACAACAAGACAGAACCAAGCAACAGACAAAAAACCTCATGGGCAGATTAATTCTTTCCATAGCTTTCTAAAGTGCATCAAGGCAAAGACTAGTTGTTTCCACAGATCTTGGCCTCTCTGCAAAAAAGGAACCCCATGCTCAGGTAGTTAACGTCCAGAGTTTCAAGAGATGCTGCTGTCTTCTGCAGGCAGCGCTTTTGCAATAGACTGATGACCATGTGACTGATGGCACATGGTTCTTCACAGAGAGTGTTCACACCATGCCAGTTCCAACTGATTTACACCCTTCGGCTACAAAAGCATGCAATGTTATATTTAGACTGGTTTGGTACCCTACATGCTGCAGCAAAATACCATCTCTCCAGCCCAGCATACCATCCCTTATAGGTCTAGGAGACTATCCACGCAGCTCTTGACATCACCCAGTTTAGACAGGGAAATTCCTTCCCCACCCTTAGAGCCAGCTGCTGACCTGCTCAGTCATACAGCCCAGCCAACCCCAGCCTGCATTTCTGGGTTTTGAAGTTACCCTCAAAATTTAAAAATAAAAAAAAAAAAAAAAAAAAATCCCAACCAAAAGAACCCCTAAGCAATTTCATTTCACAGGGTGTCTCTATTCACAGTTCATAAGCTGCATGGCTGTCCTCCAGCCCAAACACAGGCTGGGTTCAAGCTAAGCAATGCAGACAGCCCAGCCATTCTGCAAACAGCCTGCTTATGCCAAAGCACATTTTCTGAGGATGCCTCAGTCCCAGCTAGGCTATGAAGGCCAGCATTAACCCTTAAGAGGAAGGAGTTCCATTTCTACATTTATTCTGTTTGTAGCTATGCCCTAGTGTCAGCTCCTCTACCCAGCGTAAGTCCTGCTCCCTTCGCTCTCCTACAATCTTATCCTTAACTACTTCCCACACACGAGACATGCACATTTAAGACAGTCTTGTGCATTCTTCACATAACTCAGGATACACCTTGAACAGCTGCAATACACTGAGCTAAGCAAATGCCAAGCTTTTCATGTCCAGGGGGAGATGCTGAGGCATTATCCAAGGCAAGGAGAGAGGCAAACGCTTAGTTCTTTGAACAGTTCTGGCTTTCCCCAGCAGTCATTACCTAGGGTTGACCTGGCTGACAGGAATGTTGAGTCGAGCAGCAATATCTTCTACTGTTTCATTGCCCTCGGAGATGATGCCGACACCCTTGGCAATGGCTTTGGCTGTGATCGGATGGTCTCCAGTAACCATGATAACCTGAAATGCAAACACACTGCCATGAAAGCCTTGCCTCAACTGCAGAGCAGCACTGCCCAAAAGGCGGGGTCCCTTACACTGAGAAGGCCGTGTGTCTTTTGTTCTACTCGTGAGCAAGTCTGAGGTACAGGCAGTAACCTGCTACCAGTATGCAAGGGATTGAGGTGGATGGAAGACAAAAAATTGTTAATCTTGAGCCAGTGCAGCCATCTCATCTCCCTCTCATCTTAGTACTGTGGCACATGCAGAACACACCTGAGCCAAATCATATGCTTTGGGACACCATGGTCTCAGCACCTGCCAGTGCCCTAGCAGTTTGGAGTTTCACTCATTTTTCAGTTCATTAACACACAACCATTTGTATTTAACTTAGAAATTAAGCCTGAAGGAGTAGTAGTTAATCTTGATCATTTACTTCATCCACTCACATTACAGCAATACATGAAGTCAGGGAAGCCCTTTATTTCCACAGGTATGAAGTGAGGCAATTTTCAACCTTGGAATAAACTACCTTGATCCCAGCACTTCTGCATTTCCCAACAGCATCCGGCACAGCAGCACGAGGTGGGTCAATCATAGACATCAGTCCTACGAAGCAGAGTTTCTCTACAGGGAAGTTCAGGTCGTCTGTATCAAACTGGAAGCCTTCAGGGAACTGATCATCAGGCAGAGCCAAGTGGCAGAATCCTGTAACACATCAAACCCACATTTACTCTGTTCCTACATAAACAGGAGGCAGAGAGAGGGAACACTTATTGCTTCTGCAAACAGCTACGCAAGAATAACAGGGCAGCTTAGTGAGAGGTTTAGGCAGGGCTGTTGAGACAGGAGTCACGCTCCTATTCTGATAACCAACAGCTGTTGCTAGGTGCCCAGACGCAGCCTGGTTCTTGTGCAGTGGGACAAATCTAGTACTGTGTGGTGCCATGGAAGGTCCCAAAGGCTTCGCTGCATTTTGATCTATGCCACCCAGCTGCTGGGCAAGACAAGGCCCTGCAGGCTGCCTTTGAGATTAAAGGCAAGACTGTTCCTACATGAATTGCTGAAGTGACCTTAATGCTACGGTTACACCGCAGGAACAGAGTGACCCTTCACCTAATCTGCGAGAACTGCACAGCAACATGAAGGACAACTCTTTTCCAATGTAATAAGGCTGTTTTTCCCTTACCCAACACTCTCTCCCCGAGGCCTCCCAATTCGAGGTAGGCATTCTGAAAAGCATCTTTCATTTCCTCATCCAGTGGTTGCTCTTTGCCATGAATAAGAATGGTGCTGCAGCGATCCAAGATCCTCTCTGGGGCTCCCTTCATCACCAGCAAGTAACGGGATTCTGATGGATTTGCATTTTTGTGGATAGACAGCTAAGGGTGGAAGAAATGAGTCTGTTCTATAAACATGTACTGTGAAGGACACGAGTAATCAATGTCAATGTTTTGCAACTACAGCAGCTCAGGGCCATTTGTGATACTCTGCTCTAGTTTTCATTTACCCACACTTTAAAGAGGTTTACAAACTAAGAAATCTGTGCATTCTTTAACATTAACATGTAACTGCAGGTGTTGTAATGACCTTTCTTGTATCCAAGTGCCACCTGTTAAGGTCACTGCCCACCAGTACATTCCCATTCCCAGATTTGAGTAACTCCACACTCTGCACTACTGCTACACAGGTTGAGAGCATGTCTGATCATTTGTTAGCAGCTGACACCTTGTTGTCAGTGCAGCTCCAGAGGCTCTTACACAGTGTAACTACGGTCTGTTAACTTAGATTTATAGGGCAGTCTTCAAGCAAGTAAGGCTAGACAAGATTTGGGTGCCAGAACAAGTTTTGAGGCACACTGTGTGCAAATTTACAGCAGTGCTTCACACAGCAGCTCTCCTGCAAAAGGACACATGCTTACCTGGTACTTGTTGGTAGAGTTAAATGGTATTTCCACCACTTTAGGATACCTTTCTCTCATCTCCTTGACAGAGCCACAGCACAATTCAATGCATTTCAGAAGTGCAGACTCAGAGGCATCTCCTGCCACTGCTCGCTGAGGAAAAAAGACAACTATCAAAACATACACCCATAGAAGACTGGATATTTAAAATAAATTTTAAAAGTGAATTCATCACAGCCCAGTCCCATCTTCTACATAATTCTATTATCTAGTACTGACAAATACTGCATTTCAGACTGCCAGGCCTCCCATCTTGAGAGAGCAGCAGACTTCTTGTGACAAAGTTAAGAAGCCCCTCTGAAGGGTTAGAGGAAGTCACATAACCAGGTACAGTCAGACCTAGTGAGGCTGGAGGGCCAGCTTTGAGAAGAACTGCTTGCTATGAAGAACAGCTAATGTGAGATGAAGACTGATGACATGCGCAGAGAAACACTTCCATGTGCTCTCCCACTCCAATGTAAGATCAGCTTATCAAGCCTCTGGGAGAGATTTGATCTGTCCTCCCTTCCCCATAAGGTTAGCACTGGCAGAGATGGGAGATGGGGATTCTCAGCCTGGGAGATCTGTGTGTGCTCCATGTCCTGGTGGAGTTTCCTTCACTGCAATTGAAACCAAGTATTTCTTGCCCTTCTGGTCTCTTTGTCCGTGGGAATTTTTTTTTTTTTCCATTTCTCTACTACTTTTTGGTATCTAAAGACTTCTCAAAGCTCCCCTCTCCCAAGCCTTCCTCGAACAGGAAGAACTCCAGTTCTTTAACTTCAGGTCAGGTTTTGTAGACCTAAGATACAGTCAGAGGAGTGCTGGGGAAAAATAGTTTGTTCCATCATCTCTACTACCACTGCATCAGAACACCCTTGGGAATAAGTTTACTAAGCAACATGCCTAATACTTGACAGATTATAAGCACTGTATGGTTAATTTCAGCCCTGGCTGGGTCACAGTTCAGAATCAGGAATGTGAACTGGTGCTACACCAGCATTTGCACCAGCACTGAACCAGTGAAAGCTTAAGGAGACTTGCCAGTGAGAGCAGACTGTCTCTAGCCAGTCTCCCACAGCCACTGCTCCCCCGGCTCTGATGTCTTCTTCTCCCAGCACCAGGTGTTTGCAGCTCTGAAGTGAACAAATGCCTGAGATAGCAATTCCTGGAACAGCCAGACACTGGGAAATGCTCAAAAAAGCTTTCTGGTCTTTCAGGTCTTTCCTAGCCCTGTCTGAGCTATCAGGCCTCCCAAACTGAGTGTAGATGCCAGGATGGCAGGGATTCTGCTGTGGGAAAAATGTCTTCCCAATCCCATCTCCCCTGCCCACGGCACACCTCCTCTAAGAGCGCTAGACTGCAGAAAAGATTAAGAGTGGCAGATGCCTCTACTCTGCAGGTTCCTGTGACCCACAGGATGTAATTTCACTACCATTAGGGAGGATGGTGGTAGGGAACAAGACCAACATTTTTTTTTGGGAACTCACCTTAAGAATTGGTACATTTTCCTGACCGGCCTGAAACACAGCACGGTTACAGAGACCTGCAATTCGGGACAAAGCAGTCCAAGTGGCTGAGCTCTTGTCAAAGGAAGCACCTGAAAGCAGAGGAAGAATGTCAAAGTCACCCCTCAAAAAAGTCACATAAGCTCAAAATCCCACAGGCTTAAGAGCAAGAAGCCTTTATCTCAGAAACAGGAAACACTCAAGCCATCACTGCATCTCTTTCATCCCTCCTCCCTTCCCAGATACTTGATGAGCAGCTGATTATTTAAGACCAGAAGGTGGAACAGCAGCAGTGCAAGAGAACACCTCTGGCATTCAAGATTCCAGTAACAGCTGTATCCAGCAGCAACAGAGGACACACTGACAAAACCAAGGAATTCTGGACAGATAACATTCATTCAGAGGGTTTGAGTAAGGGATGCTGAGTTCCACCTCCAGGTTGTCTCACTTCATTCATCAACCCAGGAACTAGATGAAATACCTCCCAAAGGAACAATGCTTAAATAAAGATACTCTCTCATGCTGGCTCTTAAGTTGGCTTTAAGGGAGATGAATTGAAGAAGAGAGAGTTAACTGATAAGCTACCATACTTTCCATGAAGTGAAATCTTCTAGGTTTATTTCCACTGCAGCCAAGCCAACCATGGCCAGGCCGAGGGCTTCCAAAAAAAATCTGTTTATAGCTCATTACTTTGCACTAGTGTAAGTAAAGTGGCTTTTTTAAACAGTGCACACAAACACAATGTTTTGGAGTGGCTTGGGGCAGGGTGCAGAAGCACCACTGGAAAAATGTTTATGCTAATGTGTTGTAAGCACAGCATTTCACAAGGTAGATGACAGCTAGGAAACGCCTGAGTTTGGTTGTGTTGAACAGCTCTGGAGAGATAATCATCTCTCCCAATTGCACAGCACACTGACATTTCAGATTCTTACCAGCTAGGAGAAACTTCCTGCTGAAGTCTTACATTCATTGCTGGCACTATGCAAACACAACCTGGATGTTCCAGGAAAACCCCTGTCCTAAGCCAACCATCTAGTTCCACATGGGAACTTTCCATCTATGTCCAGCCTCAAGTAATTATTACCAGGGCCAACACTTCTGCTGTCCATACTTTCAACAGATTAAAGATTGAGAAATTTTCATCAAGATACATTTTAGCAAAGATAATCAGGTACTTTACAAGTATTTCTATGTACTGGACAAACATATAGGGCTGAACATTGAAGAGGCTCAAATTCCAATGGAGTAATTCTGTGCAAAAGGCAGGCTATACAGAGTTTAAGGATTTAACAGAACCGTGGTACACTGCAAAGCTTTCTATGTGTCACTTCAATTTTTTTTTTATGCTCATTCTACATTTTTCATTAGAAGTCTCAGCATTGTGAACTTCACTCGGACTGGAGAGCTACTAACACAGATTCTTGGAAGTACCAGTGTCCAGGAAACCCCAGAAGAAGCCATTTTTAAATGAAATGCCTCAAGCACAGAGAAATTGTCTTACCACTCTGGTTCTCTGTAGTATCAGCCTCATGAATCTGATTGTCAAACCACATGTGGGCAACTGTCATGCGATTCTGTGTCAGAGTGCCCGTCTTGTCAGAACAGATGGTGGATGTGGAACCCAGGGTCTCCACGGCCTCCAGGTTCTTCACCAAGCAGTTCTTACGAGCCATACGCTTGGCTGTTAGTGTCAGACATACCTAGGGACAGGAAAGGTGACAGGTTAGATGCACTTGTGCAGTAATAACACTGCTGCCCAACTCAGTGTGCACATGGAATGACAACCAGCTTTCCGTGCCCTGCAGTGATTCCCTAACTCCTTGCTCACCCTGCCAGTGCAAAATAAACAGCAATGCTTTGGCCCAGGTGCTAGGTTTAAATGACATTTTCCTCATCACAAAACTGCAGAAAAGGACTGTCAAGGCTTCAGCCTCCCGCTTCTCAGTGCATTAAGAAGGAAATAACATGCCTCAGACTAACATTTCACTCAAAGTTGCCACCTCCTCATCGTAGGAGTTCTCAAAATAGGTGAAGGCAGGCCACATAAGAGATTGCCCAAATTAGCTCTGGTGATAGGGTTTGCAACTTGCTGGTGTAGAAAGTGAGCAGCTCCAGCTCACTTTCTTGCTAGAGGCTCTTATCTGGTTTCAGTTCCCAACTGTTCATTCCCTGGCTTGGTTGCCACTCTGCTTCCTAAGGCTGCATGGAAGCATTTTGTCCTGTCCACCATCACTCTCCATACACCTAAGCACACCTAGATACTCCCACCACATCTTCAGGAAGCCAAACTTTTATAAAAACCTCTGACAGATCCCAGATCAAAAGCTGGGGCTAGAATGAAGCTTGCTGGATGCTCTGCCAGCCCTTAAGGGTTGGAAGGGCTGGCGTGCATGTGGGTGTAAACCCCTGATGGTTGTAGCAGGAAAGCCTCTTCTTGCCACAGAAAAAGCCAAGACTGGAACTCCTAGGTCTTGCTCACTTCAGCTGTATGGTGCCAAGCCTCTGTGCAGGTCTAACTTAGGTACCCATCTTTATTAGAGAAATTGCTGCAGAAATTGACACTGATTCAGGCAACTAGTTAAAATACACTGAATTTATAAAGCCCAGCCCTACACACCTTCCACTACCTCAGTGTTCACGTGTGTGAATGCACACTGAGCATGAAGCACTCGACTTCCTTAAAGACCACATACGTAGCAAATTCAACCTTTTTTGCCAGCTTCACTCACCGTAACCGTTGCAAGCAGCCCTTCAGGGACATTGGCAACAATGATCCCGATGAGGAAGATAACAGCCTCCAGCCACGTGTACTCAAGGATGAGGGAAAGGATGAAGAAGGAAACACCCAGGAACACAGCCACTCCAGTAATGAGGTGGATAAAGTGCTCGATCTCCATGGCAATGGGAGTTTTCCCCCCTTCCAGTCCAGAAGCCAAGCTGGCAATACGGCCCATCACAGTGCGATCCCCAGTGCTAATGACAATGCCACGGGCGGTACCTGGAAGAGAAATGGGTTTTAGAAAACAAAAGGAGCCACAGCTTAATATCCTGTAAGGGTGGCAGAGATGTTCTGGGTGGGCTTCAGCACAAAGACTGACTATCCCCACACTCAGAGCTGCAACAGAAGTCCTGCCAGAGATGTCTGACATTCCTGCTTTCTGCACCAGCTGTAGTATTCCGTACAGCTCTACTTCATGGTTCACATTATGTTATCTGCATTTTAACACTTTTTACTTGTAATAAAGCAGGCAGGCTAGAAGGCACGCCACATAGCTGCTCCTCTAGAAGAAGCAAGAACAAAAAATCCAGTAGTGCTGTGGAGTCCTTGCCCATTCTACAGTACTGCAGTTGGAATGGGCAAAGACTTTGATGGGAAATTCCACCCTGTTCCTGCATGGTAGAAGTAGGCTCCTGGTGTATTCACACTGCTTACCTATACAGCTCAGTATCATTGCTCATACTGCAGGGAAGTAGGAGACACACATACCTTCCACACAGTTGGTGGAAAAGAAGGCAATGTTCCTGGTCTCCAGCGGGTTCTCATGGGAGAAGTCTGGAGACCTGGTCTGAGGCTCTGATTCACCAGTAAGTGAGGAGTTATCCACCTACATGAAAGAGAGCACTTGATCACACATGAGCAGACAGATGCTGAGAAGGTACTTCCCCCACCCTTCTCCTCCACTCCAGCCCCCATTCACAGCATAGAAGACTAATTCATCCTCCTCCAGAATGAAGTTTCCAGACAGCCTGTCATTACTGTACCTTGCAACCATGTGCAGATATGATCCGAAGGTCAGCTGGAATTCTGTCTCCTCCCTTCACCTCCACTAGATCTCCAACTACAACACCTTCAGCATTTATACTCATCTTCTCACCATTTCTGACTACAAGTGCTTGCTGAAAGACAGTGAAGAAACAATCTATGTCAAAAGCAACTCTTAAGAAAGGGCTCAAAAGATCTGAGAATCTTAAAATAGTTATACTATGATTCTACAAGCTTTCTACTTGTACTAAGATGTTTATATCTGATATATATGTTATTTAAGAAAAACAGATATTTTTTTTTTCTTGATATTAAAGCTCCTTGTTCCCAAGGTAACAGTGTCATAGTTGGCAATGATCCAGACTGTCCACGAAGGAATCCAAATTTTAGTGCTTATCACACCAGTTTCTGAACTCTCCAGACTACTGAGAAAGTGTCTTATTGTTAATAAGCTGGTGGAACCCACAGGTTTTCAGGAACTACCTTGGCCTATTAGCATAGTTACTTGGAGCAGTCTCACAGATCCCTCAAAATTAAGAGCCAGTAACCCAAATTAACAGCCAGGCCCTTGCAATTGGAGATGATGTTTTAAACCCTTAATACCTTTGATCAAGCTATGGCTTGCCAGACCTCAAGGAAATTATTTATTCCATACCTGAGGCACCAAGTTCTTGAAGGACTCCATGATCTTGGAACTTTTTGCTTCTTGGTAATAAGAGAAACAGCCAGTAATGATAACCACAGCTGCCAACACAACACCCAGGTACAGCTACAAAGAGCAGAGAAAGTGAGTCAGAGGACAATCTGCCTGAAAGGCTTCCAGTTTTCCCAAATAAATTGCCTGGCCCATTACAAGCATGAAGGTACTTGCAGTCTCTGTACATTTTGTAGACAAAGGCTGTCCACAAGCTAGTGCTGTTAACACAGCACTAAGGAAGTTGGCTGTTCATTTCATTATGTGGAAGCACTCCAAAACACGTTAAGCTCACACACTGAATTTCCCGTGCTTATGGGAAAAGCTTCTGGACTGAATACTTAAAGGAAGTTAATCTGCTTTGAGCCCAACAGGCTGCTTGGCCTGCCTTTGAGGTAAAGCAGACATTTTTACTTACGTTATCATTGTTGGGCTCCTCTTCCATCAAACTCTGTATGCCGTAAGCCAGAAAGCACAGAATAGCACCAATCCACAGCAGGAGCGAGAATCCTCCAAAGAGCTGCCGACAGAACTTTACCCATTCAGGAGTGGTGGGTGGGGGCGTGAGGGCATTTGGGCCATCACGAGCCAGGATCTCAGCTGCACGTGCAGAAGTCAAACCCTACAAGAGAGGTTCCTTTTTTAGGCATCGTGGCCAGACCGGCTGCAGAAGGTGGGTCTGAATTTGTTCAAGCTCTACCACAGCAACAAGGAGCTGCTAACAGGTAGTGGAGATGTCCACAGCTGCCAGGATTCCACAGCAGGATGTGAGAGCTGAATGCCAAAACAGGAGCTACAGGATGCTGAATGCTACTTGAGGAGCCTGCAGGCCATGGGCCTACGAACACTGAAGAAGGGCAGGACAAGAAGGCTACAGACACAGGCTCTGAGGAACAGCATAGTGCCATCCACCCTTATCAAATTATGGAACAAGTGAAAGCTGGAGGCCATAAAGGTGATGACATGTTGGAACAACCTTCCAGGAAGTTCAGCTTTCAGAAGCCAAGGTCTTGGACACAAAAAGGCAAATCTCTGTGCTGCTATAGAGTGAAGAGCAGACTTGATTCTATATGCAATCATGCAAGAAATGCATTAAGCAAAGCAAACAGTAGCCAAAGTGTAAAACCACTACAGTGCTTCTGCATGGGACTCTGAGGTAGCCTAGGACATCTGCACACCTCTTACTGCAGAAAGGCAAAATTTTAACTGCTACTAGCCATCATTAAGTCTCTGGGCATGTAGTAGCTCACTAGACTACATTTGCAACATAAACATTTGTCTTCATTACATGCTCCTCAGGAAAAAAAATAAAACCAAGAATCAACTTGACCTTGGAACAATTCAGAGGCAGATAACAGTGACTTTGTTAGAAGCAAAGTCACTAAAGTATTGCAGTCAAGTTGTACAGTGGGAGGATAAAGAGAAGTATTTGTGAATTCAATGGTTCTCCCAAAGCCTGGGAAACTTAAATGGAGGAGGGGAGATTAAACACAAAAAGAAAAATAACATCAACAAAAAACCCCAACAAAACCAAAAAACAAACAACAACAAAAAAATACCAAACCCAGAAGCAGACCACCCAGATCTCCCTTTGTGAAATGCTCTGAGCTGAGACTGGTTCTTTTCAGATCAGGGCAAGGACGGAGGGAATACAGTGTCTACCTACCCGACTCAAGTCTGTTCCATATTTACGATGAAGTTCATCAAGGCTCAGCTTGTGGTCATCCTGAAAGACAAGAAATAGTTGGAAGAGAAACAAATCTGAGAAAAGAGCTCAGGAATTCCACCCCCCAACCCAGGTTTCCTATCTGCAACAGCTGGTGAGATAGCAGGACTCTAGTTCATCCTCTCTGTGAAGAGAAATCTCAAACTCATTCTGGAGTTCAGCACAGTCTCATCGCATTCTTGTGACTATTTGGGTACAGGACAGCTTTTTTGAAAAAATCTGATTTTATCTCAGTGCAGTCTTTACACCCCCAGAAGATTCTGTGAAACCTCAGTGGGTGGGTTTTTTTTGGAAGGTTGAGAGAGGATGGAAAGAAAAGGAATTGGGAAGGAAGGTAGGAATGTACAGAAGATTAAACCTGTAATTTCACACATTTTAAAGTAGTGCTGCTAGATTAAGCACTACTTTGGGGGAAGTGTTTCTTTCCCCAAAGAGGCTTCTTTTCACAGCCAGGCTATTTTTCAGTTGGTTCAAGCTGGTTCAGAGCAGTGCCTCACTTGACAGGTTGTACTGCAGGAGCAGGTGCTTTAAGTACACACCACTACTGAACACAGAATCTAACCTTTGAGAAATCTTTAGAATCCCCTCTTCCTAACAGAGGGGTCAAAAATGTGAAAGCCCAGTCTCAAACGCACAGAACAGAAACAAAATCTGCATCACCTTCAAGGACAGCAGATCTAAGCCAGATGATGCTCACAGACAGATGTATAGCATCATCCAGCTTTCACAGATGGGGATGGGAGACACTCCCCACAGCCTCAAACATGATTAGAAGGAATAATACTGAGGTCAGTCCGAGCAGAGGCCAGCAGTAAATGGAGCTGCACAGCCTCAACTCCTCAGCTGGAATGAAAACAGCAGTCCCACTCACATGGCAGCACAATAAAGCCTGTAATGCTGCTATGCAGAGAGTGCTCGCCTGGCTGAGGAAATACATCTATACTGTGCTAGGGGTAATGCAGGCAAGCACAGACTTAGGTTCTGTGTCAAGTGCCTTTTGAGAAGTGATGCTGCCAGGCTCTATTGAGTGCTCATCTTGATGCTGAAACACTTACAGCACGTCTGGCTTGGGGACAGAGGGGAGGAGAAGGGAGATCAGTGCCTTCAGTCACACCATGCTGTTAACACACCGGCTCGTTTCTCTTTTAGTCAAAACAGGCACAGGGCTTTGGGCATAGTGAGCATTCTTAAAGCTGCTCTTTCTGTGCCCTACACTCTTACCATCACAACTTCCTTTTTAAGCTCATCCATGTCCCTCTCCTTCTTCCCCTTCTTCTTTCCGCCATGCTCTGATGTAGCAGTGGGCTCATACTTGTCTCTTCCAGCCTGCAAGGCAAGACACAGCATCATTAGAAACATCTTACAGTCAAATTCCACAGCAGTAGACATGAACTGTACACACAAGACTGCCAAGCAGACAAAATTACTGGTTTATTAAAGTTTGCTAAACTTTAGTAAAGCCTTTGACAGTGTTTCCTACAGCATTCTCTTGGAGAAACAGGCTGCTTGTGGCTTGGACAGGTGCACTGTGTGCTGGGTAAAAAAACAGCTGGAGGACCGGACCAAGAAAAGTGGTGGTGAATAGGTACATCCAGCTGGCATCTGGCCACCAGTGGGGTTCTCCAGGCCTAAGTATTGGGGCCAGTCCTGTTTAATATCTTTATCAATGATCTGGACAAGAGGATCGAGTGCACCCTCAGTCAGTTTGCAGATAATACTAAGTTGGGCAGGAGTGCTGACCTGCTGGAGGGCAGGAAGACTCTGCAGAGGGATCTGGACAGGCTGGATTGATGGGCCGAGACCAACAATACAAGGTTCAATACGGCAAGGTGCTGGGTCCTGCCCTGGGGTCACAACAACCCCAGGCAGGGGGCAGAGGGGCTAGAAAGCTGCCCAGCAGAAAAGGACCTGGGGGTGCTGGTCAACAGTGGCTGCACAGGAGCCAGAGTGTGCTCAGGTGGCCAAGAAGGCCAGTGACATCCTGGTCTGTGTCAGCAATAGTGTGCTCAGCAGGACCAGGGCAGGGATTGTCCCCCTGTACTCGGCATTGGTGAGACCACATCTTGAGTCCTGCGTCAAGTTCTGGGCCCCTCACTACTGAAAGGACATTGAGGTGCTGGAGCGTGTCCAGAGACGGCAAATGGAGCTGGTGAAGGGTCTAGAGAACGAGTCATCAAAGGAGCAGCTGAGGGAGCTGGGGGTGTTCAGCCTGGAGAAAAGGATGCTCAGGGGAGACCTTATGGCTCTCTGCACCTCCCTGAAAGGAGGCTGCAGCCAGGAGGGGGTTGGTTTATTCTCCCAAGAAGCGACAGGCCAAGAGGAAATTACCTCCACTTGTGCCAGGAGAGGTTAGGATTGGCTATTAGGAAAAATTTCTTCATGGAAAGGGCTGCCAAGCCCTGGAACAAGATGCCCAGGGAACTGGTTGAGTCACCATCCCCAGCAGTATTTAAAAGATGTGTAGATGTGGCACTTGGAGAGACGGTTTAGCGGTGGACTAGGCAGTGCTGGCAGCTAGTCAGACTCAATTATTCTAATGGTCTTTTCCAACCTACGTGATTCTATGAAAGTTATGCCACTTCAATAAATGATAAAAATGAGCTAGCGAACAGAGAAGTCTGCTCAGTATCATCCCCAATACACAGATTAGAGCCAGACATTGTGCAAGTCCAGCTAGGAGGAAAGCAAGCTACACACTACTCAGGCAGTCTTGACGCGTGAGCCCCGGCTCAAGCTGAAAAAGTGATGAAGAGCAGAAGAAACCAATTCCCGAGAGCAAACGTACGTTCCCTTCAAGGCATTAACTCCTCCTCCCCCCTCTCCCAGTCTTCCACATGCTCTGGTGAGGAGGAGCAGCCTATCAACTGAAGATAAATAAGAGGTGGTACCTCTGGCTGGTCGATTCTGGGGGCTAAGTTCCAACACTTTCATTCTCAGTTTGGCACACTAGCTGGCTGGTTTACGCAACAGAAATCTGCTTTCAATTTATGGCAGTTTGAGCAGCAAGAATGGTATACAAAGCAGCAGTACACTTTTGCAGATTCAATCTGTGCTTAGTCCTGCTTACACTTCACAGAGCAGATGATTCGCTTAAAGCCTCTTTATTCAGTAGGATTTTTATTCACTTTTATTGTGGTTAATTCTACATGAAATCGTGCAAAGATTTAGATCTTGTCATAATGGGGTAAACAAGCATCTAAGGACAAACAAATCATGACTTAGTGCACATAAACATCACTTAAAAGACAACTTTCTGTTCCTTTCTGTGTAGGGCCTATTACATCCCTACACCCTGCCAAGTTTTATGTGATGAGATTTTCACCTAATAAGATCCCTGAGAAGAACTTTAAGATGAAACAGCATTTCGTGGCACCAGAGTCAGATCTTTAACAAGATTAAGAAAAGGTTTCAAAGGCATTGCCTTGCTTGTTCTTTGCACGAACACCTCAAACCACGAACTGGATTCCTGAGAGCTGGATTCCTGAGAGCTGGATTCCTGGACATAGCAACTGTTGTTTGGATCCAAGACCTGTCTTGATGAGCAGCTACCACAGGAAATTTTTATTATCTATTTCGAGAGAAGTAGAAACCGAAACCAAAAGTGAAACTGCAAGAAAAAGAAGAAAGATCATGACTTTTCTGAAAGAACCCGTCGGTCACATCTAGACAAGGGTTTCTACTGTTCTGAGAAAGCTCTGTGTGCAACACTCTGCAGCCATAGTCACACATTTCACATGCACAGAAGTCTCCCCTCGCCCTGTTCAGCAAAGGCAAGCTTTGCATGCTGCTAGGGAGCTGTGCAATGGAAACAGTTTCTAACAAGTGGAGCAGAGCCGAGCTATTTGCCTCCACTGATCCAAGAAAAGGATAGAGAACTACAGACTGTCAGCGTTCCTGACATTCCCTTCCCTGCACCTAAATTCCCATTTTCCTTCTTAAAAAAGTGAAAGCCACAGTACTTAAACCAGCACGGTCCTCGCATTCCAGCATCACAGGAATGTGCCACAGGGCAATTCACAAAAAGCCACCATGACTCATCTCTCTCCTTCAGTCTCTGAAGGAAACAACTGACTTCTGCTAGAGCATTGGCAGACAAGTCCAAACACAGCTCTGCACAAAACACATGCTTCTTGATTACTGCTTGAGATGAAAAGTGTTTTCTAACGAAGGTGAAGGAGCTGGTGCCTTGCTTGACTAGCATTCCATCACCTTCAGCTTCACCCCTTCTCCCCAAGAAAAGCTTGCAGGTGATCTAAAAACCTCCTGGCTCTTTGAAACTTCTGTGAGAAGTACAGTTACTCAGCTTACTGGGGGCAGTGAATAATCCAGCAATATAGGAGTGCTTAAGCTTTTTCAGCTGCAGCTGAAACAATCTACAAGTGGGCAAACATGAAAAGGCTCACTGCCCTTGTTCAAGCATGATTTGCTTTAAAAAAGAAAAACCAAACCAAAAAACCCAGCGATCAGCTGCAGTCAGAACAAAGAGTGGATAAAGTTACTTATTTCTTTAAGCACCCAAGTATTTGGGTCTTAATGGAGTCCATCTTAGAGAGGAGCTCAGCAATTCCTCAGCTTAAAAAAAACAAAACAAAACAAAAGCACAATACTTTCCCTTCTGTTGCTTTAGTACTACATCCCACCCTTACTGAAAAGGTAAGTCAGGAGAATCAGTTTCAGCTCTTGTTACAGGATCATTTCATGCAGAGTCTGAACTTCCTGCTCCATCATTCAAATCTGAACTTGACACACACATCAGTCAAAGTCCTGCCCCTGTTCTGTGCCTCCAGGGCAATTGCCTCCCTTCCTGCAAGATGAGCCCAATCTGTTCAACAAAGGATTGTGCTGGCTGGGCTGCCAGGGGAAGAGGTTTTCATCCCACCTCGGCGCTGTAGGATTTCCCTGCTCTCCCCTCCTTTTCCTGCTGTACAAAGAGAAGAAGGCCTATGGTACTCCAGATCCACATCTTATCACAATTTAATCACATGGCCTGAACACAAAGGAAGGTCTGTCTCATCAGAAATGTCACCCCTGTTCCTTGACTTTCCCAAGAACTGACTCATCAAAACTGCCTCAGAAAAAAAACAAAGCAGCTTCTTTTTTTTTCCATCTAAGATTTTTTTTTTCCACTGGCTTAAGCACAACGTTTGTACACACGAGTGTAAGACGTTTTATACATCCCCCAGAAAATCCTATTGTCTTTCAGATACAGCTGATGATTTTCCGCTCTGGACTAATTGAGCCATTCATGGCTGATGTTCTCAATACAAGCCATGATTGACCAGGAAACAGGAGGGGTACAAATCAGCAGACAAGCTCAGAAGTACCCTGTTCTCTGATCACCTAATCCAAAAAGAAATGTCAAGTAAGAGCCAAAACAAATTATGCAGTCTCTGGAGGCCTGGTCTGTTTTACTGCTTATGTCATTATAATCAATTGTGCTAAACTAGAGAAAACAGAAAAGTTACTGTCCTGCTGTCTTATGAGACAGTAAATATATTAACCACAAAACTAACTCCACCTACTGGACTGGAAACTCTGTTCCGTGACCCTATGTAAACCTAGCAAAGATGGAATGGTTTCTTTGGATCCTTCTTACTCCCTCCCAAGAGCTGTGTTCAATCTCCTACCTTGAACCAAAAATTTAAGCTGCATCAACTGATCAGACTCTCAGCATCTAGGACAGTACAAGGCAGTTTTTACTCAACAGCTAGTAACTGCTAATTGTGCACAGACTGCTGCTCCCCAAATTATGGAAGGACAAGCTCTTCTCCCATGAGAAGAGATGTAAACCTAATCAGGCTTTTAAACACCAGGATAAAACCAGGACCACCCATACACCTTGAGCCCTCTCTGGGTATTAGGACAAACATCTCTACCGCTCCCTGAGTTGTGTGAAGACCCAACAGCAGAGTGGGCTTTCCAAATGCACAGCTGAGCAGCCCATCCTGGGTTTTTCTGGTGCCGTGCCAACTACAAAGAGTCACCTTCCTCCATTCTTTGCCTGCAAGAGCCACCATGACTCCAGACATCTCTAGTAGTTGACAAACGCATCAAGATGAGTGGACTGGACCCAGTTCTCCCCAAGAGGAGCTGGTGAAGGGCTACCCCTTGGAAAGGCCTTGTTGAAGTGTGAGCTGCAGTTTTCAGCAGGTCAGGATCGGTGTGGGTTGTACAGCCCACCTCACTTGCCAGAGACCCCTGTTCTTGTTACCCCACTTTCGCGGAAACGTGCGCTGACCAGGCCCAGGGTTTTCTTTGGCAAAAGGACTATCTTCTGGCCATAGTAATAAAAAGTGAGTGTCATAAAACAGTTGCAGTAATAAAGGAGTGAAAAAGATGGGGGAGGGGCAAAGTAATACATTAAGATTTTTTTAATTGCACCAGATAAGGATTGCTTTGATTTGCATGATTTCCCCTCAGCTGGTTCCATTATGCAATAAACCTTCCTAGTTTCTGACAGGGAAAAAACCCCTTAACTGGGGTTCAGGGAAATCTGAGCAAGCGAAGAGGTGTTTCTGCTCCACACGCAGGTGCTTGATCACAGCATACAGCTTCAAAAAGTCTTCACTACTGTTTCCAACAGCCTTCACATACACTTCTCTTTAGAGAAGAAGATTAGAAGATTGTTAGAAGATATGATCTGAATTAAGGACTTCTCCTCCTCAGGGGCTCTAAGGTAGAGCTGACCTCCAGAAGTGACCCAAAGCACACACCACCCACCCTGGGCTATGCCTGTGCAGCGAGGGAGATGGAGTGAAACCTGCTGTCTACAAACAGCTTCCAGTCAGCTCTGAACAGGAATGAAATCCAGAGTGCTTTCCTACACTACACACCCCCCCCACTTGGATAATCTGCTTTTTGGGCTGCATAGCCAGGCAGCTGACGGCCCTCCCCTTGCCCCTTAAATTACCATTTAAAGTAAAACAGACGCTCTGCTCAGCTTCTCCTCACAGCCACCGAGACAAGAAACTTGTTTTCTCACACTTAGGCTCTTTTTTTCACCTCCATCCCATGCTCCATGGGAAAGTAGTTTCTTTTTTGGGCACTCTAACTCAGCGCAGGCACATGCAGTTCAGTGTTGCATCCTTACTCTGCCTTTTTCACTGCCTCGCTCTCTCACATCCCTGTTTTCCAGGGGGTCCCTAATTATACGCATGCATTCTCACTGCTAAACTCGCAAATCTTGTGACTTGCTACCAGAAAGCATGAGGCATTATCCCTGCTGAATTATCCCTTGTGGCGGCGCTTCAGTTTCAGGCTAATTGCTTTCTTAACCGTGCAACCTATGAAACCTGAAATCGAGCAAGACAGCTTTCTACCTTAGAAAGAGTTTGTACCTTCTATTAATCCCACCAAGGCAGGCTAAGCCCCCGAAGCCTTTTGCACTGCAGTCCTATATACACACACAACTCAAAGGCTGCTCAGATGCTTTAAACAAGATTCAGAAGACTGCCCACACTGCCAAGCATCTCCTCAGTGTTTTATCTCCTGGATGTACTTTTACTGTCTACACTGCCTGTTGCCTACTGGACTTAAATACAACAGGCTGGGCTACCAAGCATCAGAAGGACTTTGTTAGGAAAAGAAAGAAACCCCCCACACAGAAAAATGCTGAAAGCCCACCCTACACACTCCTCAACCCCCTTTTCCGAGTAACTGTCCATTCAGCCATGTTCTTGCAGCTCTCCTACTACTCATGCAGTTATGTCAACACTGCTGCTGTTGTACTGCACCGATGAGGACAATACAAAGTCAAGTCAATGTTTGAACAGCGCTTGGGAAGCACAGAACACCTGTTGGCAGGAAACGCTACCACCGCTGTAGTCTCATGGCCCTGCACGGTCACCCTCTCCTCAGGAAGCAGAGAAATCTGGGAATTTTATAGGAATGTGTCTAAACTAAAAGTCAACACAAATCTACACACCTCCAACTACACAAGATACACAGGGAAGTATTCGAAGGGAAAAAACAAACATCCAAGCACTAAAACCCAGAAACTGGTCTCTAGTTTTGACATTAAATGAAATCAGAGCAAGCCAAGAGTAGTTTCTGCTCCACACACGGGTGCTTGGGCACAGCATCCAGCTTCCAACAGCCTTCACACACACTCTTCTTTAGTTAAAAGATACCATCTGAATTAAGGACTTCTCCTCCCTATAGCCCTATAATGCGCTATAAAGTAGAAACGATGCTGATACAGGGCAGAAACCGCTGCACAGCCTTCTGAGAGAATTTATCACCCCAAAGAACAGGAGAACCTCAGGGGGGTCCGCCTCCCTCCTGCCACCATCTCCCATCACCCCCTCACTGCTACCAACAGGCAAATCAGCCCTAATAACGCTGACGGCCCCCCTTCTCCCGGCCGCCCCACGCCGGGCCCTCGTCTCTCAAGGAAAGTCTAAAGTACTCTCAGGAGCCCGGGGAGCAGCCGCGCTCCCTCCCCAGCTCCGCAAGGCCACCAGATAACACCAGCCCCGGGGGCTGCCGGCGGGCGGGAGGCCCCTCGCCGGGGAGACAGGGCTTCAAGGAGGAGCCGGGGGCTTCGGGACGCCGGCTCCTGGCCCCGGGCTCCGCCACGCCCTCGGCCTCGCTCTTCCTTCCCGCGGGCGGCTGCGGCCGCCCTCACACGTTGCCGGGGCCGGCGGCACCGGTGCCGCTCGCCAACGGCCGCGGCCGCCCTCGCACCCGACCCGACGTGGCCGCCCCAGCCCGGCAAAGACAAAGCGCAGCCTCGTCGAAGGGAAAGGGGCACCGGCCACGGTCAGGCTCCTTCAATTTCCCACTTCCCGTCCCGTCCCGGCCCCGCCGCTCACCCCCTTGCCCATGGTGCCGGGCTACTGCGTGCGGGTCAAGTGGCGGGGGGCGAGGAGCGGGGCTCAGCGGCGCCACGTGTCCCGGCCGGCGCAGGTGCGGAACAATAGCAGCACCCCGGCCGGCGCTCGCCTTCCTCTTCTTTCTCCTCCTCCGCGGCTCCTCGCCTTCGCCTCGCCCCCCTCTGCCCCGGCCCGGGCCGTTCCTCTCCGGTACCGCAACCGCGCGCAGCTCCAGCCGCCGCCGCGTTCCCGCCGCATAAAGACTCTCCTCGCTCCGCTGCCACGCCCAGCCTGTGCCTCCCCGCCCCCGGTGGCACGGAGACGGCGCGAACGGGGCGGTTCTGGGGGAGGGGGTAGCGGCGAGGGCTGTGGGAGGGAATAGCGCCCGCGGGCCCTTCCGCCGTCCCGGGTGCATCTTGGGAGGGGGGCTCACCTTGAGGCTCACCCCGGCTGCCCCGGCCGCGCCTCGCCGGAGCGACGGCCCCTTCCGCGGCGTCCGCCTTGGCTGCGCTGCCGCCGCCAGGCCGGCGCCCCCCGGGCGCGTTGTCCGCCGCCCCTGCGGGGGCTCACCCCTGTTGCCGCCGTGGCCGCCCGGAGCCCCCAGGTGCCGGCTCCCCGCGGGTTTTGTCGCCGCTCGCTCAGAGGCGCAAGACCCCCGGTGCTCCCTTTCCACCCAAACGCTTTCTGCTGGGCATGGTCCCTGCAATGCTGCCGACCTGCCGGAGCCTCAGCGCGCTCCATTCCGGGGGAGATCAACTTCTGGTGATTCAGGACTCGGTGAAGAGTTAGGGGGCAGCTTTCTGTGCCCTCTGCTGCTCAGGGAGCCTGGCTAGGGGACCAAGTTCGGCTATGATCATCCTTCCCTTATGCTTCAAATTTTGGGAAAGACAGATGCAGAATTTACGACTGTGTGTTAGTTCACTTTGTTTGTTTTGGGGGTTTTTTGCAGAAGTTTGTTGGCTTTGCTTTTACTTCTGTCTGGATTTTCTGGCAAAGAAAATGAGCTGATGCTCTTTTTTTATTCTCAGCAGCTCAGTAGAAGCCCTGGAACCCTGTATAAACTTGGAAAGGAGAAAGTGTTTCAGGAGGCTTCACCTGCTGAGGGTCCCAAAAATAGCTGTGAACTTTCTTGGGAAGGAGGAATATAGCTACAGCACTTCCCTGCTTAGCATGGCTTGAAACCCTTCCGCAGGAGAAGAGAACTGAACTCAAGCCTTAAGCATCCTGCACAAGAGCTTGCTCATCAAATGCCCACGGAACCATGTCTGTTAGGGGAAGATCTGCCACTGCAACCATCACATTTATTTTAAACAATCGAGTAGAGGCACCACACCGGTGGTGGGGCTTGGCCCTGTCACTGCTCCCTAGACCTGCTTTTAGAGCTTCTGATGTATCTGCCGTTTGCAGACGTGGGGGATGCTCCATCGTTGTGACTCCAGCTGGACTCAGGAACATCTTGACCGGACTTAGAAACATCTTGACCGTTCAGTTTTGAGGTGCTTCTGCGACAGAACATACTGAACATGAAAGCAAAAACCAGCAGTGAGATCAGATGCAATTTTAGACAGCAGGCCAGCATTTCAGAGACACTTTTTAGTTGTCTGCATAAGCTTCATTTTGGAGCCTCTCATGGTCTTTATTAGACTTGGCACTGTGTTGACAGACTGGAATACTGAAGCTTTTGGTTTACCTAGAAAATACCTGGAGAGCTGTCTCCCTACCAAGCTGCACCAACCTGACCCCGAGGTGACACTCTCAGATAGCTTTTATTACTTACCCTTGGGACTTTCCTCTGAGATTTCCCATGAAAGGCTTGGCTCTTGCCAGTGGGTAGGGAGAAGGGGATAGGCATTAGGAACTGGGTAGAAATTCCAGTGCCTGAAATCACCTATTCGTTTCATTTTCACTCCTTAACAGCATTTTACTCCTGAAGAGCAATACACCATACTAAATTTAGCTTTCTTTCTATGTGGCAGTGAAGAAGCATCATCAATAGGACACTAAAAGATGACCTCCAGACTACTCCTGCACTGTATTGCCCCTTGAAATGCTACCTAACCAGTGTAGTTGATTTGTCAGGCTATCAGTTTGACCCGTCTTTTCCTTGGAATAGCTGATGCTATTGTCATTTCTTCTGATTGTCATTTCTTCATAACACGAAACTGTAGCGTGCAGCTGTGGTGCTGTAAACCTGGATTAGTGTCTCAGTGTCAATGTCAGTGATTTAAACAGAGAACAAATCCATACGGATCAAAGGAAATTTTATTACATCAAACCAGGCAGAGATTGTAATGTTCTATATTGGAAATGCTCGTGTTCTCTTGCCGTAATAGGTATCAGTGAGATTAGTTTAAGGAAAATCAGGAGAGCTCTGTTTTCAGTATCTACAAGCAGTTACAAAGTCTTTGAGACCTTGGCAGGGTGACTGAGAGAAGCAGAGATAACATACAGGGAACTTCATTCCTGCCAGCAGGTGAAATCCTAATCAGGCTTTAATACCTGGAAATTCCTGCTCTTTGGCTTGTGTGTCCCTCTCAGGTCATCCCAGGAGTAATCTCGAATCGTTATTTTGCAGATCTGCAACCACACATTTTCTTCCCCTCAGACAGCAGCTGTGGTGTGGCTGTGGGCTGCTGCACAGCAGTCGAATTCCAAGGGTAGGTAGCATGGGATGCATTGAAAGGAGAAGGATGAGCCTTAGCTAAGCAGTGCAGGGCATTATGTGAATGCCTGCTGCTGTGGACATCATGAGGCCCTCCTGCCACATTTTTTACCGTAAGAAGCAGGAATTGTTTTACAGCAGGGAGTTTTATTATGGCCATTTTCGGAACGGGAAGAACGGTCACAGTGAGGGAAGGCAGGCATGCAGAAAAGCTTTAGCAGGTTCCAGTTAAGAGTCCAACGGTCTGAAAGCCCTTTGCTCTTGCTGCTAGATATGACAGCTTCCACTCAAGCATATTCCTGCTTCCAGTAATAGACTATGTGTAGATTGACACAGAGAAGCAAATCTTCTTTATCCCTTCACAACTGCCACAGCCTAGGGCTGCATTTGCTGGGAAAACTAGGATCCCAGCAGTGGATAGTCCCCAGAATAGGAAAGAATGCCATCTCTCATCTGTTTTTTCTTTCTGTGACATCTCCCATGTTCACCAGCTTTTTGGATATGTTGCAACGAGAGCCACGCTTCAGCATTCACCTCGAAAACCACAGCAGCTTCTTCACTGGCACTATACATATTGGAGCAGTTTGCCTATGGACACTACAGTGCCCTTACCAGCAGGGAAGAAAAGCTCTTGCAGCTCCTACTTACTCAAAAAACCCCAAAAAAACCAGAATGGAGTTGAGCCCAAATAAGCTATTTTCTCTCATCCACTTCTACCTTGTCTCAAGAGTCTCCAGAGGACAGGGTTACCCACAGCGAACTACAGGAGGCAACAAAAGCGGCAACAAAAGCAGCAACAGTGCAGATAAAGCGAGATGTGCTCCACCATGAGCTCTTTGTCAGCGTGGTTCAGAGGAGTGGTCAAAAGGGGTTCATGGTTTTTTGAAGACCACCCCTTTCAGAGGGGAAACTGAGAAGACAAGGTGTATGAAATGGTATTTCTGTCGACCTTCCACGTATAATTACAAGCCTCATACCCTCTGCTGTCTTGTCCCCTGCCTTTAATGAGATCACTTTAAGAGATAAGGCAGTGACTCCATTAAAAGGGGGGTGGGGGGAACAATATCTAACTATGGGGTGAGCAAAGATCAAGATCCACTATAGCCTGCCAGGCTTGGCTCAGCTTCCGGCACTTTTTTCCCTCCCCTTGGCTGAGGGATACAAACATTTTGCATTTTTGACAGTGTTTAGTATTTTTCTGAAGCCTTCCAAGTCATTCAGGTAGTGTTGCAAAAACATGACAAAGGCTCCTCAAAGGCCAGGTGAAAATGAGGGCTCGAGCCTCTGCCGTTGCGTATAAATAGATTCACCTTCCTGTAGAGCCACGGTGTCGCGGGCTGCAGAGGCAAAGGGCACAAATACACAGCATTCCTGTCATTTCAAGTGCCTCAGTGCTATGCCTGGACAAAATTCCTGTACACTTGGCACTTCCGTAAGTGGGAACTCTGGCTGTTCAGCCTTTCTGTGTACTGAGCTCAAAGTGCCTCAGCCAGAGAACTTAAAAACTGTGGATCTTTTGTGTTTTCCCAGAGAGGAGGTGGATGGAGGCTTACGAGAGTCATGCAGTGAATCAGATCAATGTGTGGGATTTAGGGGAGCGTGGTTCCTGTCCGACTGCTAGGAGATGGGGCTTTACTTCTGGTTCACAGATCCCCAAAGACTACTTGGAGGGGGGTGATGCTGGGAGCTCTGATTTCTGTGGGAGCACAGAAAGCAGAGCCGTTGCCAGTAGATTGAAATACACAATTCAAGGATTTGTGCTTCTCCAGGAAAAATGCTTAGGAATCCAGAAATCAAAAAACATAGAGGATTAAAATCTTGCACTGAACAAATGTGTAACATGCAGTTCAGTGACGCTTCTTTTTTAAAGCCCATACTCATAACCTATGGTTCCAGTTTTAGTTACCAACACTGTTATTAATTCACTCTTCTTTGCCAGTGAGTTATCTGGAAGATAAAGCACCTTTGAAATCCCTAGACTCCCTGGAACCACAGTGTATATCTGTGTGTGCACTTTGCCATTCCAGAGCAGATAAACTGAGTGCCATGTAACTCATGCCTGCTCTGGAAATCATTTGAGCACTAGTAACTATATGGGAATAATTCTAAGAGAGCATAAGGTGGAGCCGAAAATGTCTCCCTGTAATTTTTTTTTTTTTTCCCCCCATTTTTCCTCCCATTTGCATCTGCCTGTATTCCATGGCAGGGAGGTGGTTGCATCTAAGTATAGACAAGCTGGTGAAAAATGCCACATTTCTTTTTTTTTAATCCATACTTTGACTGTTTTCTGCCTAACTGAGAGGACAAGTGGGTGTATTGATAAGTAAAAGGGAGTTGAAGATTGTTGCTCTAGGGTGGACAAGGAGAAAAAAATAAAGTATGTGTTGCCATACTAGAAACAGCTCTGTTTGGCATGTTACTATCTACAGAAATATTTTCAAATATACAAAAGGCACAGATAATGTTCTACTGAAAATTTTCATTAGAAAAAGATGCTGTTTCCAAAGAGAAACACCCTGAATTCAGGATGTGCCGAAGTCCAAGCTCTGCTCTCTCCCCCTGCCTGTGGTGCAGCCTTCAGCCACAGCTGCATCCAGCATTTCAGGTGAAACACTGCTCAGCGAAAGCTTTCATACACTGAGGTTTGTGTTCACCTGCCCATAACGCTTCATTTTCCAAGGCTGGTGTTCTCTGAGTTGGAGAGACCCTTTTAGCAGGACAGCAGGAGGTGTTGGAGCGAGGAGAGCAGCCTGACAGGGACCCTTGCTGGCTGCAGCCTCAGGAACCGAGGTCAGCACGGAGCTCAGTGCCTTGTGTGGGGACTGACGGCCAAGTAAGGGTGATGGCACAATATTAAGACCCTTCTAATACCTGATCTGGCCCACAAGAGGCTGTGCCTCGCTTCCCCACACCTGCATAGGGTACTGAAGCTGGGTGTTCCTGGTAGGAAAAGGGATGATACTGGCTGGAACTTGTTGATCTGAAATAGCCTGAATGTGACAAGTTTCTAAGCAAGCTACATAAGCCATCAAATTGACAGGGTGCTGGGGGAGGACTGAGAATATTCTTCCCAGCATGACAGGGATGGATTTTCTGGAGGTGGCTGCTTCTTTTCCCGTACAAATGATTACTTTAAGATAATAAAAAATGAACAATATTGGTTTGGGCACCTAAGGCCTTAAATAGCCATGTCTTTAATTTTCATTTAAGTCTGCATCCATGAATAAAATATTTGATACTGTTCACTAGACAACTGAGTTCTGCACAAGATGTTCAGTTTGGCCCCAGTTCATCAAAACACTTAAGTGCTTTGCTGAATCAGGGACTCGCCTCTCATTAGAAGAGGCACTTTTTATTCAAGGAAGGAGAGCATGGTGCAACCTTACCTCACTGTGTGGGCTCTCTTGACAAGTGTTGCACACAGTAATTGGTTATGGATTAGGACCCTGTTTTTAGGGCCCAGACTCTCATTCTGGATCTTCCACCAGACACATTTTTCAGCTGGTTATCAAACTGTCATGGCAGTGCTTGAGCTTTGGGAAGGCACTGGTTGTTAGACACTGATTTGTTGTAGGATTTCTTTCCCTGAAACAGAGAAATTCTTCTATACAGCCTCAGGATAAGAGAGAAAAGGTTGATAGTATTGGGCTCTGAAATGGAGTCAGTCGTTATGCAGGTTCACTTTTGTAAGAATCCAGCCCCCATGAAGATTTTTGCAAAAGTTACAAAGCCAAGTATTGTGATAAAGCAAATACTACAGAGCAGATACTTTAGTAGTGCCTGAAGTGTAATTGTCTAAAAAGCACCATGTGGTAAGAAGAAACCAAAGTGATAACAGGTGTATCCCCCAGGTACATGTCTCAATAAAATAGAGGGAGGTAATCTCATCGTTCAGGAGTCTGCCTGGATGTCCCCAAAACATCCATCAGCATTCACAGGGCAAAAGCTTTGTCTCACCACCACAATCCCCTGGCCTTTTCCTTTTGCTGCCCTGGCACTTCCCGTCTCTCCCAGCAGCTATGTGGGCTCAAGTGCTGTGGACAAACACTGAAACAGGTTGGAGAACCGGTCCCACTTGAAACAAACATGCAGAAAGCATCCCCCATTTTGTTTCCATGGAGTCTTTTATTTGGAGGTCTGCTCTTACACCAGATCCACACAAACAGCACTCTCAGCACAAGGCTGCGTTGCCACAGACTGGTATTGCCACCAGTGTGGGAGACAGGAGCCCCCAGATTTGCTGGTAATCAAGTATAGCTCCTATAGCTTATAGTGGCCAAGTCTCACTGTTAGGAAAAGCATCCTGCCCACCTGGAATTACTAAGGAACTGCTCTTGTCTTCCTCAGGAACAGAGGCAGGGCCTCAAGTAGGATCCCCCTGCGGTCCTGCAGAAGTGACAGAGCTGGGGAAGGGGCTATGAAACACACAAGTCTCGCCCCAGTCTGAGTTTGGGACGGTCTGAGCATGGTCCTAATCCCTGACACTCAGAAGTACTCCTTACTCCTGGAATTTATGTGCAGATAAATTGGTTGTCACCTTAGCTGAGATGCACAAGAATCTAGGAAAGAGCCAGAGTGTCACCTACACCAGCCACAGCCAGCCAAGTTGGTGGTTAGAAGGTGCAGGCTCACAGTAGCTCTCCTACACTGTGTTTGCAGAGGGAGTTTTGTACCCTGGGAAACACGAAGCACATATGCATGATTGATGTTTATATACAGGGCTATTTCAGGACAATGTAACTTGGGGAGAAGGATGATTAAAAAAAGGTTTTGAAATGGACAAGATAGCTCCATCAAATCTTCCACTGCCTGAGATGGAAAGCCAGCAAAAATAAGCTTCACCAACAAATACATTTCATTCCTGCTCTTGCGGTGGGAAAATAAAACAAGAGAACTGCCAGAACAGTGGGTTGCAGTCCATGGCATGAGTGCATTGGTATCATTATAGTCTCGAGATGAGCAGTTACCCTTATTAAGAAGTGCATATTCAGCAGCAAAATTGTTCTGTGAAGATGGGCTGCAGCCCAAGGATGTGTTATATTCCCAGGACTTACTGCCCAGAGCAACTCAAATAGGCATGAGCAAGCAAAGCACTGACCAGCTATAGATTTTTGCTTCAAGTCTTCCTTATCTGCAACAGAGTTTTAATTCAGTAACAAGTCCTGTTTGCAGAAAATCTTTCTCTTCAAGGTTTTTAAAACATCCCTGTTGGCACTGATCACTGTTCTGGGGCAAAAGAAAAGAGCTGCTTATCAACACAATGTAATATTACCCCATGGAAAAAAGTAAGAAAATTAATTAGAAGAAGAGCATTGCTGAGTGAGAGAGAGAACTCAGATGACAGGCATAGTTGACAAGGTCACTGGCTTTTACAGAAATACAATTTTAAAAATTTTGTGCCTACATGTTCAGAATCCAAACAAAACCTTAAAAAGTAGCCTCAACAAGCAGTAATTGAGAAAGAACCTGCATAAACCTGCAGTTTCACCTGTACTGTGGATGAAGTTCACTAGATCTGTAAAAATTAGAGCAAAGTCCTAGCAAGTGTTGTTTCTATTGCTGCTTACTCTGCGTAAAGACCAGAGGACACAGAGGCTCTCACACTTTAATCAGCTTCAGCATGTGTTGCAAAGAGAGGGCTTGAATGGGCCATGGGCACTGGGGTATGACACTCCCAGGAGCATGTCTGGACGCTGCTAGCCCAGCACCCCTTCGTGGCCATGTGCTGAGCACAGCCATGGTCTGACTGCAGAGCAGAGCAGTATGGAGCTCGTTGCCTTTCCAAAAGTTCCTGCAGAGCAGCAATGGCTCAGGCTAAAACCAGGGAAGGATCTGCATTATCTCCTCTGGGCGTGCAGCTCACATAGCCCGTGTTGGCAGGGCAGAGCCAGCTGCCGAGAGCAAGCGCTGGGGAGGATGCTGCTCCATTGCTTCCTCCACCCTCTCTGACCCTGGGGGACCTTGCAGGCCAAGGGGACTTACAGCCCTGTGCTGAGATGGCTAGAAGGCCACTCCAAGTGACATATCCTGATGTGCTGGGGAGTTACACCTTTCAGGCTGCTCCAGGCGCTCCCCTGCACCACCAGTCCACCTCGGCGGTCCCTCTATGCATCTGAGGGGAACAGGGTGCCAAGCCCTTTCTTCCTGGTCGGGGCCACCCATTGTACCAGGCTGACTATCATGCAGCTGTCACACTCTTCTGGCTCCCCGAGATAAAAGAGTTGCACATAGACCAGAGGCAGTGATAGCTCCGTCTGAGGGATTACACCCAGATTAGGAAAAATTGGTCCTGCGTTTGATCGAATTAGCAAAAGTATGAGCTGGCAGCTGATAGGGGCACATGCCACGCACATGGGAACAAGTTATTGCCAGGGAAGATCATGTGGGTTATGATGCATCCGTTCCTGTGGCTGCCCAAGGCTGAGGACAGGATGCTGCCCATTTGCCACGAGTAAGAAGAGGTGCACGTGCTACACCCTTCTGAGAGCTTGCTTGTGCTCTCCTTGCTGCTTTGATGCACTGCATTAGCCACTTGTGGATTTACCCAGCTGGCAAACTGACTCTCCAGTTGTAATCCCATACTAAAAGCCTCATCACGTCATTATCTACACAGAACAGGAGGGAGAGAGAGACACAGCACAACAGGGCCAGGGTTGAATTAGTGCTCTTGCCAAACTCACTAGAGAGCACCTCTCCAAAGAGCAACTCATTCTATTGACATCCACCACTGATCCTAGAGTGAGGTGTCACTCTGGAAGGCCCCATGTTTCCCCACTAACTTTGGCCCTGTTCAAAGACCTAAATTTTTCAATAAGCTAAAGTTAGGGGCAGTGAATTGCACAAAAACTTGTCTTGGCTCAGCTCTTTGGAAAGCTCATGACAAAGATCTGCCCATATTCTGATTAGGATCACACAGTTCCAGGCAAACCTGAAAGCCTGGCCTCTGTGTAGCGGGATATCATCAGCTCTTCACCAGAATGCTGATGGTTCTTTTCTATGTTCTTCTGGCACTGGCTGCTTTTGGGCAAGTGCAGATTTACTTTCATGATACACATATGTGTACCACGACCTTAACGTTGTGTTACCAGCACCTGAAATTTCGGTAAATCTGCTGACTTGGGAGCTTGGGTTTTCCCCTGATGAAGTGCGAGATGTCTCCCTGTGTGCTTTGCTCCAGGCGCTCTCTTGCTGTCCTCTTTGTTCTTTCCCACAGGCTGCTGGAAAAGCAGCATTCCCTGGGGCCATAGCGTTACCATCGAGCACTCCAAGAGGCAATTACAGTGGAGACGGCAGAGCGGGGGAGCAGCTCTGAGGAATCGCATGTCCCAGGAGGACGTGCTTCGCTCCTCCGGTGACACTGCCCTGCACAGCTCACAGGTATCTGCCAAGTACATGCAGTACAGCAGCCCAGTTCCCCATCCCCCGGTGTGTTTTTTAAAATTATTATATGGTATTTAGATACATTTAGGGCCTTGGCTTGCCAGCACATAGCTATTGTCTGCATGGGCACGTCCTCAAGAAACGATGCAAAAAGCCCATTATGGTTAGAGACAGACCTGGGCTGGATAATTGACATCCACCCTTAAGCCTCAAGGTCTTCTGATCTAGTGCTCAAATCCAGCAGATTCCTCTCTTGCAGATAAAAGGAAAAAAAAACCCAAACCCCCAACCAAACACAGCATTTGCTAAGCTGAATTTTCTCACTTCTAAAAAGCCTGAGGAATTTATTTTGGTTTGAGGGCTGTGTCAGAGTTCAGATCTTGTTCTCATATATATATGAATGTTCAGATGGACTGTTGGATGCATTATCTTGTTTCAAGCCTGGTCTCCACTTAAATTGAAAGTGCTTAGTGGGAGAGGATAATAATGAGTTCAGTGAATATCTGGGAAAATTAATTTTGAGGCATGTCTGTGCCAGAATAACAATATTGTTAAGGAACAGCTTTTTTTTTTACTTCACCTTTTTTTTCCCTTTGGCAGAAAAGTTGAAATTTCCATAATGACAAGAACCTTAGTGCAATGCAGTTGAATCCACTTAAAAGTCTTTTTGCCAATATTCATTTTTGTTTCACTTATCCAAATCAGGATAAGTAAATAATAAAACCAATAAATAATAAACCAAGAGAACTCTCTTGTGACAGCAAAAGCAGACAACTCCCACAAGGAAGGTTTGCTTGGATAGCTCTTCTGGAATACCTACACCTGGAATTTTAAGACTTAAGACATCACTGAAGTAAATACATAAAAATATATACGTATTGCAAAGAGGTAGCGAAGAAAACAGCCTGAGTAATCTCCAGTCTGTCCCAATGGACAGATGAGGAAGCTTCCAGTTCCTACATAAACAGAGAGAGCGTCCTGTCTCTTATTTATGCCGCCGTGAGTAGGAAGACAACAGTAACAAACACTACCAGGCTTGTCTTCATTCTTTGAAGCTTATTACCCTTTCAGTGTGCACATAAACCTCTCCAAGGGCATTGCCTAACTCACCAGACAGCCTCCCCGAGGTATGTTCTGAAGAGCTAATGCATGTCACACCCATGCAATCCTCTTTTCCTGCATCTCCAGGCAAGGGCACGCACCGCCCATAAAAGTATGCAAATCACGCGCTGAGTGCTGCACCAACGCGTAAAAGAAAGTATTTCCTTGCCCTGAGGAAGTCACCAGCAATAAAGAGATGGAAAAGACTGGGGAATAACTAGAGGGGGTCAGCTCTTCCCTAGCTGAAATAACAGGGGGCTGACCTTGAATGTTGTCTGCAGTTTTGGTCACTGCAATAAAGGAACACTGATCTCTTCTCTGCGGTGACCAGTGACAGAGCCCGAGGGAATGGCCTGAAGCTGAGTCAGGGGAGGTTTAGGTTGGATATTAGGAAAAGGTTCTTCACCCAGAGGGTGGTTGGGCACTGGAACAGGCGCCCCAGGGAAGCAGTCACAGCACCAAGCCTGACAGAGTGCAAGAAGCGTTTGGACAATTCTGTCAGGGACATGATGTGACTCTTGGGGTGTCCTATGCAGGGCCAGGGGTTGGACTCAGTGATCCTTGTGGGTCCCTTCCAGCTCAGCATATCCTGTGATTCCATGAAGCTGGGTGACAGAGAAGCCAAACCACCACACTGGCCAGCAGGACCAGCAGTGGGTCAGAGGGCTGCCCTCGTGGCTCAGTCCACCCCCAGCTGAGCAGCTGTGGTGGCCCCTGGAGGAGCTCAGGGTGCTGCCGACTGGCAGGGCTGGGGTGGCTCAGGCACTGCACCTGCCCAGCACTGGCCACCCAGCTTGAGCTCATCTGGCTCTCTTGGCCATTGTGGAGAGAGCTTAGAGAAATCTGTGACTTCTCGGGGCTGATGCAGTGCCCAGGGCACTGCAGAAAAACATTATTTCTGCTGACTGTCCAAAGGAGCTGTGATGGACATGGAGGGGATCGCTTGCAAATGGTTGGTGCTCTGCTGCTGGCCTGTACAGGCTGGAGCTATTGCAGAATGGGCCTCTCAAATGTTACAGGTATTTCTTTAATCTTGCTTAGCTGCTTGAAGATTTAAATAGCCTTTATCCTCTTCCTTAATTTTTGGGGCAACATTTTCCAGGTATAATTCCAAACTCAAAACAGACTTCCTGACCTAGGCTGTGCCTACAGAACAAGAAGCTGGCATTTAAAAACTTGGAGCAGTACCCCCTCCCGGAGAACCACAGTGGAGAAGTTTCTGCAAACCGAATCACCTAGTCCTGAAGGAAGTCATGCGACCAGCTCCTCTCAAGCCAAAGCACTGCATGCTTAAACAACAAATTGAGATGCTGACTGAAATAGGAAAAGCCTTTTAAATCTATATTGACCAATGCAGTTCAAAAGGGAGGTTTATTGTTGCAAGTGTATATACTATAAATAAGGGGGTTATTTGATGTTCTGAGAGTTGCGTAACAGATTGTTTTATGTGATCTTTCAAGAAATGGTTTTAGCATGAGTGAGGTGGGTGGTTCTCTGAGGTATAGGATTTCACCAGCGTGCTGAGGCTTTTAGGAGAGCTTCCACCCTAAGAAAGATGGATTTGTCATGCTGGGGTTTTTACCTTTCCCAGGAGACAGAGAACAGAATAGTGATGAAAGGACATAACCCCCTGAGAAGTAGGAGGGGAGAAAAAAAAGAAAAAAAAATTGTGTAGGTAAAAGAGGAAGTGAGATTTTTTTATTGCTCTTCCAATCAGGGAGTTGGCTCTGCATTTCAGTTTTGGAAATAAATTTTTGTTAATATTGCCAACACAGGCAGCAGTGGGGGGGGTCAGCTAGATTCTAGCAGCACTTCCAGAGTCCTTGACAGCAAAACACAGGTGCCTTCATGCTCCATGGACATCTAGCAATCCTGAAATCAGCCTATAATATGGCAAGGAAAAAAAAAGATCACGGGACAAGGAAGGGTGTGTGCTCAGATATGGGAAGGGTGCCACCAGGCAGGGTGCCCACGAGGCAGGTGTGTCAGCTTCCTTTCTTCACCTCAAGGTCTTCAGGACTGCAGAGGGTCCTGGCCATGACTGGTATTCAACCTTGTGCTGTTAACTCTTTAAATTTCCACTCTCCTGTTGTGCCATGTGGAGCCTCGTTTATCTGCTCAGGAACAGGGCAATAGATTGCAAAGTGTCTCTTGCAGATGCAATGCCTTAGCAAATGTAATGGTCAGGGAAGGCTGGGGTGGAAAACAAGCAGGCAAGTGGATGCAGGTTACACTTCTGGTTCCTGTTGGCACTTAGTGCTTGTGTCTCTGTTGATGCAGGATTATTTTTTGTTTGTTTGATGTGGTTGGGGCAGGAAAGCCAAGCTCCTTGCTGTCAGTCTGTCTGAGTTAATGAGTACGAACTGGGTTTGCCTCTATAAAAGGGAATGCCTTGAAGGAACATTGTAGTGTAATAAAAAAGATAATCCAAGTACTGCACCTAATTCTGTGCTTAGCACTGTGTAGCTGCAATGTTACTCGCTCTTACTAGACCTTTACACCAGTCCAATAGCAAGACTAGATTTCTACCCAAAGTCTGACAGAGAAAGAAAAGTTTGATCCAAAGGGTAGGGTTTAGGCCTGAAGGAGATCAAGCTGTAAACTTCAGAGGCATTGCCCTGCTTCTAGCCGTACTTAAGTCTCAAACACCATGTACTAATTGGTGAGGATTCATCTCGGAGCCTAGGAAACTCCAGCTATATCCTAAGTGGAAAACTGTAGTTCCCCACTGCACCATGCACTTGTATACGAGATGCCATCCACATTTTCTCCTGCAGTTTAGCCCTGAGATCTCTGGCTCTTGTCACCCAGCCCCACCCAGCTGAATGAAGGGGATGCTGATTGAATGCATTCCTAAAAGCCTTCTTCCAAAAAGGCCGTGGGCCATGCCCAATTGCCTCACCGATTAGCTCATGGTGACCTAAGCCTCCCGTTGCTCTGAGACAGGATCCAGGATACCTCACCCTCCCTCAACTGTGGAGACAGGTTTTTAAGGACGGATGGGTGGTAGCCCAGCAGTACTGTCTGTGGGTACTTACTGGAAGACTAGCAATCCTTAAAAACTTGAAAATATTGCCCCTATGCCTACCATAAATTATCCTTATTGTAAATCAAGTCAGTCTTGCATCCACGGACATGGAGAATAATGCATCACAACTTTTACAGTTGTTGTGTCTAGAGGAAAATATGCCAGAGTCTACCACATCTTCCTCAGAGGTCGTGTTTTCTGAGCCCTCTGCCCAGCTTGCTGCTTTCCCCTAAAACTTCTGCTCACCTCTCCAAGCCTTTATCCTGAAAAAGTGCAAACATAAGTCTGAATCCTGGCCCCTACATAAAAATCACTGTGGCCCTAAGTGAGCAATTTCACTGGTGAGGGAATAGAAACAAAATCGAAGAGGATACTTGTCACTGGGTCATTACTTCATAGAGTCTTCTTTTAAAAAAGACTGAGCCAAAATCCTGCTTTTAGCCATCTCTGAACTCTGGATAAGCTTGCACTTGAAATGCACACACAGTCCCATAAGCCTGACCCACATTAATTCCCGAGCAAGACATTAATAATGCAGGAGAATTAGAGACTTGGGACACTCAGCTTGATTTACCAAAAGGTCACGTCCACAGATTGAGTTGCAGGTCTCAGCACCAAGGCGTGCATGACTTCTCTATGACAGCAGAGGTGGAGGAGCCTTTCCAGGTGGCATTCCTTCTCCCTGTCCCACCAGCACGGACAGCAGAAGGCATGGTGTGCATTACTGCTCTGGGTTTCAGCACATCTACCTGTGGTAACCAGAGAAGCCATGGCAGAGCCATGAGGAAGGCAAGCTGAAATTGATCCAATAAATGTGCAGTCCACCAGCCTATCCTGTTGCAAATACCCACTGAGAGGATGTCAGTGTATCAGAGATTATTGAAGAACAGGCCTTTCTGTATCAGAGATTATTGAAGAACAGGCCTTTCACGTTGTATAATTATAAATACAAAAATAAATGCAAATGAAGTAAGTTTCCATATTCTGTGTCCCTGTCTCAGTCACTGAGAACATGAGAGGGCATGTGTAAGCAAGTGACAGCAAGAACTGAATCTCACAGCTTGACCTCTGAAGTTTAGCATCCAGGAGGAAGACTGACACATCTGGAGTGCCAGGTAATACACAGAGGAGGCCACTCCTGTCAAGCAGCCAGTCTGGATGTGGGCTGCCAGGAGGCTTTGCCTGGCTCGAATGCATCTGTGCATTTATCTCTCAGGACAGGGAGGAGGGCGTTAACAGTCTTGTAGCTTCCTACCCCAGCCTGAAGGCACAGGATGTGCCCAGGCAGAGAGGAGGGTGGATTGATGGGCCCTCAGGCTGCATATGGAAAGGGAGGGTTGCAGGGTGTCTGGGGTGGCCTGTGGAAGCAAAGGGCTCTCAGGCTGCACACAGGAGCACTGGTGCAGCTGCATTTTGTACCACTGCAGTAAAAGCCGCCCCAGGTGCGCAGGCAAAGCAGACTGGGCTGGTAGTGTTGGCGATAGCAATACCTGCCAGGCATCCTGCTTGTCTGAGGTCTGTGTGTCCTTCCACCCCTGGCTGAGCTGGAAAAGGGCATGGAGCCACCAGGACATGTGATACCTTGCCACTGTGCACTTGCTCCAGGAGCTGGGGCACTTAGTGCTTCACCCAGCATGCAGGTGTCTGCATCAGCCCCCTCCTGAGAGGGCTTCTGGCCAGCCTGCCACATCCCCAGGTGCTCAGGGCTCCACTGCATCCTCCAGAGCTGGGTGTGCCTCAAACCTTGTACAGGGCTTGTGAAATCCACATCTCTGCACTCATCTGTCTCTCCAGCTGTGCTACAGGGCTGTCAGAAGTGCTCCCAGTGCTGGAGCTTATCTCTAATTCCCAGTGCCTCTCAGCTTTTTTAATCAGAAAAAGCCACAGGTGCTCAGAAGGAGTCTGCTGCCAGGGCTGACGTGGAGCCCATCCCACAGTGAACTTGCTGGAGGAGAGGGGAAGGTGGACCCTGAACAGTGATCTGACTCGGGGCGATGGAGTGAGGGGCTGCCCCTCATGCTTGCTAGCACTGGGGCTTCACTGAGGGGCTGCTCTGTTTGTAAAATCCATCACTGGCAGAGCTGCTCTGGGAGCTGTGGTTTTCCAGTTGCCTGTCACATAGGCTGCATCCTCTCAAAACATGCCTCCTGTCCCCTTTGCAACACACCAAAGCAAAGAGGCGAGAAACAGATAAGGCTGAGACTCCCCAAGTCCCTTATCTGGGGTGCCTGAAAAGCAGTACCCAGATGGCAACTCCTGCTGCTGAGATGGGAGTTTTCTGTCTGACTTCTGTATTTGCTCCCGTTCTCCTCTGCCTTTACCTGTTCTCTGCCTCTTCAAATGACAAGAGTCAGTCTCCTTATTCTCCCTAAATCGGGCAAAAGTCCAGCTGAGCATGGAGAGGGAGAAATGAAAAGAGATTGTTAGCAGCCTTAGAATAGCATAGCAGAAATCGTGGGCTGTATCCATTGCTCAGCTCCACCACGGGGATTTGGAATGGATTGACACTGTTTTCCCACTTGTAAAAGAGAGATAATCAGTCTTCCTAAAACTGTTGCTGGGAGAAAGTTTGGCTTTGCTCATTATGCCCTTTGAGGTTGTTAAAGAGCCTGCTAGCTGGTCTATCACCCGGCTGGAAGGCACTCTGTGACTTGAAATACAACAGCTCTTTGCAGGGGGCAGGATCATAAATTCCACAGGGCACCAGATAAACTGGGGGAGGTGAAAAGACAAAGGGGCAGTTGAAGTTTCAAATCCCTTCCCCCCCCATCCCCTGCGTCCTTCCTCCCACCTTTGCCATGCCAACACAACAATAACATCGACAGCCCCCTCCATCACCGCTGGGGTCTAAACCTGCTGCACCAGGTCCTGCTGCCCACAGGTCGTGTCTCTCCTTAATCCCTGTTCCTCCTCCTTGGTCAGCAGGTGGACAGCTTGAGCGGCCTCTCACCTGGGGAAAACAAAAGAGGAATGGTGATAGAGGGGAGGACAAGGTTGGAGGAAGGCAGGGGGAATGGAGGGTTGCAGCAGGGGGTGGGCTGGAAAATCTGGAGCTGAACAGCAGGAGAAAATGGAGGTCCTGAGGTAAAAGCTGGAAGGGGAGAAAGGAGCACACAGACATGCTTGCAAAAGAAAGGCAACAGGTGAAAGCATGGAGGAGGGCCTGTCAATAGGAGCTGGTGTTGCACACATTTCCTGGCAAGTGGGAAAAGATGAGAGGTCACAGAGAGCCTTTTTCCCAGCATGCACATCTCCAGGCAGGTGCTTGCCAGCACGGATGCACACAGTAAGCAACCGTCTTCACCTGACACCGCTGGAACAGCTTTGGGACCAGGCCAGAGATCACAAAGGTAACAAAGCTTCATTTGGTGCAAACAGTGCCCACTTTGCCCAGCTCCAGCCCCGACTGTTTGTCTTCCCCATGGCAGGGTGGTGATCAGTCACATAGTGGTCACCCAACTTGTTCTGCTGCTTTGGTTGGACAACACGGAACAGTTACAGGAGAGTTCCCATGAGGATGAAGACAAGGAAAACAAGGCTGTATTTAAAAGTGTTACCAGTGTAATCATTTTGGAAGGGGGTTGGGAAGGGGAGGGAACACAGCACTCCGTCAGAGCAGTAACAACCCAAGTATGGGTACAGTTAGACTGCAAAGGAGCACTTTTAATAGGAAAGCTGATTTCACTTTTTCAAGGAAAGCTTATTTCACTTGGAAATTCCTGTAAACAACACCAACAACTTTTGTGTGGAAATGTATACAAGAGCCTAGATATGCACCTAGGTCACTGTGGTATGGCCAACTCCTGCTCATCAGCTGCATGTTGCCTGGGGTGGAACATCTGAGTTCACAACACGTGCAGCGTCATTGCAGACAGACAAACAAGGTACAATCATTATTTATTAGTAGTTTGTTACCATACCTAGACGGTGTGTCTGAGCACTAAAATGTGTGCTGTGTGAGGAAACTGAGGGAGGAGGCTACACGCAACTTCGGGAATAGCGTGCAACTATTGACAAACCTCTTTGGGGAAGACAGAATCTTCACTGGCTGTTTTTCATTGCACAGAAGAATAACTGCAGAGGCTACGCAGAAAAAGACATGTCCACATGTCTTCCCACTGTTGGGAGACTTCTCTGCTACAGACTCCCAGGGCAGGTACAGCCACAGAAAAGGGACAAAGCCAGAGAGGCTACAACAGCAAGACTGACTGACTTCAGCCTGGCTCCTTATGCTCTTGGACTCACCTCCAAACTCTCCTTCATCCAGAAACATTAACCCCAAGCCCTCGCTGACTGCATCTATTTTTCAACAGTGATGCACGCTCAGGCTTGGAAAAACACCGGTCGTTAATGGATCCTGCACAGAAAGGGATCGCAGGGTACTTGCAGGCCTTAGGCTGAAAAACACATTCCCCCAAATGAAGGGTAAAAGAATTTGCCTCTTTGTTTTAGGGATTGTTCTCCCCAACCCTAAGCACAAGCTGAATATTCATGAACCTCCTATATGAATTGGTTATCTTCTAAAAGCAAATACAAAGTCCCCATTCTGCATGAGGTGCCCAGGCACCGGACAAAGCCAAGTGTCTGCTCTAGCCGTGGGTTTCCCAGGGACTCTGTGTGCTGCTTTAAACCAGTTACTCTTGCCTATTAAAACAGGATCAAAACTGAACAAAGAGAAAAAGATCCTTCCAGAGCTGTTTGAGGCAGCTGCAGCTAGTTCAGACTTCCACATCTCTTGACCTAACATGACTCCCAGGCTGCCACATTGTCTGGATGGGAAGCCAGAAGGGAAGGTAACGTGATTTTTATTGTAAGAGCTGCTCACCAGTGCAGTCAGCCTAATTTATGTTAAGAGTTCACGTTGCTAAGTAGCTTGCCAGCACAGAGGTTCAGCTTCATGTCGGAGCTGTGTTTGTGGTAGGGACAAACGGGTGTGCATGAGCACAGAGCTGTGTAATGGCCCATTTGCAGGTGTTTGTGGTAACATGCACAGGGGAAATGGGCATTTGTGGGTGGGAGCGCTCCTGAGGTAGATTATTATATCGATTCATTCGATTCATTCGTTGAATAGATGATGGAGCTGACACGATGGCATTTAAGAACTGGGTATCACTTGGGAAGCAGACCCAGGTTCAAGTTAGATAGCAAGAGTGTGAAAAATAAAAAACAAGGTGAGCAATTGTGAGTGTGTGTACAAAAGAGACAAGACATGTCTACTGTCTCTGCTGGATCTGTCAGGAATGGAGTTAGGAAGTTAACTTTTTTACAGCAGCCTGTGTAGTGCATCTGCCTCCCAAAGGGAAGTGGTGAATTAATTCCTCATTTTGCTTTGCTTCCATGTGCAGCTATTGCTTTTCTTGGTAAACTGTAATTATCTTGACCACAAGGGGCTTTTTTCATCTAACTTTCTCCCCCTGACCTATTGGGGTGGCAGGAATGAGAATGGCTGAGTGGGCATCTGGCAGCTGGTCATGGTCAGCCCACCACTGACCTGTCATTCAGGTGGCCTGTATCCTCCCCAAGACCCTGTGTGCAGACAGTGGAGATTTTTAGGGACTTGTTAGGGATTTTTTAGATTCTTTGGAGGCTGGTAAGCAATTCAGAGGGCCTGTGTGGAGAACTGCCTGGGGCTGGGCAATAGGAGGGAGTACCAGGGTCAGACTGACCTTGTGTCTGAGTGCCTGGGAACTCAGCTGTCATTGCCCCTGAAAATACCACCCAGTACTGGTGCTATATCCCAGTATAGCCTCTGGGCTGGCCTTGAGAAAGATCCAGACTGGGATTTCTGAGTTGCCAGGGACCACTGCCTCTCTCTGCAGTGAGGTGAGGGGGCTGCTGAGAGGGGGGCTTAGAGGTGCTGCTACCGGCATGTAGCAAAGAGCAGACCTGGGGCATGTGGAGACCTCCAGGGCAGCCTCCCCTGCCCACATCAGCGCAGCTCAGAGCACCAGCCACGTGTGTGCCTTTGCCTATGCTCTGTGTTATCCCGGGACACCGGGGTGCCCAGGACTATCTCTGCTACTGATTTCTTTCCAGCTCAGAGCAACCAGATCTCCTGCAACCACCAAGGGGCAGAGGGGGGATGCCCTTGGTCAGTACCCACTGTTTATCTTCCACATCTTGTGTGCAAGTGGCAGAGAGACCCAAGTGCTCCAGAGAACAGTCCTGGCAGGTGTCAGCAAAATTGGAGCTTTTCTGAACTACACGTGATTAGACTCCACTCACTTCCTTTTTCCAACCCCTAAGTGGAGTAAACCCTTACCATCAGAAGATGTTGAAGGACACCAGCAGGACTGATAGCTCCACGGGCCAGCTCCACACCCTGCAGAAGCAGTGGGTACAGGCGTGGTCACAGCATGGTTTATGGGGTTCCTGGACACAAATCCTTCTGAAGCATGGGAGAGAACCTGGCACACGTGCACCTGGCATGCCCCAGCACCTCTCCCATCTTCCCCAAGGGCTGAGTGTTTTTCTCACTGCCTTTCTACCAGCACCTTCTCCACCTCCAGGCTCACTATGCCACAAGACCTTGGCAGCCTCCTCTTTGCCCTGGTTAGACTGACCACCTGCAGCCCCAGGAGGAGGAGGAGGATGAAGAGAGGGGACCACAGTGGCTGTTTCTCTCTCTGCACTTTGTATGCTTGTAGGGAGAGGTGGGCAGAAATGGTGGGGTTCTGCTCTGTGTCCCCTCCTGGCTCCCTATTCTTGCACTTTTAACCTCTGACCTTCATCCTTTTTCTCTCATGCCTTGTTCCCATGTCTGCTGTTTTCCTTTATGCCCTCTTCCCCCTCCAAGAGCCATATGTTTTAGTTAGGATCAGCTGACACCCAAACTAAGGGGTAGGGTTTTCCCCAGCAGTCCTTGGCTGGTGGCCACATAATTAAAAGCAGCGGGAGAGCGGCGGCAGGAACCCAATCTGGCATTAATGAGAGCGAGAGGTTGTTGCGTGACCGGCTGAGCTGCAGGAGCCCAGCCAAACAGCAGCGCAACAAATGGCACCGTGTGTGCAGAGCTCTGTGTTAGCATAACATGGATCTCCATTACACCTGGGCTGCTCAGCCTCCCAGCTTTGCCCTTTCCTAATCATCCCTCTTGCATAAGCAAATGATAAAGACTGGAGTCCGCTTGCTCACTGCAGAAAAAAAAGAGATGTCTGACATTTCTACTTAAGCGTGTTTCTGTCTTGCCCATCTCCAGAGCTATTGGGATCCTGATGGGGCTGGTCAGGCTAAGTGACCTGGGACTGAGCAGGGTGGAAGAGGACTATCTCGATTCTCTTTGCTGGGAGCCTTCCCCCAGCAGGTAGTGAAGCTGGCAAGGTGTCCATAGGCAGGGAAGACCAGGCAGGATACAAAGAGCTGTTAGGCTTTGCTGTCATCACTGCGTGGATCTGAGCACTGCTTGGATTTGTGGGATGCAGTTGCTTTGGGATCTACTGCCCTTCAGACCCCCAAACCCTTGTCTTTTGTTCATGCAGACTGATTACAGGCTGCCAGCTTCAAAATTCTCTTGGCCTGGCCACTCTCTCGCAAAGTTTGTATTAAGAAACTCCTGCTCAGTGTAGCTCACTGCTGTGTTGTACAGCAAAACATGAGGGGCTTTACAGCAACTACCAGTTGGTGTTTATTTCAGCTCTTCCACATACAACACAGCAGGGGCTTGCTGACACAGCTCAGTACCCAAAAGATCCTGCTTTTGCACAGCCCTAACTGGTAGCAGATGTAGCGAAGGTCCTGAAGCCCCTGATGTGAATGTGATCAGATGTAATTATGTAGTTTAGCTATTACTATACCCCTGCACACAGCAGTGGTCCCAAACTGGAAGTTTGGAGGCAGTCCATAACCTTTGTGCAATCTTGGGAATTGATTGCAGTCTGAGGAAGCCACAGTCCATGCAGGACAGAGACATCAAAACAGGGTATTGCCCACAACGGGCAATCTTTGCATGGTATTGGCTAAGGAATGACGTGTCATAGGTGGTCATATCTATCATCTGTTTAGCTACACCAGCATAATTCACACAGTCAAAGAAGTTATGTCCCTAAAATTTCCCAACTCGACAATCCTCATCATGGTTTTCTGACATACACATAATACAACATTTTCACGCTGCTCAAAGCAGTTAAGCAAGCACCAAACCTGGCTTTCAGTGTAAGAAACTCTTTGAACAAAAGCAGCACCATAAAGGCTAGATCAGCATCCAAGCGTTTTTCAGCCTTTTCTGCAATAAGGGAATGCATGAACAGTTTCTGCCCTTTTAGACTATGAATTCAGAATAAATTCTGCCGGGAGCTTCAAAATTCATCATTTGGAGCTGGGACCTAACAAGACAGTGTTTGGTCTGTGTGCATCAGGAGAGTTTGTAGTGGCATCTGCATTTCTGCAGTAGTGGTGTGACTTACAAGATGTGGCTTTTCCCACCCCGTGTAGAAAGCAAACCCAGCACAGACCCTATCTCTTTGCATAGGTCTCCACTGGAAAACTGCTGTCTCAGGGGAGGGACTCTGAGTCGTGCCCTCAGCAGAAGGAATATATGATAATTTATGATTTTGAGGATGTTTCCTTTGCATGCATCCTGAGTGGGGACCTGTGAGGTTGACCTGACCACATCTCCAAGGTCAGTGACAGAGCTGCTCTGGGGATGGAGGTGAAGCCATTCAGTGCTGAGCACAGTAAGGCTGAGCTGCCAGAGGCACTGCTGTGCTGGTTGGTGAGGTCATGGGGTGGTCCCCGCATCAGTGAACAACCAAAAACTCCCATTGGGAAATGGCTCCCAGCACCAATGTGAGGTGCACCCTGGTCTGCAGCACACACTTGCTGCGGTTGTGAAAAGTGCTCACCTGCTCTCAAAAGCCTCTATGAGCACATTCACCGGGGTGAATCACAAAGTTCTCCTGTGAAATGGCAGCTGTGTCCCAGCAAAAGCCCCAGCGCAGGGGCCTCGTACTGGCTTCGTAGAGCCTTCCACAGGCAGAACTTCCCCAGCACCTAAAAATGTCCCGGACTTCAGCTCTAAGGAGAGCTGTTGAAATGTTACCTGCAAACATGATTTTGTCTTGCTGAATACAGCAACACAATATTGCACTCCACTGCAATATTGTTGGGGTGACCTGGGTTTTAAGTGTAAGAGGGTTAGACAATAACACTAAAGATAGCAAGTGTGCCCGTGCAATAGGTTAGATATGGAGCAATGTCCTGTCATAAACAGTTTGGCCTCACCTACCCAGAAGGGATCAGCCTAAGTTTACCATATCACAGCCTTGCAGAAATCATGGACCAAATCCTGACATTTCACTAGCTTCAAGAGTGGTGCTGACTCAGAAAACAGTTAAATGCAGTTCTAGTTCTCTGTGGATGAAAATTATTGATTTTCCAGTACCACAAGGGGAATACTCTACCTGGCTGCTTCAGGGCTGTGGTGTTTGCAACAGGGTTGGGACTTGGGCAGGCCAGGGAGTAGGAGGCAAGAACAAGCCATGAACTGTATCTGTGAGGCCACAACAACAGATGGGGCTGGAGGAAAACCATCCAAATGGAAATTGTCCATGGGTGAAGCAAAGACCGGCTTGCAAAAACCTGCCTCTGAACTTGCCCACGCAGAATGGGTGTTTGGGTCTCAGTCCAAGCCTTCCTGGAAGCTCAGTGGTGTAAGAGATTAGGAGTCAGAGCAGAAGAGATCCCAGGTTCATATCAGCAGAGGGTTCAGACTGGGTAACAGAGTCCAAAATCCAGCAGCTCCTTTGTCCAGTGACTCATGAGGACAAGGACAGTTTTGCAGAATCACAGCTTCAGGCCTTTGGATGGTTTGAAGAAGGCACCTCAGTGCTGATGCACGTGAACTGCTCTCAGGTGACCTCTGTGAGTACAGAGCATGGATGGCATTTGACCAGTCCTAGTTTTATCCACTCCCTCTGTATCACCACCATCACAGACACTGAAAGACTTGCACAAAGGGTTGCTCAGCTGCCTCCCCCTCTCTGACTGCAGTGGGACGTGAGAAAGCATGGGCTGTGTTTTCATCCAGCCTGGAGGAGACTGTGAGGAGCCACTGCAACAGGCTTCAGACAGGTGAAAGGTCACTGCAAAAGGCAAGGGGAAGAAAAAGAACCTGTTCTCTTTTCCCACTGGGGAAAAATCAAACTCATGTGCCTTAAACACAGTAAGAAGACCCACATCAATGCCATCAACATTCTCTCAATAATAAGGTGAGTGGATCACTTCCTGAGTAGACTGGACGGTTGCAGGGCTGTTAAATACATGTCAAAAAGCATCTGTCAGGCATGGGCTAGGTTTAGTTAATCCTGCCTTGGAGAGGAGGATGGGTTAGCTGATCCCAAGATCTTATTCTGTGTTCAGTGATTTTCCCATTCCTCATGGTACCGAGGGACCAAATGCAGCTATTAAAAGCTTTGTAAGATCCCTATTGGTTTGTGTTTCTTCCATTAAAAAAAACAACAACAACAAACCAAAAACTCAAAAAACCCCAAACAGACTCACCCATGGTTTATTTAGGAAGGAAATAGATATTCAGGGAAGGAAAACATCCTCTATTTATTCCGTAGTCAATGCTTAAGGGAGGACTGTGAGAGGAACCAGGTCCTGCAGTGCTTTCTAAATGCAGGCAAAACTTGTCCTGTGGGAACAAAAAGATAAACCACAGCCAGCACAGCAATCTCTCCTGTAAGTGCCTCCAGTTTCTTGGACTGGCAGCTTTCAACTTCTCTGATTATAGATCTTCCCATGATTTTCTCCCTTTGAAGATGCAGGCCCCATACAGTGAATTTAAAGTGGCCAGCAAAAGGCTTGCTCTCCTTAATTACCTTTTAGAATAGAGGGTCTGCAGGCCACAGGTCAAAGGGCACTTTGCTGAAGGGAATTCAAAGTTAGTCTCTTCAAAACCAAGTGCAAGGGATCAGGCATCTGAACATGATTTTGCCTGGGGCTCTGCCTTGGATTATGCTCCCGGGGAGCATTTTGTATTTTGGAGCTCTTCTTTGGGACAGACCTAAAACCAAGCAGTTCAGTGTCAAGGGGGCTGTGGACAGACGGAGGAAAAAAAAAGCCCTTTTGATTAGCAATGACAGACTGGTCTATAACCCCCGTGGGGCTTGTCAACAACCTCATCACAGGCTGCCCTGCCATTTCTCACGCACTCGGGGAAGTAGCTGGGCCTTTGCTCAGACACGGGACACGGTGCCTTTCTAAGCCTTTTGCAACCCTCTCGAAGTTCCCTCACACACACATCTCAGGACAGTGACACTGCACAGCTTTTGTGTCAGGGTAGGAGTCTTGTGGAGGTTATATGAGTTCCTCACTGCATTTCCTGGGGGCTGCCAGGAGTTTCTCTTTCAGTTCATGCCCCAGAGGGCTGGAACACGCCATAGTGCAGCACAGAGCATTGTCAGCAGAGACTGAAATGGGTTGTGCTTGGCAAGCACAGTGGAAAGGAAAAAGAGGGTGACCTGGGAGGATTGCTGTTCTCATTTCATTTTTCCATTGCATCTGCTGTTTGGTGAGTATTTTTTCTATCAAGCCCAAAGAGGGAAACAGAACAGAAACAAAATATAAATGGGTTCTCTCACTGTAAGTGCTACAGGAGGAAGCATTGTTGAAAAGACGAAAGCAAGAAGGTCGGGCTTATAGCCTCCACCCTTCCACTCACCTCCTTCTCTGTCTTTTCCCTCCTTGTCTCGCTTTGTCTCCAGCATCCCACCACCACTGCCTCTCAGGGTGCTGAACTGATGTTTGTGCTGGTGCTTTGACAGGCTACCAAGGAATTTTATCACTCACAGGCTGGCACTGAAGAGACATTTTTGAAAGCACCTCAGCTCTCCCCACAGCATATTGTCAACAGATACAATGGCTCAAATATGACAGCAATTTAAGGTGACAGGAATATTGTGGTCATCTGAGTTGCTGGGAGCAGCCTCTGGCTGCTCAGAGGCGCCAAGTGTCCTGGTGAAGTATTGACCTCAAAGCTCAAACTGTGTAGAAGGTGCTGGCCTCCTGCAGTACCACCTCCAAACCACCTCTGGCAGAAGCTGAATCTCATTGGCATCTCCCTTTCCTTGAGAAACCCGGCCCTTGCCACCCAGTCCAACGTAGCCCCTCTTCTGGCTGGCTCAGCTGAATGTCCAAGCAGTGAGTGGTCCAGACAGGTCCTGTCCTGCAAAGGAACTGGCATGGGGAAGGGTTGTTCTGCCACCCTCTGGGCTGTGCCCTACCTCCCCAAGGCAATGCATGCAGTGTTGGGCTCGGGGACACCATGTGTCCCTCAGGAAACCTGCTTCACCCTTCCCTACTGGCATGTCTCCCGCACCACCTGCCTCCATCCATCCCCGGGCAGCAGGAGAGCCAGAGGACAGGGGTTATCCATGCTCCACACCAACAGTCCGGCAACCTCAATTGCCCATTTCCATGACAGTGTCATGGGCTGCAGAGAAAGGTTTACAGAGGGCACAGTGCCAGGAAAGTCCCTGGAGAAGGTCTACGTAGAGAAGATTCCCTTTTAAACCACAGTCTCACCCACAGGACCCATGACAACTGATCTGTCCTAGAACTGAATACAGAGAAAAGGTATTTATTTTAATGCTTTTGACTGGCAATGGGCACAAGGTAGACCCCTGAACTTGGCTCCCCCTTCACTGGCAGAGCTGCAGGGGCTGAGGGAATTGCAGCTCCCAAAGCCTCAGAGCAATTGTGTGTGCTTACTTGCAAGAAGAGCTTTGAAGACGGAGGACCCTTTACTCAGACCTGGAAACCGAAAAGCCAACATTTCTTCACTCCATAGCATGGTCTCTGAGAACCACACTCACCATGAACTGCCTTGAAACCAGACTGCAGCCAAAAGCAGGCTCCCAAAGTTAGGACACCTTTCCTAGTGCCAGGGAGGAGGCTGTGTGTACGCCCTGCCTCTGAGTGTAGCCTCAGGCAAGGCACTGCCTTGGTTGCCTGCACCTCAAACCTGCTAAAAGTAACCTTTCCTGGTCTTGCTTTAACTCTCCAAGAACATGAATTCCTCTGCAAGCCCAGCACATACCAGTCTCCACATTTAGCCGGCCAAGCAGACCCTCTGGAGCTGCGGCTTGGGCCGTTTAAGTGCCGCTCCTGCATTTCAAATGGCTCTTGCAAACCTCCTGTAACCTGAGCAGACAAAATTGGTGCTGGCTCTGGAAAGCAGTTATGCAATATGCAGGAGGTAAAACCCTTTTGGCAGGGGCACGTGAAAGGAGATACAAGTGGGAGGCTCCAATGGCTGAGCTGAACACCATGTCCCACGAGAAGCCGGGGAGAGGAGATACACGTGTCACAGAATCATAGAATGGTTTGGATTGGAAGGGACCTTAAAGAACACCTAGTTCCACCCCCCAGTCCCATGACTGTCTCCCTCCTTGCTGTTGTTCTCCCAGACCATCTCTGCCATGAAGAGTGGGCAGATCTGGACAACAAGGTGAAGACACGGGTGAAAAAGAGACAAGCCAGACTGTCTGAATCGGAAAAGCCAATAGACAGCAGGCCTGTGCAGATGCTGCTCACCCTTGTGAACATGTTTCAAGTATCACCCTTTTGTGTCCAAAGCTGTCAAGTCAGCCATGTGTTCACTGAACTGTATCCTGTTTTCCCCATCCCAATGCTACTCTCGAGTGTGCAAACACAGGAGCTCCCGAGGCAGAGCTGGGAAGGTGCCAGGCACCCCCACAGGGTGCAGCCTGCCACCCATGGCCCTGGTTAGTGTGCTGTGCCATGCCATGCCATGCCAGGTACGTGTGCCGTGCCATGCCTGGCTCCTCCGCCAGCTGGGCCCTGCTGCTCCCAAGGGCAGGGTTTGGCTGAGGCAGGCCAGCTCTGGCACGTGTGAGCAGCAGGGCATGGATCCTGTTTCCTTGCACTGGCATGTGCTGTGCTGTGTGGTGGGACTGTAGGCTTGAGCCATCCTGCCTCCTCAGGTGAAGTCTGAGGCTGCTCCCACCCCTGCTGCCAGGGCAGCTGCTCCAACCTGCAAAGGCAGGATTTTGCCCACAGCATGTTTTTCTCCAGCCATGCAAATTAATTTGCTGGTAACCAAGAAGTGGGATCCACACCAGTTACCTGTGTTGGAGCTGCTGGTATTCCTGTCCTCCTTTTCTCCCTGCTGAAAGCCCCTCAGTTACCAGCTCCATGTAGCTGCCCTCCCACCCTCAGCCAGAGAGACCTGGCTTCCAGCGCTGCCAGTTCATCTCTGAACAAATATCCACCAGTTTCTTGCTGCATTCTCCTGCATAAGCCATGCAAAATGTTTGGATCCTGGCTGCAGAAGGTCCTGTACCGTGCTCCTTTCTAGCCCTTGCAAGAAGCTGCCTTGCTTTCCCCTGCCTGATTAAACACATTCCTTCCTCTCTCCCTTCTTCATTCTGCCCTGCAGCAATTTTCAAAGCATTTTTGTGGCATCCAAGACCTGGAGGAAAATTCATGAGCTGTGGAGATGCGGTTTCTGTCATGTGCTCTTAGCTCTGAGTCCTGGCTAGTGCAGGGGCGGTGGGTCCACAACCATGAGGGCACCCACTGTGCTCCTTTCCTGAGGGTCAAGGGGTACTTACTGTTTCACAGCGGGCTCCTTCTAAATGAAATCAAATTGCTCACTGTGAGCTGATTGGGAAAATACTGTGTCTGTGCATTCTCTCCCAGGTTCCTGACTCTCAAAATAATAATAATAATGTGGCCTGGAAAAAATTATTATTAACCATAAGCCTGGGAACTGCTTCTATTATTCAGCTTTATGGGAATCCATACAGCTCCCATGGAAAGGGATTATTTACCTAAGCCCTGAGAAAAAGTGGAGGAGCCTGCATGCTCCTTCTGGCTATTGTATTGCCAAATCCCACAGCAAGGCGTCCGGAGAGCGGTTTCCTCTAGCTGTCATTAATCCTTGTGGGCTTGACGACCTCAGCACATGGCATCCTTCGGGTCACCAGCTGCTGGGAAGCCAGACTATTGTTTCAGGGCTTTTGTCCCAGACAGAGGAGCTGAGGAACCAGGCTTTTCAGGTGTCCCCATCACAAAGTGACTGGCTTGCAGCCTGGCAGTTGCTCAGGCCTCTCCTAGCTTTGCTGTTGGGAAGCCAGCTGGATTTGGACCCATTTCCATGAGGCCAAGGGAAGGACTGGCCCTGAGATGTCCCAGTATGAGCTGTGCTCACCCTGCAGGAGGGCGCTTCCCCGCATGCCTGCAGCTGCAAGGGGATGGCTCCACCACGGCCTCCATGGATAGGACGGAACACCCAGGACCCCCCACTTCCTCCTGGTCCCTAACTCCCCTCCTGATCTTCTAGTCCCTGCAGGGGAGAAGAAGGAAGGCCCAGTTTCAGTTCAGTGCATGAATTGAAGCAAAGGAAATGTTCTCTTTCTCTAAGAGCTAAAAGAAATCTTGCAGGGAGGCTTTCTAATAGGGATGTTGCCCCTGGCATGTATGTGCACAAATGTGCGTGGAAGGAATTGTGGCATGGAGGGAAACCTGAAGAGGTGCTTCGTTCTTGCCGTGGGCTTGCGGAGCCCATGTGGTTCTTTTTATGGTGACAACCTTAGAGGAAGAAACATAAATCTGGGTGTTTTCCAAGCCAGGGTTCAAAGGGGGTTTATAGCTCTGATGGGAAAGTCTCTGTTCAAGGCTGCATCTGTCTCAGCACAAACTACACTTTAGAGACAGCTCAGAAGGAAGCAAGCTGTGATTTCTTCCCCACTGATGCTGACTGGCAGTGCACTGAAAAGCTTGGAAAGAGCTGCCTTTTCCTTCTCTAGGTGAGGCATATAGCAGTGCCTTCATGTGGGCATTGCTCCCCACTCCTGTCCCTCTCAGAGCTTCCGGAAGGCCATAGAGCAAAGCAGCTGGCCCCTACTGCCACCACATTGTGACTAAAAGCTTTCCTCTCTGGCTTGCAACTGGAGCTCCCTCTTCCTGCCCTCTTCAGGGGTGCCATGTGCCACCATGGCTTTGCCAGTGGCAGCAATATTATTTTGATGCTGCAATCTCTCCTTTTTGGTAACTCATTGCTTTGTGAGGTACTGCTGATGGATTACAACAGGGATGAGAAATCACTTTTTACAGCAGCCCAGCAGTGATGTCAGAAGTGTGTCCAGGATCTGAAGAAGGTCTGTCTGGTGGCCCCCATAAACAGCTGCTGTCCCCCCCCACTGCCATCTGGGCAAGGGACACAGGGATAGTCTGTGGGTCTACCCAACCCACACAGCATGGGGCTGCCTCAGAGACCCCTGAGCCCATGCATCTCATGGCCCTGTGTGCAGTGCTGGTCCGGGGCTGGGGGCACACCAGTGTGGCTCCATGCCTGGGCTCCCAGCCCACACCTCGAGCGTGGAGCTGCAGAGACCCAGCTGTGCAGCTGGCCTGGGCAGCTTCCATGCCTTGCAGGGATCACAAAGCACCAGCGTGGCCCAAGGGACCCGCCCAAGGTTCCCCTGAGAGTCTGCAGCAGAGCAAAGGTCCAAGCTCTGTGTGACCCAGCCAGTGCCTGGTGAATGCAGAGCCACCCTAGTCCCTGCATCAGCCTTCACAGTGCGTGGGGGAGCGTGGTGACGCTGCTCTCAGGCATCAATCCCTCCATCTTCTCCCTGATTTTGCCCAGCGTGCACGGAGGGACACCCTTCCCCTCCCTTGTGCTCAGCGGATGCGGACCGCGGTGGCAGCCGGACAGAGCCGCTTTCTCCGGCACAGTGCTGCCATTGTCCAGCTGGGCTCTGGGCCCTCTCATCCCCACCAGGCAGGCGCAGCCAGGACCTCTGTGGCCCAGCAGCACAGACAACAAGCTGAAGGAGATGGATGCAAGCCTCTGGAGCAGGTAGCCCACCTTTGTGTCCCCATGGTGCAGCCCCACTGCTTTTTGGACTTCCGTGCAAAAGATGATATAAGGTGGCGGCTAAAAAAAAGGAAAACTGAATGAATAGGAGGGGGAAGGGAGAGCAGATGACGCTGAGATGTGAGGGGCAAGATACAGCCAGTGAGACAGAGCTGGGCTGCGAGCCGGAGAGGAAAAGCCGTGAGCCCCGTGGGAGCTGGGCTGTGGGAAGAGACAATGCGATGGAGGGGAAGGAGCCAGCTTCCACTCTGGGACACGCACAAGGCTGCAATTAGAGAGAGGAGCCAGTGTGTCTGCCCAGGCTGGGAAGTCTGCTTCTGCCATGGACGCAGGGTCGTACAGGGGCTGGGGCAGAAACCCACTGCCTGCCCTGTGCCCTTACACACAGCTCCCCTTCGACTTGCACCCCTGAGGGCAGACACTAGCAGTACCTGTGGCTCCAAGGTGCAGGGGCTTTGCTCTCCAGTGCTGGCATGAGATGTCCGGGTTGCTTTGTGCTTGCGTTGCAGTGGCACAGTCATACCAGGGCCCCTTCCTGGATCAGCCCTCCTCCCCTAGCTCCCCTGCGCAGCTCCCTCCTGCCTCCTAAACCAGCTGATCAAATACCAATGTCCTCCAGGCAAGCAGGTTGCTTGACCGCCCACCTCTCACAGCTAGCACCCTTCAGTAGGCTTCTGGAGTTTTCCTGAGTGAAGGATGCTATGGAAATATGCAACTCCAGAGCACAAACTCTGGTTTTAGTGTCCTCCTCTGCACTGCAATTATCTAGCTCCCAATGGAAAATTCAAGTTTGTTTGGAAACAAAGTCTCTGGGTTTGGCTTGGAAAGGCTCAGAAAATACCATGCAAGGGTCACAAACTTTTAACACAAGCCGTTTTTGGCTGGGGCTGTAAAAGAGGAGGGAGGTAGAGGAGGAATATGAGCACACACCATTTTTGCTAACGCAAACTTGGCCGGGAAACTCTTTGTGCTTTGCTCTGTCTGGACGTAAAGGTCCAAGAAAAGAGTTAGGTGCTCTAAAAAAGAAAACAAACGAGTCATGCAGCCAGAGAAACTGATTTCCAAATTTGCTTTTTACGGCTCATTTTCACTACCCAGCCAACAGGCAGATGAAGCAGAGCTCCTGCAAACTTCTGCTGGAGTGACAGCAAAGGGAGATGCTTGAAAAAAGCCAGTAACTCCTGGCAGGGACAGAAGAAAGAGAAGAGCCCTGGTGAACCAACAGTGGTTTTTTTAAAACGTAAAATAATATACTTCAGACTTGCAGTGGTTTTTGCTTCCTGATCAACAGTTTTAAGCCAACCTAACTGCTTTCCTCTTTTTCTGGTCATTTTAAGATCTTTTCACTGAGGTGAAATTAAATACGAGGCGCGGGAGGAGACCTGACGGTTTTCCTGTCCTTCTCACCTGCGTGGGAGCGGCAGGAGCTGGGAGTTAAGGCAGCCCCATGTATTCACTGACCAGGCATTCACAGAGAAGCGTGGAAGATCACCACAGCATATTTGGAGCTGTGCAGCAATAACAGCCAATTTGTTTTTGCCTAAAGAGCGGGTAGGGTTGGTGTTGTTTCATTTTAAATAAAGACATTTGGACTCCAAAGGTCATTTCCGTGGCATAACAATGCTCCTTTCAGAAAGGGGCACTGGCAGGGTCTCCGTTACTCCCAGTGCTCCCAGTCTGGTTTGAAAGCCCAGCTGCAGCTCAGCCGGGTGAGCATCCCCTGGGCTGCCCTCGTTGCAGCAGCTGCTGTCCCAGTGCCCCTGCCACGGGAAGTGCAGGAGCTCAGGAAGGAGTGTCGGCTTCTCTGCTGGGGTGTTCACAAGCACCCAGTGTCTATTTGACAGTAAAATGAGGATGGTGTCCAGTCCCTCTCCCCGCTCTCTCCAATCTCAGCAGCACCCTTATGCCTTCTGGGAGCACTGGCAGAGGATGGTGCGTCCCCAGAAGACAACATACGACTGTAGGTTTTCCTCATCCTCATCAAGTATGGCATGAGGATCAGATATGATCAAAAATTCTGATTTTAAAATAGGTCATTTGCAGTGTGGGAAGGCTTTCCATGAGCTGCTGCCTTTAAATGGCAGGTGAATGTGCCTCACTGACTTCAGTGAAATTGGTACCATGACCTGTATCCATGCAAGTACATCGAAGCTAGGCAATGCAGGAAGCATTCAGCAGAGCTGGGTGAAAAAGCAGGCAACTTGGTTCCCAGATCCAGTTACATCACATACTTATTTTCCTACATGCTTCCTAAATAGCTACTCTCTCAGGCTTTAAGCAGGCAGAAAGCAGTGGAGCTGTGAAAAAGTAAACTTGAGGCTCAGGCTATTCTCTGTCTTGCAGGCAGTTATTTGCCAAAAATTTCCTCTCTGCTTCAGTGCAGCCCCCAGCATCACTTCCTATCAGTCAGTCTTCAAGTTACAGGGCACTTTGCTTTAAAAGTACCTTATCTTTTATTCTGTGTGGGGAAAGGATCTTCAGAAAGAAAAAGCCCTTCAGTTAAAAAGAGTTCCCCTCCTTAGCGAGCGCTGCTGTTTGTCACCCTCTCGGAAATTTGTAAACCCTTTTCTCTGTATTTATCTAACTCTGCTATTTTGGGATTTGCCGTAACTGTCTGCACCAATGAGGTGTGTGTGGAAGGGAGAGTGTCTGTGCTGCTTGGCTGATATTTTTGGCCAGTGCAGTGCTTGTTTCTGGGAACTTGGGTACCACGGGAAGATGCAGTTCTGATCCCCTCATCTCTCTGCCTCCTCTTTCTCTTCTGAGAGCATTGATGCCCACAGTGGCTCAGCAGTCCCCAGTGTAGATACCTCTGGGTGTGCCGAGGCCTGGAGGAGAGGGGAGAAGGAGACTGGGATGGATGGCACAACTGGCTGCAGTTGGACCCCTTCTCCCATGCCAGCACTCTTGCAGCTACAGGAAAATTCACCATGGCAGCATGGCACAGTTTTGCCTCCCAGGGGCATGGTGAGATTGTGATGATCCATAAGAGAAGGCAGTTTACTTCCTCTGCTCTTCCCAAAGCTGCCCTGGCAACTCCCAGACAGCCAGCTCCTCTGTGGGAAAGGGCAGCATGGGCCGAACATGGCCAGCCATGAACAGAAAGGAAAGGGCTTTGTCAGCCCACAGCCCTCCCCAGGGAGATGGGAGTGCACACATACTGTATGCATATACGTGTGTGTATGTACCTTAATACCCTACAGCTTACAAAACACTCGTAATTTTAATTTTCTTGTCTGCCTTTCCAAACCAGCCCCAGACACAGTTAACCCTGCCTGCCCTGTGCTGCTCTCTCGTGCTGTCAACACAACAGAGGGATCTGTTGATCTTCTAACTGAAGTTGTGTTCAGAGCCATTGCGCATCTACTGATCACACACAAAGGTCTTCCAGATTTCTTGGAAGCTTGCGGGAAGAATTTTTTTCAGTTCCAGAGTTTTGATTAGGGCTTGTCTTCCAGTAGCCAGGAGGTCACAGTGTCTGCACAGATCACAACCTGAACATCTGCATCCTATTACACAGCATGGTGATTATTTTTCAACATTCCCCACGTCTTTTAGCAGTGATAGTGGTGATTAAAGCCTGGAGTGGATTCCTGAGTAGCATTCCAGCTTCCTTTACTTTCGCATCCTGACCGTAAACAGGAGAAGAGGGCTTTCCTTGGGCACTAGGTCAGGAAGCCCGCATGCCTTAGGGTGATGCTGACGCACTGATGAAAGCCCGGAGATGTCAACTGGTACAAAGCAGCTGAACAAACCTGCCAAGGGGTGCCAACAATAGCAGGATGTCACTGCAGCTCACAGGGAGGAGATTTCCATTCACTGATTTGGCTCCCGTGCCAAAAGCTGTCCAGTGGTCCAAGGAATAAAGCCATTGTCTCCAGGAAGTGACCTGCAGCAGACTCTGGTGCCTCAGAGAGAGTGACGGGGATTTGGTTTCCCATCTGCAGTGCCAAAGCAGCAAGAGGAGGAGGAGGAGGTGTGTGAGGCAGGCTCTGGGCAGGGCACCTCTGGGCAGCCCCCCTCGCACCTCTCACATGGTCTGGAGCCCCTGCTACAAGGGGGCTCCATAAAACATCTTGTTGAAGATGGGGACTTTATTGTTCTCCTTGGTGGAGGGAGGGGAGACAGGTCAGGGAGGTCAAGGAGCCCAGAGGAAAAGGATTATTCATGTCAAGTCTATAGCAAGAGGCTGGAGCTGCCAAGCAAGTATTCCAGCTAGGAGACAGTCTCAAAATTTCCTGACTGAGAAGGGATTTTACTTTCTCTGCTCATTATGCACGGTGGCATTAATAAGCCTACATTTCTGGGCTGTTGGGTTTGGCCTTGTGCAGGTCAGCATCCAACATTCAAAAAACTTCCTTCACCATCATTTTCCCTACAAGTCTGTAAGGCAGCCAAGGGCAGGAAACTGTCCATAAATGAGGGCAACTGCTCTGGGTGGGGTCCCAGCACTGAAAGCAGCTGCTGTGTACAATCTGGATCCAGCCAGAGAGGAGAGAGGAGACAGGAGGCCAGACTCATCCAGCCCCTCACCCCCTCTCCTGGGAAGAGGGGCTGTGGCACACACACCAGGGTGCGTGCCCTGCACAGCAGCTCCTGCTGCTTCCCCTCACCACAGGCCTCTGCAGCTCCTCCTGTCCTGGTCCCTCATTACCTGCCTGGTATTTCTCTGCTTGTCTGTCTGTCCGTCTCCTCCTCGGCATGTGCCAGTGTCCCATCCCCATGTGCCTGCCTGCACGTGCAGCCCTGTCTGCGTGTCTCCTGTAGCTCCGGCGCGTGTCTTGCTCTCAGGAATGGCTCAGGTTGCCCGGGGCTGCCTGCACATCTACGTCCATCTGTGTTTTTCTGCTCAGTTACGCTTGTGTGCCTCTCCCTGCATCCGCCTTCCAGCGCCTGCCTGCGTCTCTGCTTGCATTTATACATCTGCCTCCACTGGCCCTTTTTATCCTGGTAAACAGGACAGGCACGTGCATCCAAGCCCCGTGCGCCCAAGTTGGCTGGAATTTCATCGGCTGAGAGCCAAGGCACAGGACAGGGAAGAGGAGGAGGGGCGGGGGAAGTGAAGGGGAGGGAAAGGACTATTGGAAAAGGCCTAGGGGACAACCCAGCTTCTTGTTGCCTTTGCATTGCTCTCATGGAAAAGATCCTCAGATAAGCCTGCTCGTTAAGATAACGACCTAGTGCCTGCAAGCCACCAAGCTGGAGGTGAAGAGAAGCTCTCCTTCATCCTCCAAGACAAGAAAAGACAAGGATGAACCAAGGCAGCTGCCTCTTGGGCTAACAGGGGTCAAGGGTGGGGGGCACAGATGCACATCAGAGCTCAGGCAAAAGGGGAGGGCTGCAAGGGGGTTGGAAAACGCAGACTCAAAGCAAAAATCCTCCAATTTCAGAAAAATGCAGGTTATGCAATTAAGCCTGTTTAAAACAGGAGTAACATTACACCCCTCCCTCACAGAGAAAAGGCAGCCAGCACTGCATGACATAGCTTGGAAATACCTGCTCAGAGCCTTGGTTAAGAATCTGTCCCCTACACACTGGCCACCACATCACACACCAGATGAACTGCCACCTGCATAAGGAGCTTCTGTGCTGTGCCCACAGGTGTGGTGGTGCAGGGGGAGGATGCTGCAGCAAAGGCATTTTGGGACTTCCCAAAAGAGTTTGCAAAGGGCAGGGGAGCTGTGGCTGCTGTGAGCTTTGAAGAGTACAGAGGACCCTGACGAACCAAATTACAAGAAGCAGAGAGGTCAGGTGAGAAACCCTGGAAGAGGAGGGACTGGCAAGGTTTCTGGAGATATAGCTGGGAGGAGGGGTGGAGCAGGTTGGCTCTTGCTTCTTGCATGGCACATGCCACGCAAGCGGTCAGAGCCACCCTGGAGCACCGGCAATGCCGGCAGTGTACACGTGTGCAGGGAGACGAAGGGGTGGGGAGATAGGAAGAGGCACAGAGGCAGGCTCAAGATGAGTCAGCTGTACCAGTGATGACTAGGGGGGTCCTGGAAGATGTCAATGTTTCTGTCTCACTTTCTGGAAAATACCAGCCTCGATGGAAAACTACTGCAGCAGAAGTCACCAATGCAAGTCCTGCTTTGACTACCGGGCCAAAACCAACACAGCACTGCTTGCTTTCCCAAATTTAATGTGACTCCTTTAGTCTTATATGAAGCCAAAGAAGCCTTAATGAAGCAGCTGACACAGTGGAAGCAAGGGATGCCATCCAGACAACCCGGGCAAACTTAAGAACGGGGCAAATCCAAGGTCAAGTTGTTGCGCCTTGGGCGATTGCGCTTATAGACACTTAATCCAATTTCAATCTCAGCGATGTCTTCTGGGAGATCAGGACAGAAGACTTTAACCGATTGAGGAGATGCCTGAAGCTTCCTTCTTCGCCTGGCCCGCCAGCAGATGACAGCAAACACAACCAGGGCAACTACAGCGGTCCAAAACAGCCACCCAGAAAAGAGCCTGGCTTCCTCTGCGTTCTTGCTATTCTCAATCTCCTGCAGCAGATGCATCAACTCCTGGTGCAGATGCACCTCACGCTCCAGCATCTCTTTGGCTGTGGCTCTGCTGATGTGGTGATGCTGCTTCTGGCCAGGCTGGATGATGTTTCTGGCCAGCGAAGCTAGGAAGAGAGCAGTTGCAGCCATGGCCTGGAGGAGGTGGGAGGAAAGGGGGCTCATCAGGTCTGGGTGGGAGAGAGTAGGGAGCTGGGGGCACCCAGCACATTCCCAAAGCCTCTCCGGGTACCTGCCATCTCTGGGAGCCCTGAGCCTCTCCCCCCAAGACCCAAGGGCAGTACTGTGCCCTGTCTTAGGGGCTTGGCTCTCTCTCTGTTTCAGAACTCCCTGGCATCTCTCCTCCATCCAGCCCGGCCTTCGCCCTGCATGAGCACTCACCATCACCTGAGTCCTACATGAGTCCAGTTGTGGTGGAACTGGGGCTGCCTACTGATGCCCCTGGTGACACATCCTCCATGATGTCACAGCCACCAGACCACATCACCCAGCCAGCAAGCCCAGGCTTCGTCCCCACCCCCCAGCTCAGTGAGGCCTGGCCACCACACCAAGAGCAAACCCCACCACCAGAAGTGAGCTCCCAGGAATGCTCTTGACAAAGAGACTTCCCTCCAAAGCTGTAATTGAAATGAAAATGGGGACTGCAGGTGGATGTCCCTGACATAGGGGAGAGATGTTTTCTGGGCCAGGTGGTCTGACTCAAAGTTACTTTGCAAAGAAGAGCTACAAGCCCTTGGGCAGAGACAACTCTCCTCCCTCTCATCCTCTTGGCTTCCTTCTGCTGGGGCAGGGCATATGGATGGCAGTTAACTTAAGAGAAATTTTTAAAAAATCAGTGCAGCCACAGCTAAAGAGGATGCCTGCAGCTGCCAGTGCACAGCAGCAGGAGGGGACATCTTCACTGCCCATAGGAGAAGGCTAAAAAAAAAAAAAAAACAAAACCAACTCATTACTTTTCTTTCCCTCAACCACCCATTTAACTCCCCATGCCTTCCGCTTGTTCCTTGCTATGTAATTAAATTTCCTCAGATGACCATGTTTCAGGGCAGAAGGCTGGCGTGGGGGGTGTGCAGGTCTCCCAGTCCTTGGCCAGCTGCAGGGAAGGAGTGGGGGTATGTGCACCCCCATGCTCCCTGTGTCCAGGCTCTGTCCCTGGCTGCTTTGTACAGCTGGATGGAGACATAACAGAGGGCACACTGCAATCGCCACTGCAGGTTAGGAGATAAGCAGCCCTTTCTTAATGAGGACATGATATACCTGGCAAGACTGTACCCCTTGTGGGGAACAACAGGCTCTTTCACTCCAGGCCCTGGCACAGCCAGAAGCAGCTGTGGTACAGAGGGAACAGCAGCTGATAAATCAGCTCAGAACCACCAGCCATAGGAAGCCTGGGGTAACAGCACAGCCCCACATCAGCTGTTGTTGGGAAGCCCTGGGATGTCCCACATTGGATTCCACCAGCAATCACAGCAAGATGGCAATTCTGGAGGGCTACAGCTTTGCTAAAGTTGGCTTTTCCAGGAAGGCAGGTGGGCATGGCAGCTCTCCAGCACCAAGGGAAAGCTGCATTTCTGCTGCTGGTATCTGCTGAGGGAAGCCAGTCCCAGAGGGAAAAGGGCAGCATTACACTGAGAGACCTCTGCTTGCTGCTTGGGAGGTAAAATCCCCACTGAAAGGAGCCAAATTGTTAATGTGTATATCCAAAGGCACTGAATTATTAAGGAGAAGAGATCTCTTAAGGCTGCAGGTAAAGCAGAGAGCTTCACGGATGGATGATATTAAATGTAATGGACCTCTAATGGAAAACCACCTGATTGGCACACAATGGTTTCTCAGCTGTGGAGCAAACCCATGCAGCTGGAGTGAGTGTGGTACATTATTGCCCCAGGGAACGACTGGGTTTGGTAGTCCTCTGCAGCATTTTGGAGTATTGCAGTGATGGAGAGATACTCCCTCCCACCCCATTCTCTGAGAACACTCACAACCCAGCCTTTCTTTTTCTGGATGAGCCCAGAAAATCACGCTTACACGTGATTAAGGTCATATAAGAGCTGGCTGTTGTTTCCAAGCGTCTCGAATTTGTCAAAATTAGGCTGGATTTGTGAAAACTGGCTTCCTGAGACCTCGGGCACTTCCTGCTTTGAATACCAGGCCAACACAACACAGCAATGCTTGCTCTCCCAAGTTTTAATATGACTCTTTTACTCTCACATGGAACCACAAATTACAAAACTCGTTTATCTGAGTATCAGAGAGGAACCATGAAACACCAACACTTTAGGAAGCAGCAGGGAAATACCTGTAAATCATCCCAAAGGAGTTAGAGAGGGTTCTTCCCAAAAGGTAAGGAGGGTGATAGCCCAGCTGAAGTTTCTCTACATCAATGCACACAGCATGGGAAACAAGCAAGAGGAGCTGGAAACCATGGTGCAATCAGAAAACTATGACCTAATTGCTATCCCAGAAACCCAGTGGGATGAGTAGCACAACTGGAACACTACAATTGAGGGCTACAAGCTCTCCAGAAGAGACGGGCTGGGAAGGAGGGAGGGTTGTTGTGCTCTAGATTAGGAATGGATGGATTGTGGAGAGTTGCCTCTGCCACAAACAGGTTGAGAACTTGTGGATGAAAATGGAGGATGGGACCACCAAAGGACAGCTTGTGGGTGGGGTCTGCTCCAGGTGCCTGACCAGTTGATAAGGCTTCTTGCTTCAGCTACAGAAGCCTCACACCCACATGCTTTCCTCCAGATGGCGGATTTCAACCATCCAGACATCTGCTGGGAAAGCAGTACAGCTGGCTGAGAGCAATCCAGGAGACTCCTGGGGTGCCTAGAGGACAACCCACTGGTCCAGCTATTGGACAAACCGGCCAGAGAAGTGTTGCTGGACTTGGTGTTCACATGTGCTGATGAGCTCATTAGAGAAGTTAAGTGGAGGCTGTCTGGGCTGTAGCAGCCAGGCCCTGGGTGAGTCCATGATCTTGAGGAACATGGGTCTGGTGGGGAGCAGAGTGAACTTTGGAAGAGTGAACTTCTATCTGTTTAAAGAATTATGGATGAGATCCCCTGGGATCTGCCCTTAGGGAGAGAGCAGCTGACCAGAGCTGGTAAGTCTTTCAGGCCACTGTTCTTAGCTCTCCATGTGAGTCAGGAATCAAGCACTGAGTAACTCACTAAGTGAGCTGAGGAGGAGAAAAGGCCATTACAACTGACTACTCTGCTCTGCTGCAACAAGGAAGCCTTTGCTCCAAGACTTCGTAATCAAATGTAAGACAAACAAGAAAGGTGGAATAACCAGGGTGGAGAGGAAGTCAAGGGCTAGAGGAAAGTGTGATGTGTACCAGAGCTGCAGGGACTGAGGCTTTCTATTCCTAATTAACAGACTCACTTGTCTTATTTTCTGCTCTGACCACCATATGAGCCTTTTAAATATAGAAGGCTCCTCCCTGGCTATGTACACAGCCAGCCCGGCACCACCATCCATCTCAGCTCCATGGCCACAGGTCACATTTTCAGAACCACTTGATGGGTGGATTAATGGCTGCCTTTTTATTGCCAGCTTCAGAGCTTTCGGGGTGGGGTGGGGTGGGGGTGGGAAGGAGAAAAATAACTAATAAAAAACCCCCATATGTGAAGTTTTGAAGTGCCATGAAGGTGGATAAAAAAAGTCGAGATTTTATTTTAAAATTAATCTGTAGGGGGTGTGTTTGCTGCTTAGTATGAAAAATGTGAGGCTTGTAGGTACATTTTTCACACCTTCCCCCACACACAGCCCAGGACTGGAAAGTTACTTTATTATTTCTAAATGAAAATATGGAGCTTTACTGGAATAACTAGTAACTGTGGGTGTTCTTCAGTGCTGCCCAGTGCAGCCACCCACGCAGAAAAATCAAGGTTTCTATTACATATAAGATGAAGAGCAGGGTCTCTCATCTTCTCTTTCAGGCTTTGAGAGGTAATATTTATTATGAAAACCCTGGAAGTGATTTACAAATAATTGTGATGGTTGATACAGGTTTGATGTACTAAACAGCTCAAATGGAAGAGTTTTGGGTTGTTCTGTCTTTTTAAACTATCAAGAGGGAAACTACCCAGATTTAAAACCTGCCCTGTATGTAACGCAAAGTAAACCCCAGCAGGATGCAGAAGAAGGTCTGGGTGCCGAGTAAGGGGAAGTCAGCAAATGGCACACACAGAGCCTGGGCTCAGAAGCGGGGGCTGGGAAATAAATCACCGTGACTCGCTCTCTCCATCGCCTGTGGAACTGCGGCAAAGCAGCACTTCAGTCAGAAATCTCCCGTCCAAGCCGATGTTTCTCACAGTGGAAATCCAGCCCCCCCGAAGGACAGGGAGGGATTGTTTTAACCTCTCGGGCAGAGCCAAGTCTCCAGCCGCGCTGCGACAGGCAGCACGCTGCTCCGATGCTGTTCCTGCTGCGGCGCGGCTCCAGCCCCTGCTCCAGCCCCTGCTCCCGCTCCCACCCAGCCCAGGGCCGTAGGGATTTGACTGCGGCAGCGCTCCTGCTGCGAACGGATCCGAGATGGCCTGCTGCACTTTGCCTACAGCTGCTCTGGCCACGGTGATTCAGCCTCACCCTGGCTGGCCAGTGCCGCCTGTTATTCTTCAGAAAACCAGGGTGACATGAGTCATCTGGTCACACCGGGACAAGGCCAAACACTTTGGGCTGCCTCAGCTGCACAGACCATCCTCAGCCCACTGGCTGCAACGGGGCCGTGCTTATCCTCTGTTGTCTGCATGGCTGCAGCTGAAAGCACCTGCCCATGACATGGGGACACAGAGAATCACAGAATGGCTGGGGTTGGAAGGCACCCTAAAGTTTATCTTGTTCTAACCCCCCTGCCATGGCCAGAGACACCTTCCACTAGACCAGGTTGCTCAAAACCCTGTCCAGCCTGGTCTTGAACATTTCCAGGGATGGGGCATCCACAACTTCTCTGGGCAACCTGTTCCAGTGCCCCACCACCATCAGAGTAAAGAATTTCTTCCTAATATTTAATCTCAACCTACCCTGCTTCAGTTTGAAGCCATTCCCCCTTGTCCTATCCGTATGTGCCCTTGCAAATAGTTTCTCTTCCTCTTTCCTGTAGGCCCCCTTTAGGTACTGGAAATCTGCCTTGTGGGACAGATTTGTCTTTAGGTACTGGAAATCTGCCTTGTGGGACAGAAGATGCGTGTACCAGGGGCACACCATCATGCTCACAAGAGGTCCTCTCCGAAGCAGGGGAACATGTTTTTACTGTGACTCTTTTGACTGGGAGGCACTTGGAGGGGCCAGGCCCCCTTGGCATCCTATTTCCCACACCCCATCACCTTACACACTGGGCAGGGCTGGCTGCTGTGCTGCAAGGGTGTGCGGGAGGAGAGGTATCCCTGCAGGGACCACCCCTTTCCAGCTGCACCCAGGGGCTGCTGCAGGTTTGGGAATGGTGGCAGGGCAAGGGATTGCTGACTGGGCACAGGTGCTGGCCCTAGGGCTGAGGCAAGCTGTGCTGAGTGCCAGCAGGGAGTCACACCAACAGCCCAGTGCTCTTTGTGCCCTGGCTGCCTGTCCCAGGAAGCGCTGTCTTCAAAATTCACGTAACCCAGGGTAGGGCTGACTTGCTGACACAGGGCATGCCCTTGCCCAGCAATTAATTTGGATGCAAGTGGTATTTGCATGGTAATTACTCTGCCTAAGTAATGCCATGTGTGGCAAAAAGTGTGAGTGCTTTTCCCCTGCTCTGAAATAACTCCATTTAGAGACAAGCTTTTTGAGATGGATGAAGCTCAAAGCAGATCCAAGGTACTGCCTACAGTTTCCACACAGCATCATCCTGACTTTGCTGGACTGCTCTGTGTGACCAGGGGAGCCATGAGGTGCCCCAAATCAGAGCAGGAGGGTAGAAGCACCATGCTAAGCAATTAAAGGACATCCCCATCCCCCTATGCCAGCTACCTGTGTGCCTGGACTTTCCTTTGGGCTGGTACAGCACCCACTGCCTTCCTGAGCTGTTATCTCAGGGCGGGTGGGAAGGAATTTGGACCCACTGGATCTGATTGCCAGCACTCTTAAGGAGGCACCTGCAGCCATCACGGGCAAAAAGCCTGGCTTTAGGACTAGTGACTGCATCCAAAGTGCCTGGCTGCATCTGGACCCCGTGCTGGCTCAGGGCACCTCGATCCCAGCAATGGGGGCTGCCGTGCTCAGCAGCCTGGAGTCTGCACCGTGGTCTGGTGAAGCAAGGGGCAGTGAGTGGTCTCAGCTCATCTGTGGATTTAAAAGCCCTTCCAGAAAAAAGGAACGTGAAGGAGCTGTGTAAAGGGCTGATGAGAAATATTTAAATATTTCAGTTTCCAGTGTAACTTGAGTCATTTGGAGTGGAAAGTTTCCATTACTCAATAAATCTAGTGCATTCATTTAAAAGGAAAAAAAAAAAAAAGAAAATGGACAACTTTTGGTGTTGGCTTGAGGAACGTAACAGTGCAGCAGAGTCACTGATGAGCACCACCCACCAGCAGGTACACGGTATTCTTGGCCCAGTCCAGGGCCAAGGAGGGACACGGGGCAGGCATGGAGCAACGGGCACATTTGCTGCCCAGGGAGGGCCTGCTCAGTCATGCTGGCACAGCTAATGCAGAGAAAAATTTAGGCTTGGATCAGAGCAGGTGGAAAAAAAAGCCCAAACCTGTGCACCTTCAGATGAAATTAAATTGTGTGCTAAACCTTTTAGGAAGATTTATGTGGAGATGCCCATGTCTGAAGCAATGCTCTGCACTACCTGACTGTGAGAGCAAACTCTGCTCGGGGGTGCAGACATGATCACCCCTGGCTTCTGCCCAGGAAGGGCAAGTACCTACTGCCTTGTCAGGTGCTGGACTGTCCCAAATCCAGGAGCCCCCTGCTTAAAACGGGATGGAGGATTAGCTCTACCTGCCCCAGCTCCTTCTGCATTCCCCACGAGTGGAGCTTGTTCCTAAGGCACGCTTCACAGAGGACCACACTCCCCACATCAGATTTTTGGGGGAAAGGAGGAGGTTTGTACGTGCCCGGACTGCTGTTCTCCAGCAGCTCTCGGCCACCCTGATGGCTTGAGAGGGGGGACCCGATCCGGGCAGTGCCGCGGACACTCGCGGCCCCAGGCGGTGCCGGAGCCCTGCGGCGGGCGGAGGGCGGACGGCGGGGCTGCACTGCACCCCAGCGGCCGCCGAGCTCCCGCAAACAGAATCCCCGGCGGGAGAAGGGATCCGCCGGGCTCCCTCCACATCCCCCAGACCATCCTCAGCCTTCCCACTGCGACAGCTCCTAGCCCTCCCCAGCGCCTCTCTGTCACAAAGACATTTTTAGTATTACAGCCTATAAGTGCCTCCCGTTATCCCTGCTTCCCCTCTGTCTTCCTGCAGCAACACTGCAGCCAGAGGAAAAGCTCGCACAAGGACTGCGGCACAGGGTTTGGGGAGCTGGGGGCTGCTTGCAGCAGATACAGGAACACAGGAGTAAAGTAAGTAAACAGAGCAGGACCCTTGGCAGCACCTTCTTCCCTAACACACCGAAGAGACGTGGAGCACAAGGGAGAACAACCAAGGCAACCTGGAGCCTCCCAGCCCCTTCTCCCCAGTGCTCGCAGCTCTTCCAGAGGCAGAAGCGGGGGGATGGCACAGTGACACTCTAGAGGGGACCAGATGACATGCGTTAGATGAAGGGCATGACCTGTGCCCTCGCCAGCTCGGACACACCAGACCCTACAAGCTCAGGAGCACGGGAGGAGAGCGAGAAGGGCTCTCCCTGGGAGTCTGTGAACAGAGCTTGAAGCTGCACACCCACTGTCACCCTGATGGGCACCAGAGCACCCAGCTGCCAGCAGAAGGGCCGGAGTGATGCCCTGCCTCCGATGGGGGAGAAATAAATACACTCTTCACCTGGAGGTGCAGCTGCAGTGCAGAAACCATCCCCAAATACAGCTGGTATTTTCCTGGAGTTGAGACACAGACAACACATGGCAGGGCTCCCACCTGAGCTGGCTGGATCAGGCAGAGAAGAGTCACCTCTCTGCAGCAGGATAGTGTGATAGCATCCACTGACATCCTGCCCCTGTGTTTCTGGGCAGATAGTGACAGTAGTCCAGATACTTGTACAGCTTCCTGCCCAAGCCAGAGGAACAGAATTACTGCAAATACTGCTATTTCTGGTCAGTCTGAGGAATACAACCTTGCCAGTCAGTCCTGCCCTGTTGCAGGGACCGTTTTTGAAACAGAGGCCGAGGCAGTGGCATAAAAAATGCTCTCCTCATGACAATCCTGCATTTACAGCCAGAAACTATTGTAAATAATATTTACATCCAAGGCACAAAAAATGTGCAGACAGAGCACTGCAGTTTGGCAAGGGATGGCTCTATAATCACCAAGAAGGATTTAAACAAGTAAACAAACAGAAAGGAAACCATACCATTAACGGTATCAAATATCAACAGACAGAAAACCAACACAGCCTCACTAGCAGCAGCAGCAGCAGCTTTTCTGCCTACAGAGCAGCCAGGCAGTCAGTCACAGATGACATTCACAGCTCAGCACATGTAAAGGAGTCGGGCCAGAAGGCTGGGAGAGCTGGGTCCAGGTCTCTGTACCACCTTGGACAAGTCACAGGCCATCCTTTTGCCCTATGCACCAATGCAAGTAAGGAGAAGCCTGGAATATGCAGCACCAAGACCACACCTCCCTCCCTCCTCCCATAATGGTATGCAGTTCTACCAGTGCCAAATGGTCATGCTTGGAAGGAAAAAATACAGATCCCTCACCTTAAAAATCCTGCTAAATCCAGCTCAAGTGTTACCCAGTTCTTCCAGGTTCTCAAGACGGGCTGATCTGGGTTCAGTTCCTGTCTTGTCCAGGCCAGGGAGGGGGTCTGAAGATGCCTGTGAGGATGTTGTAGTGATAAATTGAAGGATGAAAAAGAGGGAGTCCTGTTGATTTTAATGGCCATTTTTCAAAGCACTACCATGTGTCTGTCTTACAAGTGTTTCAAATGAGACCCTGGGCCCTGCACTTCATTTGACCAGGCTTGGTTATATGGCTTTTCCAGCTTATAAGAGCAGACCACTGGAAAAAAAAAATCAATAAAACCTAAGTTTGAACTGCAGCCTCTAACAGAATGAGTTTTCGATTGAGCTGTTGTCCAGTGTATGTAGATAAGAACCATTGTACTGTTCCCACATAGCCCTGCTGTCAGCATTCCAAGATGCTTGCTGGGCTGACATGGCTGCTTCTGCCTGTTAAGCCCTAGACTCTGGCACATACTACAGTTTTCCTTTAGTTTTGGTCACAGACCAGATCAGTCTGTGAACTGAGAAAGGGATGCACCTGTTCACACCCACGAGTCTTGTGTGAAATTTCATTGAAGGTTTAGCACAGCAAGTTTGTGGGTACCTGACCAGCCTCTCAAGGAGCTATTCCTGAAGTGCCCTAGGTAAAACAGAAATGAGTACTAGGGCTCTCCCAGACTGCCTTAGGCTGTATTTCAACAACTACTGAGTATTGCCAAAACTTCTGTTTGTTTTCTGAGATGTTTCCTGTTTGGAAAAACACCCCAAGCCCCCAGTGCCCTCCTATTCACTAATCAGGTGCTACACAGAGCTCAGGAAGAAAACACTGGGTTTGGATGCTAGCATGTTTTTCATAAATTATATATATTTTGGATGTAAACAGTGACTATTTGGTGAAATGTTGTTTTCTATTTTCTTTTTTTACTGTAGGTTGAAGGTTCAAAGAGATTAAATTTTAGAACACTAGGAGTAGCCTTTGCTGTGGTTTCCTAAGCAAAAGGGGAATGTTAAGTACTGGAACACAAACAGGGAAGTGGTCCTCCACTTTGAATGGAAAAACTTTGCTCTTGTTAAATCCTAGCAAATGAAAGCAACCAGTTGCTACAGCCTCTCTATGTTGGGATCACATTAAGGGCTTTGTCCGGGCTGCACGATGAGGCTGCTGCCACTTCCAAATCCCAGCCATCCCCACATCCTGACCTCTGTCACATCCCAACCTCCGTCAGTCCAGTTTGCCATGTGGCTGTTTCACATGCAGCAGGAAGAGCAGTGATCATCTTAGGTCTTTGATCAAGTTTTGGGGTTTCTTTAGCAGCTCTTGAAGTATTTCAATTTGCCAGAGGGTTGGTACCTATGTGTTTAGGTGTTCCCTTGCCATAGGTCCCAAATCCATGTGTATCATGTGGTTTGACTTTGTCAGCTCTGATGTCTCACCACTGTGCCTCAGATTCCCCTCTCTCAGTGCCTGGAGGAACCTAATTGAAAGCACTTCCAAGTAAGTTCTCGTGCTGCAGCAGCTCCAAGAGGCGCAATAAGGACTGGGGCCTCTGCGTGGGGGCTCAAGCAGCATCACTGCGTTTAGGAGCCTTTAACACAAGGACAGCGCCTGAGCACAGGCTACCTTAGCTGACAAAGTCACCAGGGCGACAGGAGGACAACATTTGACCGGTCTGCTCCTCTGGGCAGTTCATTTTGCACTGTACTTACAGGGGCAGCTGCCTTCAGTTCCAGCTGGAAGCACAGGCAGAGAGAGCTTGGGCTCTACCCCAAATTCATGCTGCCTGGGTACCTCTAGAGAGTGATGAAGGAAAATACAGTCCAGGTCGGGCTAGACTGGTACATACATTATAAAATATCTATTGTATGCATATTGCATATGATCATCACCACTTATTAAAATCTTCATCAAGACTCGAGGTGCCATTGCTGGAAGCAGCCTCGTTACTCATCAGGGATGCTTTTGGGAGCATGTGGTGCCAGAGGAGGAGCATCTCCTGGGGGCACACAGTTGCTGTCATCCTGTACAACACTTCTCAGGCTTCCACCACACCCAAGGTGGGCTTGGCCAGTCAGAGCAGGATTTCTGCCCCTGCCCCACTCCCACCATGGCTGTAGGCTGAGCAGAAAAACCTCCAAGTATCGTCAAAAGGCTCCGCCTCCTGAGCAGCTTCCCTGGCTCCTCATGGGTCCAGGAGCTTGCCCAAAGTTACCATGCTGTACAGAAGTCCCGGGAACAGCCCAGGACTATGTCTGTCCCGGAGGAAGCAGAGAGAATAACTCCACCCCGCTGCAAGGCTGAGGAGTGTCACAGCTAGGTGTGAGCTTTCCCAGTGTGCGAGTGCCCTTCTGCAGTCTCTGTCAGGCACCAGGAGGGGAAGACAGTCTGCTGCTGTCTTTTTTTGGTTGTTAATGTCGGGTGTGAGTTCCCCAAAGCCATATACCGAGCATCTGGCACTGCCATCCCCTGCATGCTGCCACTTCATCATCCTAAACCAGGGGATGTCATTACCGATCTGCATGGCTGTGGCACTCATAAGGAGCACTCATCCATCTGCTCCTCCCCAAGTACCTCCTTATCACCCCAGGAGTTATCTTGGGTGGCTGGAAAGGCTCTGTTGTCTTTCTAGCTGTTCAGATCAGGATCTCCTGTGTTACTCTGACGTTTTGCTACGGGTTTGCATTGTGTTAAGTTTCAGGAAGCACAATGAAACTGAAGATCTTTGTATGCCAGGCTCCTGCCCTAAAGTACTTAGTCTCTGGAGAATGGAGAGCAGACAAAAGAGAAAAAAGAGGGTACAATATCTGAGCAAAGGATCAAGCCAGTGAGATAATATATTATTCATTAAGTATATCTCCAGAACAAGTAACAGAGGGAGTGCAGGAAGAGAACTTACAATGGTCTTATGTACAGTTGTAAAAAATTTATATGCCCATTTTTTTTCCCCTCTTTTTTGACATCTATTTACTTCATTTGGGATAGGACTCTGCCTAGCCACCATTTTTGAAAATGAGTGTATTTATATATTCCCACTGTTTTCACTGGTGATGATGGGATGTGCATTGGGATATGTGAGTAGATAACGTCCATTGATAGAACTGCAGAGCTCTGAGTTTGATTCTAAAGCTGGTGGTAGCTAGGGTTTTTCCTGAGACCTGTCTGTTAAATGAGCTCACAACAGAAACCCAGCTGCTCTGACCTGTGGTCATTTCTCCCTGGTGGCATAGATGCCAGAAATCCATCTGTATGCTGCCTTTCCCAACCTGCCAACTTTTCTCTTACTGCTACTTCTAATACTAGCCAAACCAGCTCAGAGGAGATCACAAGAAGACCTCCTAGATGTATATTCTCACTGTGGGGCTCCTGCTGACTTTTGGAGGGTGTCTCCTGTCCCCCAGTTGCTGGAGGACTCATGGGATGCTGTGCTAAATGCACTGGAATAGGAAGGAACTGGGGAACAGCAGTTCAAGTGAAGGACCTGGGCCTCCAGCACAGAGATAATGATAATTAAGTGGCTATTGCCAAGGGCAACCCCCTCCCAGAAGTACCACGCTTCAGTGCACATGCAGCTTTGGCTTCTGGCATCATTTACACCTTCTGAGCTTTCCTTCCCCATGCAAGCCCCCTGTTCAGGCCCTCATTTGGGAAGGAAAGTGGTGAGGGGCTGGTGGCTGCAGAACTACTCCCTATTTCAAAGTGGGTGCTAAAACCCTTCTGCTCAAAACCGAGCAGGGAGACATCGAAACAAATCCCCTCAGGCTTGAGCCTCCACAATCACCTTTTACCCTCCTTACCACCCCAAGCAGAGGCAACTCTGCACTGTCACACAAAATTAAACTTTCTCTTTATTCTCCAGTCTAATCTCTGTCTCCACAATATGATCCTGAGGTTTAATCTGATTATGATCCTTCATATCACACTGTAACAAATGGCCCCAGCTGCCAAGCTAAGCAGTTTAATGAGATACTGTGTCGGCTATCAAACGGAAGGCAGAGGAGACATTGCAGACAAAGGCATTGCTTGTTCAGTCCCAGCCCTAGGACATGGGGCATGGGCTACAAGGAAACACTCATGCAACTAATGTGTTTCTTCTCTAAGAGGAGAAGACCTGCCTTTCTTCAAGAGTTTTGATGGAGAACTGTGTTCTGTCAGGTAGGGTGGCAGATGCTCCATGACTGGCAGCTGTGAGATGTGACCACAACGTTGTCTGGCCATGAGGGTCTGAATACAAGACAGAGAAAATACAGTTTGTCTTTGGTCAGATGTTATTACATCTGATCTACACATAAAAGCCCAAGATGTATCACATGGCAAATCAATATAGTTGTTTGTTAATCCAAATGAAATCAGACACTTCTTTTCTTCCTGCCTAGATAAGACCCACCCTTCCCCCTCAGAACTGCAGCCAAAACATAATTCCCTCTCAGTGGCTAATGGCATTCATAAATTACGCTCAAGATCTATTGTTCATTTAATCCTTTTGCTGCTATTAGCTCTGGTCACTGATCTGTTGCCTCTCCAGTCTATGGCATTTTAATGACACAGCTAGAAAACAGCCAAACTCTTCAGCTTAGTGGTTAAAGCTGGATACGTGTTACAAGGAGGAGTGGTGTCTACCACTAACTCAAGGGGAAGAAATGTGGGAGAATCACAGGCCAGAGCCGGTTGTTGCCTGGGGAAGGCAGAGAGGAACAGGCTGGAGCAGACTCATTGATTCTGGCCTGAGCTCAGGTCTTATGGAGATGATGAATCTGTTGGCCCATGGCCTCAGGAATATGGTTCACTTCAAAGACAACCAGCCCACAGCAAGCCTTTCAACCAGCCTAACCTGGTTTGCTAAAGGAAATCATTGATGATAGTCGCTCCTCCTTTGAAGTTGCAGTTGTTTTTTAAGGGAACTTGACCTTTGTGTGTTCTTTCCTCTTCAGCACAGGGGATATACTGCATGGATTAGTATTATCAATGTGACATGCCATTACAGGAGATACTGATGAGACTCCATCTGGAAGGCTGCAAACCACCCCAGTTATCTGTGCAGAGATGAATTACACTCAGTGTAGAGCAGGACTGGAACAGAGGTTTTATCAGAGAAAAAGAGACCACAGAGTTTGGCACATCAAGTCACGCTCAGCTAAAGGCAAGGGAGCTTATGATTACCCTTGTGATGGTTGCACAGACAGCAAACCCTATGGAGGGTGAGCAGCAGCTTGATCTGTACTGGTACAAACCAGACTGCACTGGCTGTGAACACATCTAGGCTGAAAGTTCAAGGAAGGCTCCTAATGATCTGTGTGGGTCTGAAATAATCTGCCTGCCTCAGGAGCCAGGGGCAAAGTATCTACCTACCTTTGAAACAGCTCTTGGTTAATTTGGGGGAAAGGACCAGGAAGAGCAGCAGATGGATTCGGTGGCTGATGACATTCCTCCCAGCTACATGTCCTCACCCTTTTAAAATGGGATCCCAGGAACTCAACATTGATGTTCATTTCCTTACCAATTTTTACCATGGATTTTAAAAAATTTCCTCTGAGCTGCATTCTTGTTTTGGTTCACTACTAGCTTGGAACTGGACTTTCTTAAGCTCTCCTGAATTAACCAAACTTCTTCCCTGAATGCAGTGCATGCAGCCTTGCCCTTCAGGTCCCCCAGCTGTGTTGGTGACAATACTGGCACCAGAAGGGGCTATGGCCTGCCCTCTGCTGCTGGGATGTGCTGCAGAAGCAGATAGGTGCCTGCAGTTGTGGCAGAAGAGGTTTGGCTGTTGGAGTTGCTGGATAACAAATGGTATCCATCTCCTCCAAAGCAACAGGAAAAATGTGCTGGGCCAAATGCAACTGAGCCATGGCTGGGGATCAGGCTCTGGACCACCCTGCACGTAAAGTGGTGCCCTCCCAGGCTGAAGCAGGCTCAGTTCATGCTTCTTGGAGCTGTTGGCCTGTGTTGCTGCCTGATTCCAAGAGTGGCTTCCCTAAGAATGGAAACAAAAAGATATTAAGATTTTTAGTCCAGAAATCTTTACGTGGCACAAGCCACAGTTGTGCAGCTGGTAATTACCACCACCCAGGGGAGCCTCGGAAAATGCCATTCTTTTTTCTAATTACTACAAAGCCTTTCAATCTGATTAATTCTTTCCTTAATGCATTTCCTTGTAATTTTTATTTGTGAAGATGCTACTGGTAAATTAGAGAATCTTTCATGTGAAAAATACATTCTGCACTCTCCATAGGCTTGGTCTCTGGTGGCATCTGTGCATTTGTCATCACCCATCCAGGAGATGCTTTCAAAGCCGGGTGCTGATCCTGTCCTTTCTTTCAGTTCAAAGATGTTGCTTGGAGCAGAACTGACAAGTACCTGTAACATGATGAAAGTGTTGTCCATTTCTTTGTGCTGCAATAGTTTGGGTCAGAACAGGCTAAAACATATTTGCTACCTGGTGCTGTTCAATTTCTTTGAAATTGTGCATGTTATTCCAGCCAGAGAAGTCAGATCCCAAAGAGGTCAAGGGCACCACACACCTCCTACAGTAATGGCACAGCTTGGCCTGATAGGGTGAGTGGGATCTCTTACCATGATTTGAGCACTGGCTGCTGTGTCACTATCTCATGTGACATTGCAAGGACCTCAGATGAGTGGGAGTGGGGTATAACAATAAAAAATATGTTTCTCCTCAAACCCAGAAATCCTAGCACTGGTCAGCACAAAAATTTTTAGTGTGAAGGCAGAATTATCCTGTTACCTATCACTGTCCATGTCCCAGCTTTGGTCAGAGAGGCCAGGCTGTTCCCACTGGGAACACAGTTTGCAAGGTTGCTCTAACTTCATTGCTGGGCACCATTTCAAACTAAAGATGGAGTATAAGTGAGGGTGAATAGATGGTCTGTAATGGCCTCTCTGTACACCTAGGTACCATGAACTAAAAGAGAGTTGATGTGCACTGAGAAATGACCATTCCCACCAGAGCCAAAGGGGTGGCAGCAGAAAACTTGTTCAGAGAAAATATATACACATTTTTTTTCTTTCTTTCTTTTTTTTTTTTCTGGAGGAGGGAGAAAAAAGGAGGGAGACAGAGCCTGAGGGGTAGGCACACATGGGAGTCATGGCCTAGCCCCATGGAGAGAGGGCAGGACCCTAATGGAGCACGGCAGTGGATATTCCTGCAAGTTCCCTCCTTCCCAGAACCCTGCCTGCACTTTGCTTGTTGGTGCTTTCCCAATCGAAGGCTGCTGGGAATTACTGTAAGACCATCAGGAACAATAAATCCATATTCCGGCTCTTAGAGTGGCTTCCAGAGTTTAGAGACTTTTTACCCAAGTCTTGCTATTTATTAGAAAGGTCTTCCATGGTCTCTTCTCTCCTTTTTGGCAACAGAATTCAGCATTAAATTAATCGAGCTCATTTGTCTCAGCTCGATGATAATAACAAGACGCTGATTTTAAGAGAGAGATTCTGAATCCGTGTTTGTGCTTCAGAGAGACATTGCCCTCTAGTGACCACAAGGCAGGCTGTGTAAAAATACTAAAAGTTTTGTATGGTTTTATATGGCAGAGCAATACATTTAACTGAAATTCTGACAGACGGAGCGATGCTGACTGTGGCAAGGGCTGAGAATGCAGCAAATACTCATGAAAGCAATGAAAAAGAGAGGGAGAGAAAATGGTCATCACATTCCTTCCAGATGCTCTGAACAAAGATAGAACTTTTGATTAAACCTATTTCAAGAAAGTCTGTATTTGTCCAGATGCTCACTTTTTAAAAAGAAAAATTATAAATATGAAACATAAAACTTATTCTGTAGCCAAAACACAATGAGGTATCTCTTTCTGGAGGAAAATCTTTGGATGAGGCCACGATTTTTCAATCAGTGTATATTGCAATCAGTGTATGCAATTGGTGTATAAGTGAAAAGCTATCTGCAGAAAATGTACCGTGGTAAGAAATGTGATAAATATATTTGGCAAGGTCGGTTTTTTTAATAAGAGACCTCCTGCACAACTCTCCCACAACCACAAAAAACCCCACACACCCAAGCAGACCCGCACGAGATGATACAAGATAGTATCTCAAAGATGTCTCTGAGAGGAATTAATTCTTGTATTCCAGTACTTCCATGAACACGTTAGTCCTTTCCTCAAAGCCTTTTCCCTTTGCTAGTGGCCAGCTGTATCCCATCTTGCTGTTCTGGAGAAAAAGCTGGGGGAATGTTCCTGTGTCTTTGTGGTCGATAGTAATGTACCTTCCACGTCTCAGTGGTGACAAGGATATTTTCTGCAGCAGCATATGCTAGCTGATGCACTTGCTTGTGTAAACAAGAAGAAAACAGAGCACAAACGGATCAGACTTGGCTCAAAGCAGGGGTCCATCACATTCTGTGCTTATTTCCCAGCTTTGCTGAGTCATTCCTGGCTGTAAGAGGCTGCCACTCTGGCAGAGCAGTGGAACATTCCGTGTCATGGCTGTGCAGCACACGCTGCCTGCCCACGATTTGGCTTCACAGCAGGCTGTGAACCACAGCAGCTGAGGGCTCTGATACACAGCTGCATCCAAGTTAAGGTATCACCACTGAAACATCTTTTTCACCCAGCTACAAAGGGGGATAAATTCTTCAATAGCCACAACTAAATCCCAAAAGGATCATACATCAGAGTACTAAAATACCAAATTTGGGATTAATAGCTCTGAATGTTTTTCATGGTCCTTGAAGAGTCTGAACTGTTTTTGCCCTCCTCTAAGTTCAGAAGCCAGCCCTTCAACCACAAGACAAAACCAAGATGAAACAGACATTACTTCATTGCCACAGCTGCCTGACTCTTCCTGGCAGATTGGCATCTCCTTGCACTTTACCAAAACAGCTCCGCTCACAGGAAACAGGAAAGCCACACTTTAACAGGAGGTGTCACCATGAAACCGACACTTGTGTCCCATTTAGGGAGCCTGGAGAACAAAGGTTTAGCACGAGAAGTTAACTGTTCAAAACAGTTCCACACAATGCAGCTACCCACGTGGAAAGATAACTTGGAGAGCATTCCGAGGATCTGAGCAAAGAGGGTGCCAGTTTACGTGGTGGGATCAAGTCTATACATGGTGGGATCTGATGCAGGAGACCAGGACCACACAGTTGGGATCCTTCCTGACCCATATCTACTCTGCTCAAGAACTCTGGAAGAAAGGTTACTCTTATACTTGGGTGAAGGAAAGGATAGGATAGGATAGAATAGATTGGGACAGAACAGGACAGACTATTTGAGTTGGAAGGGACCTACAATGTTTACATAGCCCAACTGCCCTTCCAAGCTGAACAAAAGTTAAAACACATTGTCCAAATGCCTCTTAAACATACTTGGAGCATCGACTACCTTTCTTGGAAGCGTTGAGCCATTTCCATGTGTTCTATCACTGGATCCCAGGGAGAAGGGATCAGGCATCTCAATCTCCTCTTCTCCTCAGGGTGCCGTAGCGGGCCACGAGGTCCCTGCTCACCTTCCGTCTCTCTGAACTTGACAAGCCCAAAGTTCGCAGCCGCTCCTCACAGGACACGCCTGCCAGCCCTCCCGCCAGCTATGTTACGCCCTGGGCTCCTTGCAGGACGCTCCCGTCCCCGCGGCAGGGAACAATCCAGAGGCAGAGGCTGCGCTGCAGACGCGTGGTTGTACCGCAGCCTGCCACGAGGGGGAGACGCCGCGCCGCGGATGCGCCTCGTGCCGCTCCCTGGAGCGCGGGATGCAAATCCCATCTCCGCCACCCCTCTTGGCAAAGGACTTCTTTACTTTCCTGCACAGGTGTGACAAAAAAACCCCACCAAACCAAACCAAACCCCAAGAACCCCTATTTTGGTTTAGTTTCAGTGATTTAATAACATTAAAACCAGCATTCTTTACATTAATTCTAAAGCTCTGTTCTTTTGAAATACTAAAATTCATTTTCTTTTGAAACATCCACAAAATTAAAAGCAGTGGGGGTCTTGGAGCTAAGAGCCTTTGAAAAATATTCTCCTTCTGTACGGCACCCAAAAATACGTGGGTGCTAACAACTAGGGAAAGACCTGCTCCTCCTCCAGCCTGCTGGATGGAGCCAGGGATGGGAGTGAAATCAGCCCTGCCAAAGCCCCCTGACTGTATGGCACTAACACAACTGGCGAAGGCAAGCATGAAAAAGACATGTTTGAAGCAACTGGAAGAAAAACATAAATGGAAGAGAGAAAAATGAAGATGCAAAACCCACTGTTCCTCCTCTTGCTTCCATTGAGCTCTTCAACACTAGCAGCATGGTTATATTCCTACTGGATCCTACAGGAGCAGGATTTCATTGAATTGGAGATGGAGGCATCACAGTGCCTCTGAGAAAGCTTCCAGCTTCAGAACACCTCAGAAATGTTCCTCTGCCCTTCTGCAGAGCTGGCCTGTGAGGTAAGTGGGCAATTAAACCCGCTGTCCTTGTGAGAAAGGCGATTGCAGCAACAACACACGTGCTAGGTTACAGAGGCAGCAGAGCGAGACTCCTTTGCACTGCCTTAGGTGCCGCCAGACTAGAGACACAGAACAAGGCGGTTGCCTGCTCTGACTGACACAGAAAGTTGGGTTTCACTGGCTGTAGCTTCCAGGCAGGCTGTCACTGTTGAAAGCAAATTAGATCAGCTGGGCATCAAGTGATACCTCCCATCAGTTTTCACCGCCCACTGCTGCCAGCTCAACACTTCTCTTTCGCGCTGCATGTGCCAACTGTCTTACAAAGCCAGCTGCAACAGCTACTGGAAGGGCATGGAGAACAACCACAGGTGGGGAGAGGAGTTGGGGGATCGACTCGGCGTTGGGGCGAGACCTTTGCCTGCCTTAGTCCAGGCAGAAAACAGGGTTCTCCAAGAAGACTGCAAGCTTGCTGGCCACCAGGTCCAGGTCACTGGTGTTGGCATATTTGAGCAGATTGGTGTTCTTGAGAAAGTAATGCTTGAGGAAGTGCTGGCTTACACACTTGTGCAGCTTCTGTACCAGCCTCAGAAAGGCTTCAGGGAAGCAGCGCCAATCCTTGGTGCGTGGGTATTTTTCACACGTCCAGAATAGCACTGTCTGCAAGAAGCAGATGGGAGAGAAGATGTGTTAGAGGTTCTGTCGAGGGCTCACACAGCTTACTAAGGCAGTTTTAGTGCTGGTAAATGGCTGACAGCCTTGGAAATCACAGAGACTCGCGCTGTTACCTCCCTGTGTTAACGTTTCTGCAGTGGAGGGATCCCAGCTAAAGTCTCCTCTGGGGACCAGGCAGAGCAGCTCGGAGGTGCCTGGTTAGGATCTCTCCCCAGTGGAGCCACTCCCCACTGACTGAGCCAGGAGCCCAAGGAAAATGATCTTGCTAGAATAATCTCAGCCTATTTGCCATCCTCCAGCAGGAGCCTCTGTAGAAATGGCAGGCATTTTAGGCTGTAGAAAATGGCCTATTACGCAAGTGTAGAAGCCAGTAGGTGCAAGGAGGGACAGAGCATAATGAGATTAACATAATTATTTGTTAGCTTCAGCTGTATTTGTGCTGAAGACGCACAAGGATCTGCATCCTAAACAGACTGAGATTCCAAGAATCTGTTGCAGGTGCAAGGCTTGCTTTCTGGTCAGATGCCGCCTGATTTTTTCTGATATGTGATACTTACTTCATGTCTTATGTTCTATTCCCCCAAGAGTATTTTATGCAATTTAATGTTTCAGAAATACATAGTTAAAATAAAAAAGGGCATATGATTATTGCTCTTATACTATTATTTTTACACTGCCCGTGTTGCATTTTCTCAGGCTTTCCCATGACTGAGAAGAATCTTCTCAAGGAACCTAGACATATTGTACCAAAAAAGCCATACTGACTGCATTGATCCACCTGAAATCAATTTTTGAAGTACCAAATCACCTGTCCTGGGTTCAATAATTCTGCTAAGTCCCTTAACCATCCTCTGAATCCCAATTTTATTTTGCAAATTCAACTACCCAAAAAGAGACTCACAGACATTGTGAGAGGTGGCAGAACCACAGCCTTCAACTTGTCTGTTTCTACAGAGGTAGAATTTCATCTATAGTTGTACTGCTGACAAACTTCTTCTCAAACAGTTTTTCAAATGTGAAAAATTTTTTGTTCACAGCTTCAATAACCACAAAGCTTTTTTTTGAATGTCACCAGGGAACAAAGACACAGTGAGGAATTCAAGCTATAACTCTCTGAGAGCTGCTTCTTGAAGACTTGCAGAGCACTTACTTCTGACACTAAAACTACTTCAGCAGGATCCATGAGCAGCAGTTGCAATGAAGTTTCTGGGGGCAAGGAAAACAGTGCTGCTTTTTCAGTCGGGTGCCCAAACAGGTGATTTATCCCCAGCAGTTCTGTCCCTAACTGCCAGCTGTCTACCAACAGCATAGAGTTGGCTTTCACAATGTACCTAGATCTTTTTGAACTTCCGGATCTTGAACTTCATTCCTATGCAGGTAAGCAAAAGAAGTGCTCCTCTCTGGCTTTCACAGCTTCTGGGAGGCAGAGTTCCTCTGTCACAGAGGGTCTTTCTCATATGGAGCCTTGTTTAATCCTAATTGTTGGATACTTCTGCCAGGAGGAACCTGAGAACGTGAAGAAACCTAACACTAAGCCTCTGCTCAGCTGCTGGTTTATCCACTGACTGTTTCTTTCATTTTTCTTTTTTCCCTGTTTTTCTTTTTAATGTGAATAATTTTGAAAAATTCTTTCTGCCTGGTAAACCAATCCTCTCTTGCAATAAAAGCCTGAAGTACAGTTACAGTAAAGAACTGAAGAGCTTCCAAATAGTTTTTTACTTTGATCAAGAGTCCTTCCTGCACATCTGCTCCTTCAGCCAGGGGAAAAAAATTTTACTAATGGTTAGAAGGTTTTCCACTTTGTCTTACGTATGACAGTTTTCCCGACAGGTTGTTCTTACAGGCAGTGAGGAGTTTTACATTCAGCTAAGCTATAATCACCCTCATAATTTTTTTTTTTTACTCCATCTTGACTTAGAGTAGTGCCATGACTGTAACCCCATTTGATGGTCACCAGCTTTTTCTTCAGGAGAAATCTTAGCATTGCATCTGGTTTTGGACTCCAAAAGATCAGTTACTACTGTGGGAACCCGGTGGCTTGAGGATTCAAGGTGGGAAAAGTATAGCCTCTCCCTGGCAACTCCAGGAGGATGAAGTCCCAGAAAACAGGATTGCTCTACAGTCTGATAAATGGTGCTGCCTGTGGCCCATCAGTGCCTGCAGCTGTCAGATGTGGGGACACAGTCATAGCAGAGTCTTCTCTCCCTTCTTCACAAATCTTGTTTGAAGCCATCTTGAACCCTGAAGTAGGTGCAGGGAGGATGCCACCACCCCTTTACCTCTTTCTTCCCTTCCTACCCCAGGTGAAACACCACCAGAACGGTAGTTTGCACCTAATTCATTAATAATGCTCACCTAAGACAGTTTTGTTTGGTGCCTATCCACAAAGAAAAAAAGCTTCCACCAGAGAGACAGATGGATATAGATGGCTGGGATAGTCAAGAAGCAGGAAGTAAGTGTGCAATTACAGACAACAGTACAACGTGAAGTCAAAACAGAGCAGAGGCCTCGACTCTAACATTATTTATGTTGCTGCAATCATGATGTTCCTACAGGCCTTAATGAAGTTTCTTACTGAAGTTTGGAACACATATTTAGTGCACTCCTTGCCACCATAAAGCAATGAAAAGGTACAGCAGTTTTAACAGTTACCTCAGAAGTGACACAGATGCTACAGTGACAGTGATTTACACCGCAACATTCTGACATTACTGGATGGAAGCCACTGCAACAGATCTCACGACTGTATGTTGGTATCAAGGTGATGCCTACCTGAAGGTGATAAGCTGTGATGACAGGCTTATTTCCAGCACACCAGACATCCTCCTTCATCTGCCTCATGACCCTGAAGCACTTCATGCGACAACCGCCATCTTCATCCAGTCCCTCCATGAGGATGTGCTCAGCACGGGAGAAGCACAGCTGCCAGTGATAATTAGAGCGGGCCAGGAGGTCGAAACCCAGCGACTGTGAACAACAGGGGAAGCGTGACAGCAGATCAGAGGCAAACTTCTCCCAGCAATGCAGAGAGAGCATGTGCGACATCTCTCAAAGCCTGTTCTAAATAGGGTTAGTAGAGGCAGCAAACATGAGGCATGCTCCCATCTTAATTCTTAGTTCAATAACCACACATTTTATATTGTTTCCTTGTGTGCTGGTGTCAGTTACTGCCGGGAGATCGTGCTCTAGAGCTATCAGGCACAGTACCAGCAGTGCCACTAAAGCAGAGGTGCAGCTCTGCAGGCACTTTCCTGTGGAGAAGCAGGTTGTGCAGAAGTGGGGAGCAGGACTGGAAGGCAGAATGGGACCTGCAGGAACATGGCAACTGGGGCTGAGCTGAAGTGTCAAGATCCAGCCGTGAATGTTGTAGGGAAAGACGGGACTGAGCTGGAGGGAAAACTGCGAGACAGCAGCCCGTTTGCTGAAGGCTTACGTGAGGCAGAGCAGAACAGCAAGAATGTTGCACGTCAGAGCTGCATGATGCAGGCAGAACTGTTTGCTAGAGACTCGTGCAATAAAAAGTTAACTCAGATTTTTTCTATAGAATTCACTACTGTAAGGAGGGGAAAACAAAATCCAAATAAAATCTGACAGAATATTTTGAAACATCTAACCCTACTGCCATCACCATGCAGTTCTTCCTTTGGGAAAACACTGTCAGACACCTGAGAGGTAAATTCCATCCCAGAGTTAAGGGTGCTTTTTACACTGTTTACCTTGATGCATTGCACTTTTTCCTGAGAAGGCCAACGCTTAAGGCAACGAGGCCACCGGGCTTTCTCGGGCCAGCAAGTTGGAATCTCCACAGCAGGGACCAGCTCCACCTCAACCTGGGACTCTGATGTCTCCACAGCCACCCGGACCACTGAGCTGAAGCTCTCCAGCACTGTCACTTTACCTGTGAAAAGAACAAGAGAAGATAATACAGGTAAAAAGGTCCTTTTCCACAAGCCAGGCAAGAGGCTGTCTACGACCTGGCAGTTCTATTGGTCTGCCTTAACACTTGCTCTTCAATGCCATAAGCAGAATATAAAAACCTAAATCCGTCTAAATCTATCCCAGTGAATGAGAACAGCAAGAAGATGAAAGAACAACTAAGTTCTCAACTTTATACTCAGTTACCATGCTTTTTTTTCCCTTTGTGGGTCCTCTTAAATCCTAGGATTAGCTTCTTAAAAATAAAGCTAGACAAGTGGTGCAACCTAACATTTCTAATGGTACAGTACAAAATCACTGCTGGTTAGAGAGGACCAGATGAACATTTCCTATCGAAAGATGTTCCTCCTCCTTCAGAGAACCTGAGATCAGACCCTGAGATCAGATCTGAGATCAGATCACACTTACCACTGCCAGTCATTCAGAATGTTTTGTGGGGTATCTGTAAGTTTTGTTCCTGGAGATGCACTTGCATAGAAGACAATACCAGAAATTATGGTCAGTTGTGCAGAGCAGTCACACAGAAAAGGCTAACTGCTACATCACTGCGAGTGCTGAGTGTTAAGAAGAGTTAGTTCCAAGGTGATTTGGAGGAAAGAAGTTTCCTTAGTGTGAAAGAAGAGTGGCTCATCTTCAGGAACAACACGATCTAAGAGTACAGAAAGGAAAGAAAGCTGCAACTAATGGACTTTGTGAGATGTTTCCTGTTGGTCCAGTTGTGTTCCTGCAAGAAGTTTCTGTCCTGGTCACTCTGGCAGGATCACTGTCCATCCAGCTCCACCATCTGAGCCAATTGCGTGTTCATCCTCTAACCCACTGAAGTAAAAGCCTGAGCAGATGAACATAAGCAGTTTAAAGAGCAGTGTGTTATCCCACCTCGTGTTGATTGGCATGGGCTAAGGAGCAATTCATGGGGTGAATTGCCTTGCTAAGCATAGAGTCCATCCCAACCAGAACTTCATAAGCCTCAAAAAATCTACGTGCTATTTCCCTGCTGAGCCAAGCCTGGCATCAAAACAGGAACTGTCCTGCTCCCAAGTTCCCAACAAGGATCCCTAGCAGCTGAAAAGTGTTAGAGCAACTGCTGTGTCAGCATGTAAATATGTTCACGGCATTTCCAAAAGCATTGCAATGCTTATACCTATTTTTTCACTAATGAAAAGTGAGACACCTCAAAAACTGATTTTGCTGGTGCTCAAAGAATTAGAAAACAGGGAAGTAATGAAATTAGTGAAGTTCTTCTGTAACTTTAGCCATACTGTGGGATGAAGGAAGTCCGTTCTTCACAGAAACAAACAAAAATGGTAATTGCTTCTCCTGACTTCATCTTAGCTCATCTCCTCCCAGTGGACCTTACAAAAAAGGCATCAGAATCATCAACCCAAACATCACTCTCTGGCGTCCTTGCAAGTACCCTTCCTGACTCAACAACTTGATGTGACTGCTGCTCAACACAGTAACTTTCACAAAAGTAAAGCCTCAGAAGCAAGCCCATTCCAGCTGGTCTTTCTTGTAAGCCTCAGTGGTGAAATTTCATTCCTATCCACCTTTCCATTGCTATGATAACAAGCATTTTCTGAAAAAAATGTCATTATCTAGCAGAGCTTGACTTTAACATGTTTTTTTTCCTGTAACTACAATTCAGAGTGCGATCAGATGAGGGGAAATGGCTGCTGTTGCTCTGAAATACAGAAGACTCATTAGGCTGCTGATGAGTGAAGTCATCCTGGAAACATGCTACGGGAAGAGGCACACAGGAGTAGCCTGGACAGTGGGGAAAAGAGCACTTGTCCAACATACTTTGCTTCAGCAGAAGTCCTTCTACTTAGTTCCCACCATCCCATGATGGAAAGCTGTGGGCAGCTAAGGTTTCCCAAGAGCATTATCTGCCCTATAAATATCTTCAAACGTTCTCCTCAGACTTATGCACCTTCCTGGTATCCAATTTTCCTATACTACCTTCCTCGATAATCCCAATATATTGCAGGTGCTGTAGCAGAGAAAGATTTTTTCCCAAACTCCTAAATGTTCTAAAAATCTGGTCTGCCTCTTAGTTGTACTGTGAGGGTGATGTTGCTGGAGATCCTACCCAAATTCCTAAGAAAGGAGTAACATCTTGGGTACGAAGAACCCAAGAACTACTGAGTTCTATCTTCAATCCACGTCTATGTACGTCACTGCAACTACTTGAAGGCTTCCTGATTTTGGAGGGTTTTGCTCAGCTTCTGACCATGCAAGCCAAACACTTTGTGTGTGTGATGGTTTCCCTTACACGTGTCCCCACCAAACTCACTGGAGAGGTTACAGGAGACAATCGACTTCTCCACCAGCTCCCGGAAGACAATAAGGACTTTGGCTGGAACCAGATCACCTTCGATGTTCACATCCTCTTCATGCCACTGCTGAAGGCTTTTTGAGAACTGCTCCACCTCTAGCCACTGATGCAGTTCCTCAGGGTCCCGCACGGAGGAGAGGAGCTTGGTTCCATTCACGGTGTAATAGCGCCAGTGCCGTACCTGGCATTCCCTGTACCCGGTCAGGCCACGCAGAGGAACTGTGATGAGGAACTGGCTGGGTGCTAAGACCTAGGAGAGTTCAGAGAGATTGAGAGAGGAGACAAGGGCAGATCCATGAGCTGAAGTAAGGAAAACAGGGTTGAGGAAGTAATATGTAAAACTGGGGCTTTGAAAAGAAGGAAAACATATGATGGGACCAATTGAACACAGCCAAGACCCGTCTAAGGGTTACCTTGGAGGCATGCAGACTAAAAGGAAATTGTCTTAGAAGGAGTCTGATGTGAAGCTCTTTGAAGACAAGAGCTCACTGGCTAATTTGCCACCATGCCTGCCGTGGTTTCCCCCTTTTCTTGTTATTTCTAGTCTGCAATTGCATGAGATGTAATAACCAGTAGCTTCCAAGGCGCACGAAGGCATCAGAGAATATGTTCTGAGATCCAGCCAAGGGAAACCCAAAGAGTGCTAGTTATTATCTCAGAATTGTTACTTGAGATAAGCCTAGGGTCCAATACTAGTAATAACTATGGCAAAAAGTGCACCTTTGTGATCTCTTTCAAAGTCCACTACAGACATTAGCAAAATAAGGCTATGGCCCATTAATTTTACAAGTGTTTCACTCTGTTTGACTGGCCTTTAAAGGGACAGAGACACAAGGCAAGTGACATGCCTGAGCCTACACAGGCAGTGGCACTCTCAGAAATAAGTCCAGCTCTTGGCCAGCTGTAATGTATGGAACTGCATCTCCTTTTGAGCATGACAGAAAGAGTGTAAGGACAGAGGCAGCAACCAATCGACAAGGAAGCCTTAAACAGGCTTGTTTGCAAACCAGTTAATTTGCCTCACTTGGGGAACAATCATTTTCCAATAAAAACCAGTTCGGAGACAGTACTTGCAAGGAAAGAACAAGGTGACTCAAATACCACAAAACATCATACTGGCCCAGGGCATAGCCAGACATGTCCAAGGGCTACTTTGGAAGCATCTGGCAGTTGTGGCTCCAGAAGGGGTGTTCAAATTCCTTCAGATTTTTACCATGTTGGCTTAGGAGCTTTTCAAGTCCACTTGCTACTAAGCCTAACTTATTCTGGCATAAGTAAGGTGAAGCTGCTGCATGAGCAGGATGTGAAGTGACAGCAGCTGCTGCAAGGTGGTTACACCCACGGTGAACGAAACACACTTGTCACTCTCCTGTAATAATCCAAAACACTCTGGTAGCCTTCCTCGTAGCTCAGCTGATTTAAAGTATTACCACAGAGGTGCCAGAGCCTCAAGGGCACTAACAGGCTTTAATGTGCCTAAGCAGCCTTTCTGGGACTTCTACCCACACCTTCTGCCCACAGGTCTGGGACCCCCATTTCAGGTCAGTCCTGGGCTGGAGTGATAGGTCACTCCTATCGCAGGAGTGCTGCTCTCCGACTCTGTGACAGCTGTGCCTGTGCCTGGCCATAGACCTTGTTGTCCTACCTGTAGATTGCCTTCCCAGCCTGACCTCAGACCTATGTGGCCACTCTGGACTTGCCTGGAATCAACAGACCGTGTCTGACCCTGGTTACTGTTGAGGCTGATTCTGACCCCAGTGAGCGGGGGAGTGGCTTGACCTCAGACCTGACTTACCAGCAGACTTGCCTGATGATCCAGACCCTTGGCTGACCCAGCTGCCCTCCCTGTGTCTGTCTCACTCAGGGACCATAGAGCAGGGGCTGCCTTGCTACGCTCACCTCCTGTCTCCCTCTCCCACAGGGAGCAGCTGGTCTTCTCTACTCCCTGGCAAGAGATTTGGAATACAAAAGATGGCCAGCAAGAAGCACAGAAATAGCAAAGAAAACACCAGGAAGCTGCTCTTTTGTCAAATATAAACCATAAAGGCAGAAGGATGCTGAAAGGATGACACTGCAGATCAAGCTGTCCTGCATACATCAGGTTTGGTGAGGCTGAGAAATCCTGTGAGCAGCTCGGGAACAGAGTACTGGGCTCCATAAGGAAAAAATACAATGGCTGTCATGCAGTTACTGCTCCTCTCACTGCCTCAGCCACATTTGCAGGTAAACAACCATTCCCCCCCATACCAAAATGCTGCCTTGTATGCACTGGCACCCAACAGATTGTAAAAGGAAGAGCTGCAGGTGTAATGTGAGTGCCTGCAAATCCAAGTCACAAGGGTCCTCCACCTGGGGCTTACCAGAAAACAACAGAATACAGAAGGCTGGGAACAGCACTGTAAAGCTGGGCAGTTGGTGTCTTCCTGGCCTTAGCAAATCCCAGTCCCACACCTATGCTCTGTCACACAATGGTCTCACACGCTCTGTGCAGACCATGGGCCCCAGCAAGTCACAGGCTTGAGCAAGCCAGTTCTGGGGGGTGTAAATTATGGCCAATTCTGCTGTATTAAAATCCTGTCTAAAGTATGCTGGGCAAATGAAATACAACCTCACTCTTGTGAACCTGGCCAGGCTGTTTCAGGGAGGAAGAAACCCTAGAAAGAAAATAATTATGCTTTGAGAAAAAAAAGCAAGTCTCTTGTGCAGAGGATGAAATAGTCATGGAAGGATCAGTTTGGTGGGTGAAGTTGTCTGGAGAAGAGGGTGGGTGAGGAGGAAGCAAGCACAGGGATTGTCAGGCACCAGGTGGCAGGAAGGCTTTGTACCTGGATGGATGGGTGGAATGGGCGCTTCCTCCGAAGCATAGCTGACCACTTGGCCAGTAAAGCTGGCTGATCCTGAGAGAAGCAGAAAGGAAAACAAGAAGTACACAGAACAGAGAGAAAGCATGTGCTAGGTCATTCATTCACAGAGCAAAGCTTCCTTGGATGCTTGGAGTTTGTTAAAGGAAAATCCCCCCCTTGCCCCCACCTTGATTAAACACTTGGCAATGCCACTGGGCAGTGCAGTACCAGTGATTAGTCTGGACCTCTTCATTATAACTTTACTGAAGCCTCCACAGCTTTTGCATCAGCCTTGCACAGTTGACAGCTCCAAAAATGGTGGGCCACACAAAAACAAACACTTAAAACTTCTAAAAATTAAAGAATTTGTTTTGTTCATCTGAATTTTAATTCAAGGTTTTTTGTTAAAGTGTGACTTTTTGTTACATGGGTTACAGAAAAGCATTGAATACCTAAAGACTTTTCTTAACTATTCTCCACTCAGCTCTTTGTATTTAGAAGGCAGCTTGAGGCTTCTCAACAAATCTGAACCTCTCATCATGCTAAATTGATTCCTTTTAACCAGAAGCTGAAAGTTCTGAAAAATTACTGTAGATTTAACCGACAGAAAAGAAAGATGTTGCAAAATTAAACACAAAGTAATGAATACACTGACTTTCCCTTGACACAAGTCTCCTCTATGTTGAATTATGTCAGCAATGATATTAAAGTTTCTGATTTTTGAAAGTAGACAGCCCAAACCAAAATAATTTCTCATCAATCCATTCTTTGATGCCCCATACATACAGGACAGTTAGTCAGGTCCTCCTAGTGTTCCTTCCACGGATTTATAACACTGGGTTCTGTTAAGCATGAACAACAAATCTGCCAGTTTTAAGGAAATATATTTTAAGGATTTCTTTCCAGCAGAATTTCTTCATATCAGCCTACTGTAACACCAAGTTACTGCTCATAATAGATTGCCTTGGTGGTTTTCTTCTGTTTTGCTTTCCAGAGCAACAGTTTTACCCTAACCCTGGTTCTGTCAGACCTCCTTAGCCAAACGAGTTTGTTCCAGCACAAGAGGTGGCTGGCAGACTCTGGCACTAAGGAACATGTGGACCAGGATGTGGCACTGTTTTACGTCACTGTGGCCATACTTATTGACAAGACCACATGCTCTGGGATACACAAAATTCCAGAAAAGCTATGAATCTGAATGTCTTTGTTCCCAGGGCAATAGCCACATTTCAGACTGGGTGATTATATTTTGCCTCCACATCCATACCCTCCCAGCAGCTTGATACAAAGACTTCGTCCCTTTCAGTCCCAGAGAGCTGCAAAAGTTGCCTCGTGCTTTTACGTATTTGCTGTGTTTTGATCTGTAACTGGCTGTGGTTTAGTATAATGGTTGACATTATTTAAACTAGTTCAGATGAAAAAGATTGTTTTCATCTGAAGTTGCCATTGCTGTGATTTTTTATTTTGTCTTTAGTTACTTTTGTGTTACGGAGTCACAAGAAATAAGCAGTCTTCTGTCACAGCTGGGACAGGACATTATTATTTTCATGTTTGAAGGTCTAAAATGGGGAGGCATTTCACTTCTCCCACTAATAAGCATTTTTTTCCCCAATAAAAAAGAAATTCTGATCAATGACAAAGAAAAAACATATTTTTCTGAAGGAGCTTTCTAATGTTCATAGCAGAAGAAGGATTTCTGATTTTCCTTTCTTTTTTTTTTAGTGAGTTGACAGCTTTTCCACCTGTGAAAAATATGAGTCATAGCTCATGAAGGCATGAGCATTTTTTCTTATGTTACTGCTGCATAAGTTTTTCTTTCTGTCTCCCAAAGAGCTTTGGCTTCTGCTTGCAGATTGACAGCTCTGGATATAGATGCTCTTTGTAAACACAGCAGCTGTAAAAAGAGGCTCTGCCTGATTTACCCATCTCTCTTCGATGCTCCTCTGGCTGCGAGATGTCCATGACTAAGTACCAATGACCCAGTCACTGGAACTCCACGGTGAAGCGTCAGCACATGGTCTGTGGTGTTTTGGGTGAGGTACCTGCCCATACAAACACTTACACAATGGAGAAATCATTTACTGGTTGCCTACAGGCTGCCAGAAAGTACATTAGAGCTCTCGTCCATACCTTAATGTTCTCATTGTGAATGCCAGAGTTGGAGATAGCCTGGAATCGCACGGCCTTGTAGCTGATTTCGGCAGTCAGCTGCTGGATGATTTTCTGCACCTCCTCCACCGCTTTGGAAACCAGGTAATGTCGCCGTTCCACCTGTCAGTTCCAGGAAAGACACGTCATGTTACAGGTAATTGCAGTCTTTGTCTCCAGTGGGAAGCAGACAAATCAGCTTAAAGCATCTTGAAACATTTGTGCCTGTGCTGTGCTGGGAATAAATATTGTTCCCTGTGTATTGCAACCAATTTACCATGAGCAGAGCTGTGAACACCAAAGGGTCAATATTCAAACTACTGAGCATTAATTGATATTTCCATGCCAACACCACTGGATGGAAGGAAATGGATTCATTACATGGATAAATTTGTTATCAACTACAGCTACAGTCTCAATTCTTTACCCATTTGATACAGAATACCAGCTACTCCCCTGCATATAGTAGCCATTATCAAAGCCAGGATATGTTTCATTCCAAGAACTGACAGGACATCGAGAGTTACAGATCTTTTCATTAGTCAGGTGGCAGATGTACGTGGCATCATTTAGATGCCTGCCTTATACACTGAAAGTATCCACACTGTCTTTATGGCTGAAGTACAGATGAGAGTCTGCTCCTAGACAGTGAGAAAGTATCTTTCCAAAGCTGGTCTCATTGGAAACTAGGTGTTTGTGTGGCTTGAAGGACAGTTCTTCAATTCAAGAAGTAGTAGCATAATTAATTATTGAAAATTATTTCAGTGAAATGTCTGAGTCTTGGAAGGACTGAGGTGAGGGGTGGACAACTCAGAAAAATATAAGACGAACCTCAACCTTCATTTATGACTAAAAATGAAGGGAGCATAAGAGGATGGTCACAATCTGAACAAGGAGATTCAACAGGAGGAACATTAAGGAACCATGTTAGTAAGGGACATTTAATATTTCCCAAATATCCTTACACATTTACCAAAGTGAGGAGATTCAGCTACTGTTAATGAAGTTCATTAACATATTTGTCAGTACTTATACAACCAGAATTTCTTACGCAGAGTGAAATATTAAGACTGTTTACTGTTCTTTTTTGGATCCTATGCTTCATCTCATTTGGTTGCAGCTTTTGCTTTCTTCTTGATTTTTCTTTTTCCTCACCATATTTTACTAAATCTTACTGTTTGCAGGCAAGAAAAAAAATCAGAAACAGAGATCATCACTTGGCTAAAGTGAATGATAAAGCATAATTGCCAGAGTCAAACATAATTGCTACAGTCTTTTGTTATTATCAAAGACCAAAAGGAAGCAAAAGCAGAAGTTAAAAATTCCGTACTGTGAGGGTGGTGAGGCACTGGCACAGGCTGCCCAGAGAAGCTGTGGATGGCCCATCCCTGGAAGAGTTCAAGGCCAGGCTGGATGGGGCTTTGAGCCCCCTGGTCTGGTAGAAGGTGTCACTGTCCACAGCAGGGAGATTGCACTGTATGATCTTTAAAGGTCCCTTCCAACCCAAACCAGCCTATGACTTTCTAAAATTCTTGTGTCCTGTTTACCCAGCATCTTCTTCAGCATCTAAACAACGCACTTTTCTCTTTTAAAATATATCATTGACAAGCACTTCTTGTCCTTTTGGACACCTTTATGTCAAGTGTTGAACCATCAGCCAAAAACACTCAGCTGTGTTGAAATGTGTCCCCAGGTCCTGGAAGGGGACAAATAGATTCACTTCTTCACAACAAGGGACCATTCAGTGGAGTAAACTGGACTAATGCTTGCCTCACATCCATTAACCAATGAACAGCCATTGACTAATACTGAACTTGAAGATGAGCAGAGTTTGAATACCTTCCTCCCTCAGACAACAAAGTTAACAGTACTTTTACTAAGTCTGAATAGCTTTTGGAAGTGGGAAATACATCAGACAGCAGCACCATATTCCCTTCACTGGGCTCTCACCCATCCTTGGCATCCTGTTTCTTTGCTATCTTAACACCACGTAGTCCTTTAGGTTTATATAATACCCTTTAATTTCCCTAGTAATTCACCCTCCTCCTCATTCCAATTCATCCTTTTCTCTACGAACAGTTTTAGCTAGCTTACATGTACCTTTTTTTTTTTTAAATTAACACTGAAAGATTTTAGCCCATGTTCATTTTCACCTCCTCATCTCAGCTTTCATTTATGGTACTTCTCCATCTGTATCTATAGCTATTTTCTCCACCTTATTTTTGTTCATCCTGAACACCTCCTTAGAACAGTCCAATGAGCTTGTCTTGCTCAACAAGATACCTAATGGTTTCTCCAGCAAGCGAATGGAGAGTGGCAGAGAAAGTTGTCCATCTCTAAGAGCTTTTAGACAAAAAATAGACTTTTTTTTACCGAGAAATACAGAAAGTATACAATCTCACAGTGGGTCATCTCAAATGGAGACCTAGAGTGCCCTCTGTACCTCTGTTTGCACTGCTCATGCTCTGTTCTCTCTAGGGGACACCTGTTGGAAGCATTTTTTGCCACCTCCAGTATCCTGGGAGAATCCATCCAACCCAGCCCAGCCTCATTTAATTCTGCCTTCATCACTTACTGGCTAGGCTACAGCAGTTCTCATTAATTCTTTATAAGAGCACACACTCAAAAAACCCATTGAGGGAGCACCACTAAACACCTCTTTCGACGTATACTCCTCATCAGTGGAGCAGGGATAAAAGAACAATGGGCATGTGACTGACAGAGGGTGCTCCCTACAATTAACTAACCATGATTAGCTCCCTAATCATGTTGTTGGAAAATACAACCTTCCTACAGAAGGGAGGGCAAAAAAATCAGAAAACAGAACATGATTCTGAAGAGCCAAGGCATTTCTCTCAGATGCCTCTAGCACCAGCACAGACACACTGGGAGAAGAGACATGGTAAGGTCTTTGCTGGACAGTCACTTCTATGATTTACTGGCATTCCCCTTACCGGGTCTTAACTTGGGGAATCATGCTGAAAACAAATGCACAAACCCTGAACAACAAGGTCAATTAAGGTTTTATTAAGGACGAAGGAAGAAGGATTGGGATTTATTAGGAACTGCTAAGAATATTTGGGTTTTCTCTTATTTACCCAGCCATATCGGCTCCATATGCATTTGAATTTTTCCTTTGATGACTGGCTTAAGGATGAAATCTCTGGTATTCTAGAGATTCATTGCACCAGGTGGTTGACCTATTTCCAAAAACAGGCAGCATTTGACAAGCTGAACTGCCTGAAGGTTAGGCAGCATCACTTGGACAAGAGACTCAGGAGCAGGCAGAAACTAGGAATTCATCAGAGCTGGAGGGCTGCTAGAAAACAGACTTTCAGTATAACCTAAAATATTGGCAACTGTGAGCCTCACTTAACTACACTCTGCTTCTGTTCCTTGTACTTATGGCTGTCATATGAGCATCTTCCTGTGCATGGCTTCCCTCTGTTCCCTCCTTTGTAGCTCTGCTTTTTAAATCTTCAGAGAAGCATTCGCTGTTACGGCTCACTGAACAGATTCTCATGGAATGATTTTCCTATGCACAACACTGCACGGCTGAGGAAGGTGTATTTCTGTGAGAACTTTCATAGTAGTCACCAAAACATTTCCATAGAGAAAACAAACCTTTCTGACCAGCCCCTTCATTGCACTAGAGCATGTAATCCTTTACAGAAAAAAAAGCCTTACACTTTTCCATTTTGAAATTATTTGTCACTTTGGTATCTTGCATTTTTTTGGGGAAAGCAGACTATAAAACAGGATCTAGCTAAGTACTGCCATTAAACATGTCAGCTTTAAAAAAATGTTATGGCTAACTTAGAGCTTTTATTAAATGGTATTGTTTCATAGAGGATTTTATTCTGTTTTATTTCATTTCATAATGGGGTAAAAATTGAGTGCTGGAATATCTCATAAAATAGAAAATGTGATTCCAGTCTGCATGTGCTAATGAGACATGTTATTTTAATCATGGTATATAGAGAAGTATCCTAAGCTGAGGTGACAGACTGATGACTGAATTCTAACAATATCTGTCTGTCTTTGCAGTTCCTACACGAATCTTTCTTATAGGCAATGCCTGGTGTCAGTCTTGTTTCGGTCAAGCCAAGACCACCAGACAGGGAGAGAGGAAAGGACCTTTCCTTAGATTTAAATGCTGGCAATCACAGCTAGTCTCACATCTGGAATTCCAGATCAGGAACAAAAATTCAGGACACCTAGAAGAAGAAGAGGACAAGCACCTTGAAAAATTAGGTTGCCAGCTGATTAGATTCTGCACCAGAAACCTAGAAATCTCATTAGAAATACAGTTCTCATGAAACTTCACCCAATCTTGTCTCAGAAATGAAGACAGCAGGCGAGCAACTAACTGTCAAATTTGGCACCCTTCAGAATCAACACCTAGTGTGGGAGACAGAAAATCTGGTCAGATAAAGTCTTACCTTGCTCTGGATGTAGATTTCTACATCTTCATCTGTGAATGGTTTCATGGCAAGATGGTCTTTGCTGCTCTTTAAAGTGTGAATTCACTCTTCACTCGTTCACCTGCCTCTGGAAGTAGAGGTACACTCAGAGAGAGCTGCTCAGAGCCTTGCCCTGTGAAGCTCAGGTCACCTAATACCTCTGTGGATGAATAAGAGCAGAAAGAAGCAAGGAAGTATGCCTATTTTTAATAATTTTCTTCTTCTGGTCTGAGCTACAGTGGTGAAATCCAGCTGCTTTGGAAAACTAGCTCCAAATATTATTCTCCAAGTTCAATTGTTATTATTCATCTTATTACTTTTAAATAGTGGATCCTGCATGCAGGCATACACAAAAATATCCCAGCTGCTGCTCTGTCTCAGGGCAGATCTGAAAGTGCTTTTCAGATTGCAGTGCAGCTTCAGTACACTCGTGCACAGCATTATTACAGTGCATGCATGCCACTGGTACGTTCCTGCCTCGCTAGACCTTCACTACACCCTTTCTTAAATGCTCTCAGTTAGCCCTTGCTGACTTTAATCCACTCTCTTTCCATCTGAAAACGCATGGGTATTTTTACACTCGGATCATTCACTGAGGTTGCAGTCTGCAGCCCCTGCTCCCCTCTCCTCCCCTCTCCTTATATCTCCTCTCTCTCTCCGGCTGTATTGACAGTAAATATTGTGCAGCCTGTCCCCTCCTGTAGCTCGCTTTGCTTTCTTTATAGTAAACAGACAGAAAGCTGCCTCTTGTTTTCTGCCAGCAGCTCAGCTAACAACCCCATATGGATGATTCAGAGGCAAAAACAATTGATCAGGCTTCATTGATCCAGTGAGGCTTGGTGGCTTTTAGAAAGAAGGGTACATCAGCACATAGAAGGGAGTGACAGAGTATAGAGATGAGATCCCATGCTGCTAAGCATTCCTTATTAAGGAGGGCACACTCCACTTTTGAGTAAAATCGCTATTTCCCCCTGGAAAATGAACTTTGACATCCCTTGACTGATTTATTGCCTCTGCAGCAGCTGGCAAAAGGCAGCACTTGGGTGGGCACTGGGTGCTACCTCAGGACAGGCACCGTTGTTGCTAGTTATCCTTCATTATGCCCTTCATTAACAGTCAAATACTAAGTACATGAATTTAAGTCATTAACTGGAGCACCAATATCTGCAGGACATCTGCTTCCCCAGCACCTACAAAGCAAACCTTTCTCTGCCAGACATCTGCCATTGTCTTTTTGCTGAGGGACTTGAGGACTCCTTCACAAAGACATGTAGGCATTCACTTCCCAAACCAGCTTCCATGAGATTGGGCACTAAAAAATGTTTTCTTAGTTCCCCAGTGTTTAGGGACTCATACCACATTTTTGCCCACTTCAAGACTTACTGGTTGTCTTTCCCCTGAGGGGCCAGCAGTTTATGCCTGCTCTGCTAGGGAAGCCAGAAAAAGGGCAGGGTCTGAAAGAAGGTGGGTGGAACAAGAGGTTGGAAAGGAACTTGTAGGGGCAGGCTGGACAGGATTAAATCCAAGCAGAGTGTACAAGGGAGGAGAATTAGTCTTTAAATGGTCAGATTCTATTAAAAGCATGCCCCTACAACATTAGCTCCCTCATGCCCCCTCAGACAGCCAGCTGCACATACAGCAGACAACTTCCTTAACATTCTTGAGACCACCACACATTACTTTAATACCCAGAACCTCAGACACGTATTATGAAGCAAGGAGAGATTAAGAGTCTCTCTTGCCCCTGTAAGGTCTCTCCTCATGACAGCTATCCAGAGACATGGTGCTGGCAGAGAGATGGAGAGGTTTTGGTAATTTTTCTTTTAATAATAACATATCTTATGTTCATAATCCTTATTATTATAATCCATCCATTATTTCCATCCTCTAAGTAGCACTTACAGGATGGAAATTATGCCACTTATAGGATGGGAAGAGTGCTATTTGGCTGACAGAAAATACTATAACTGATAAAGGCCCTTACACCCCCAGGAAAACACAGATTAGAGTGGTATGGGAGGCAGCAGCCAGTCTTGACCTCACTGAGGAAAACACAACATCACAAGATGTGTGTTTGTCACATGAGGACCAGATAGCACAGAACACAGCAGAAAAGCAGAGGCAGATGGCCATGTGTCAGGAGGGAATATTACTGTGGGAAAAACCTGCATCAGAAGGAAAGAGCAAAGAGAGAGTGCAGAAATCCGAACAGCTGCATAGATAAGAGAGGATGTAGACACAAAGGGGGAAGAATCCAGGCTTCTCCAGTGAGGTCTACTGCGCTGATGTAGTGTTACTGCAGTGAAACCTCCATCAGATTGGTCCTTCTCAGGAACCTTCTATCCTGACAGTGCTTGTATAAAGTAAGACTAAGAAAATGTGAGATGGATCCAAGCTCCAAAGGCTGCTAAACACAATCTCCTGAGAAAACATTTCCTCTGAGCCTACAATAACTTAATTCCCCAGGCACACCAGCAAGAGGGAGTGAGGAATAGCTATTTCTTGTTTCTCACTCTTCAAGAAGCACAGAAGGAAAGAAGGAGGGTGTCGAGAGGATGAAGCCTGGCTCTTCTCAGTGGTTTCAAGCAACATGACAAGAGACAATGGGCAGAAACTGACGCACAGGAAGTTCCACCTGAATATGAGAAAGAGCTTCTTAAACGTGGGGGTGACTGAGCATGGGAACAGGCTGCCCAGAGAGGTTGTGGAGTCTCCCTCACTGGGAATATTCCAGAACTGTCTGGATGCAATCCTGTGCAATGTGCTCTGCGATGACCCTGCTTTGAGCAGGGAGGTTGGACCAGATGACTCACTGTGGTCTCTTCCAACCTGACCCATTCTTTTGTGAAAAGCTCACAACAGCTTCGTGGAGACAAAAAGCACTCTGCTGAAGCCAGGCAACCATGTGAAGACAAAACCACAAAAGGTCTCTTCAGTTCTAGTTAGCTCACAATCCATCAGATAACATGGACATGAGCACTGATGAGAGCTTTTGAACTTTGTTGATTTGGCAAATTAAACTCCCAAGTATACTTGTTTCTAAGGAAATTCCCATCCACTCTGAGAATGTCTATCTTTTTGACACCTCTGAATCCCTTTCTTTTCCATTGATTGTTAGAAGTGCCTTAAGCCCCCACTGGGGTCTGGGCATATTTTTGAGAAACAGTTTCTCCAGACAGTTCTTGCTGAAGCACCTCCTTCCCTCTTTGGTGGTGTCCCTGAGGAGGTTTTCAGCATCACTTACATAATTAGCCAACTACAGACACCCAAATTCTGCCTGATTAGCATCCATTGATTTATCTGGTTTCTCTCAAGCATTTTCAAGCCACACTTCAATACTTTGGTCTTCTCAAGTTGCAGCTCCTTGCCTGCTGATCTGCATAAGACCATCTGAAATGATTCAGCTATATTACATCACCCTATTAATATTATTTCAGTTCCCACTTCATAGTACCTTGTTCACATTGCAGCTAATTTCCTTTGTACCTGCAGCTTCATTTACTTATCAGTACTCTTTGAAGAGAATTTAGAAATTTCCTAGTATCTGCAAAAACACTGAATCTGTGATACATCATTTTCATTCATGCTGTTGGCAACATGCAGGACTGAATATAATTGTGGATCTGTGAAACACTTGTAAAAGTATTCTGTGAATATACGCCTTGAATGGTATTAGATTGGCTCTTGTATCTTCTGAAGATGCCAATTACTGATGCTTTCCATGCTTGCTTGGCTTTCCTTTCTTCACTCTTCATTTTCACAGATATGACAAAGACATTGCAAACCTACAATCAAAAGTAATCTGAACTGTGAACTGCACAACAATAAAGAAATCACCAACATCTTGTAAATAAGAGCAGTAGTATTAACTGCACAGGATTGTCCAGTGTTGTGCCTTTTTCTGTTGGGCAACTATTTAGAAAAGCTATTCATACGGAACAGTGAGCATGTATTAAAAAGCCTCTACTAAATCACACAAATGAGTCAGTCCAATGTACCACTTGTGACTCACAGATGATCTGCAGTGGCAACAAATAAGCCCTGTTGAAAATGCTGCCTTCCAGATGAAATGCAACTCTGAATTTCTAGTTGCTAATGATGACCCATCTCTTCTTGCTCTAATTACCAGAGGCATTAAGTCTGTTGCATTAGCTGAAGCATGTACTTGGGTCAAGACAGACTACTAAACGAAATGATCCCAACAGATTTAATAATCTCTGACAGTTCTCTTGCCTTCTTAAACTGTTGTCCCATTTCTCCCCATTAGTGGATTAAGTGACTGTACAAAATGAGTAATTGTAGCTTGAATTCCCTATAACATTTATGTGTGACAGTCGTTAGTACTGTTCAGCCTCCATTCAGAGGATAGTAGCATAACATAATCAGGCTTTTTGGGGGCAAAAGTTCTGGGAATTTATTTGGAGTTTTTTCCACTTTGTCTTTTAACAAGTTCATATGAGCAAAGGGGATACTTCAATGACAAAAGCCTGGGATGGACTACAGGGAAAAGAAAGTGCTGCTAATTCACTGTGACAGCATCAAAATCACATATGGGTGCCAAATTGAAATGCTTCTCCACTCATTCCCTCCCGTTACCAATCAATACTTGGCAGGCTCAAAAATGCTCCGAATGCCTATGCTGCTTGTTCTCACTGCCACACGTTCTCACATTAGCCTTGGGCCTGCACTTCATATCAAGCAAGTTAAAGGTTTATATCCTTTCCAAACTAAGCACAGCATTGGATCGGGTCCAGTGGTTTATAAAACCTGATATCTTTTTTCCATTCGTGGTCATACCAGACACGTCAGAAAAAGGCAGATAGCTTTTGCTAGAAATGAGTTCTCTTAACCTGGGAAGAGATCTGAAACCCAAAATTATTTACAACCTGAATCTTTTCAGGCTGCAGTGCAGTATTTCCAGAGAAATTGATCACTCCAGGATCAGTCTGAGGATATGGGAAATTCTGAAAAATGCTGAGATTATAATGCTGCTACCCATGACTGACCAACCTCAACTAGGACATTCATAAGAATCTAGTCCATTTTGCAGCTGCTGTTAAGCATCAAGCCATTGGGCAGCAAACATAAATCATACAGCAGTGCTTCTAGTACTGCCAAGATCACTGGGACCCAGTGTGGTGATGTGTTCAGGGTCTGGAAATTTCCAAGTTTAAAATGGTAAGCTCAGAGGATGGCAGGAGAGGCAGGAAGCTGGGAGCCCTGGCTGCATCAGCTCTGAGGCTTCCAGGAGAGTTTACTGAGATGTTGGGCAGGAAAACCGGCATTTTGAGTTCTGAATCCATGTACTGGCCTCTGAAAGTTCACTGAAATAGTGTAAGTTCAGTGCATCATAATTTATACATAAAATATTCTACTAGACCATTTCCAGGCATTTCTAAGGATATTTTTCCTCTCCATGTTTTATCCATCACTAAACTACAACTACTGTTCTACTGTTTCAATCAGGATGTCCCACCATCTTGAAAAGCTACCTGCAGCCAACAGCCACAAAAACAGGAGCCTTACAGCACTTTTATTTATATGCCTAGGTAAATACCCTGTGTGCCAAAAAGGAAATAATATCACTGATTTAAATACATGGTTAGAAAAACAGCATCTGGAAAAAACGTGTTTGGCAGAGCACAGTGCAACTGGGAAAACTTTCAGCACTGGAAGTCTTTTCAGGTGAGAAAAAGCCACATCATTTTTGATCTCAGCATAGGTTTGCCACTTATTTTCAGGTGTCAAGAAAAGGATTTTAAATCTTGAGGCACAGTAACTTTGGGACAGATAGAACAAGCCCAAGATCTAAAAGAGCCAAACCAAGAAGCATGCTTGCAATGATGTTCCATCAACATGAATGGCTGAATGAGACTGGATCATTGCATCTCCAGGAGCTGGTATTTTTTTTCATGACTGCTCTCCAGAGCACAATGTTAGCTTGTATTATTTTTACACTTTGCTGTTGTGTCCAAATTGACCTGATTCAGAACTTATTGCTTGAGTCTACAGCAGTTTGAAGCAAATTGAGTAAATTACCAGTGCTAAGTGAGAACAGTCACTCCAACACAAACTCACTTGGGAGAGAGAAGACTCAGACTGGCATCCCTGTTTATGTGCTTCATCCAGTCACTGACTAATAAAAAATGTACAAGAGTTCACTGGAGCCAGAGCTTGAAACTAGGTCTCATCTATCACAGGCCAATAACAGTTACACACCCATAAGATCTATTGCTTTCTCTTGATCAAAATACAATTATTGCAGAACAAACAGGTCAGCTTCAGCAAGCAAACTGAGAAGGGTCTCTATGCCCAAAAAAGCTTGGTCCCCAGGAGCTATTTCAGAGTGCTGGAAGAAATACTTTTGTGGGAAGGGAGTGAGGTTAAAAAAACAGCTAAACCAAACAAACCCAATGAACAAAACAACAAAATACCCCCAACAACAACAAAAATGCGAAAACCCCTCATGCCCTCCCACCCAAAACAAAAACCCACAAAAAGCCCCCAAGAGAGTGAAGACAGCTGACAACCACATTCTGTCTGAACCACACTAAAAGCAGATGTGTTTTTGTATGATCTTGGTTAGCAGAATGGCCAATGTACTATAAAAGCTGTCTGACCAAACTCCTCAGCTTGCCACCCTATACACAAAGGTCAGAGATACCAAGCTTCCTAGGTGATCCTTAGGATATGTCAACTTGGACGCCGTGTTGTGTCCTGGGGCTAACATGGCATTGTGGAGAGGATGGAAAGGAGAAGCTGAAGAAGCAATCAGGATAAAGGAAGATTTTGCCAATATACCTGTAGAAGTGTCTCAAGAAAAGCACAGGGGAAGGCCCAGACAACTGCATACTTTGTGTGGAAGAAAGGAGTGGGGGAGAGTCACTGGGACTCTGCGATGCATGGGCCCAGAGGGAAACAACTGCCATGAGGGAACAACTACTATACAATGAGAGCACCAGCAGAAGTGAGAAAAAATTTGCTTTTTATTAATAGTATGATGTATGTACCACAAAGCAGACCAAGATAATCAGCAAACTAGTGAGAACAAGCCTTGTCTGAGACAGAATCTCTACAGAGGCTTCAGTCAAGTCTTTTCAGAAAATTTCTAAACAGATCAGATAATGACCCGCATAGCTACACACTCTAGCTTCAGTCACTGGAAAATGAGCTAACAGCCTCCAGTCCCAGCTATGTCTGGCTTAATACACATGCTGTTCTTTTAGTCTGTAACTTCTGAAAATTTGTCATCCTCAAGAGCAGGCAGCAGGAGAAAAGAAAGAAAGAAGAATGCAATTTCATTCTTGAGCAAACACTTCCTCCTCCATCTCAGACCCATAAAACTACACAGCTTCAAGCTAATTCCCATAATCAGCTGCCCAACCCTTTCCACTTTATTGGCTGTTTTGTGCAGTCAAAGCCAAACTGCCAAAGGGAGAGGGTCAATCGTTTGTACTGCATCTGCTCCAGGCAGTGACAGGCCACAGGATAGATATTCAGGGCTAGAACTAGTTAAATGCAGATTGAGGGCACTGCAAAGAGGAGAGGGGGAGGAGAAACAATAGTGGAATAAAACCACTGGGAATACGCAGAACAAGTTGCTTGGCCAGGCTAGTGCATGAAGGAGCAAGCTATCTCTCTGCTCCTTGGGTTTCCACGGAGGGAGGGAAACGGGCAGATGTGCTTCCAATGGAAAATGAGGTGAATAATTCTACCCGTCATCTGGTAGGAGAGGGGCAGTTTGGGTTAGGAGGGAAGAACAGCATTCACAGGAGCACGGGGTTATTCACTTTCTGCTGCCAGGGACTCCATGAACTGCTCTCTAACAAAGCAAAGGCTGGCAGAGAAAACAGTCAAATGGCAGGTTAAAACAGAGCACCAATCCCTATTTCCCACAGTCACTTCTTCCAGATTCTGACAATGTTTTCTTTGCCACTGGACAGGGGACAGGAAATGCAGTCAAGCTATTTATCACCTGATTGCCAGGTAATGAAGACAGATGTTCAAATTCTGCCATTCCCTGACAAGATATTTTGGCAGGAGCACTGAGGACAGGGACTATGGCCTTGTGCATTTGCATCCCACTTTAAAGAAGGGGTGTTTAAGTGACAACTAGTGCTTGTGGGAACTCCCCCAGTACACATTAGTAACACCACCACAGACATTTTGCTATGCTAAACCCCCCAAAGTGTTTCCAGTCTCTCAACATCAATCAGCACAACTGAAGCCAGTAGTAAATTGATTCTCACATTCCACTGGTGCCAGTTTTTGTTAGAAATGACTTGTGATAGATATGGTGGAATATATTGATTAGTACTGACAGTCCCAGTTTCCCAGGCGCTTTGTAGCACTGCCTTTCCAAAATGACCTGCTTTCCACCTTGTCAATTTTCTTCTGCAGAGTCCATTGTAAATATCTATTCTATTCTGAGAGCTTCATGCCCCTCCAGAAAACAAAACAAAAGGGTCAGGCAAGTAAAAAAATCAGTACAATAAAATAGGTTTGGAGTGTTGCAAAAGAACTTGTTTTTATTGAGACATTTTTTGTCAGGGGAAGAAAAGGCACAAAATAAGTTACAAAGACATTGGATGAATTGTATGAGTCAGAGGCAGCATCACAGCTGTTACAAATCACCTAAAAGTTGGCGTACTAACATAGGTCAGCCTCTACAAAATTCTTAAAAGAAAAGTTGTATTTAAAATTATCAAAATAACTCAGACATTAAAAGAGAATGTAAAGACCACCAATATTAACTTTTGACTAAATTCACCTGGGCTTACCCACCATCACCCTCTCTTAGTAGACAGAGATCACTGGAAAATATTTAGTATTACAGAATTACTTGAAAAACTCATTAACATATTGTAAATTAAGAACCTGATATTTACTTTTCGTACCTCTAGTGAAGTACAATACATACAGGTAAGGCAGTATGCATAGGAAATACATTAAGAAAACAGAATAGATAAGTGCAATTATTCTGAATATTTCAACATTTTTTATGGCCCCTCACCTATGGCAAAGAACATCTTAAAAAGATGGATCCAACAGCTGTTCACAGAACATATGAATATATCACCATAAAAGGTCTACTGTGGAAAAGCTTCAGTTGTGACTTCTCAGATGAAGTATTCTACAAACAGACTTTTCAGCAGTACAGCTCTGAGTTAACAACAGCACACTAACACAGTTAAAGAAGAGAAAGTACTTCTGAAATATATCAGTCCTCATTTTTAAATGGGAAGGCTCATAACACTCAGTATTCCATTAATCCAAATTAAATATTTAACAATACACACATCAACTATATACAACTTCATTTTTGAACTGAATCTGCTCCCCCTGCCCCTGCCACCAATTTCCTATTACTCAGCTCTCAACTGGCAATGACTTTTGATTGTTAGTTCAAACTAAATGGGAATAAGAAAACAATGCAAAGTCTACAGGATATAGAGACTGCACAAAGATTTGTTTCCATGATGATGAAAGGTGGAGCAGCAAAAAAGTAGTTTACCCCTTTGGCTGGTCCTCTGGTCAAGAGGAGGTCCAAGTTCTGTCTTTTGAAATTAGCAAGGATGTAAATGCAAACAGACACAGAATTTGGCTACAAATGTCTGATTATATCCTTCGGAGTTTCAGTTACTTGACCTAAAACAACAGCAACACAGAAAAGCAATATAGTACCAACCACCACTCTCAAACTGTCAGCCCAAGCCAAGGATTTGCTTTGCAAGAAAACCCTGCAGAGTGGTGCACGAGCACGGCTGCCAGGGCTTCGGCAATGAGGGGGCTGCAGGGTGTCCTGTGAGGGAAGACGCCAGGGACTGCCCGTGCTGGTCCCAGACAGCTCAGCAGCAGCCAGCACAGGAAGCACAGAGGGGCTGAGGATGGAAGGGACCTCTGGAGGTCACCCGGTCCAACCTCCCTGCTCAAGCAGAACCAACTACTAAAGCAGACTGCTTAGGACTATGTCCAGATGACTCCTGAGTATCTGCACACATGGAGACTCCACAACCTCTCCAGGCAACCTGTGCCAGTGCTCCATCTCCCTGACATTAAAAAAGTGCTTATGTTCAGATGGATCCTCCTGTGTTTCAGGCGGTGCCCATTGCCTCTGGAGCCCAGTGAGCACTGACCCACTGCACTCCAACACTGCCAGAGGAGCTGCTGGCACTTTGACAAAAGCATGTTTAAGACAGGGCTGTAAATGCCAAGAAAAAGACATTATAGTGCTGCAACAGGAAGAGAAAAAGGGATAAGCCCAAGGCAGCACAAGAGAAACTGAGAGACAGCTGAGCAGGAGAAACCCAAAGGAAAATCATAGCCTGAGCAGAGGCTGAGAGTAGACTCAAAAGGAGCTACAGCTCTGAAGGGACTGTGGCTGGTGCTGAAACCCACAAGAGAGCAGCAGAACAAGAAACAAAGAGCAGTGAATAAACAGAAACACAACAGACTGATCCCAGTCTCCTGTGCTGCCTGTTGCCTTGCAGAAGGGATTGAGCATGACAATTGGAGGACGGCATGGCGAGAGAGAAGGAAGACCAGTGTCTGGAGAAAAGCAGACACTTTTCCTTAAATGTTTTAATAATCTTTAATTCCAATACCAAAGCAGTAACAAAAATCTCTAATTGGCAATAAATAAAATTGATTAAAGCCCCCCCAACTCAAAACTTACTGCCCCTGAAAAGTCGTGTCCTCAACTGACGTTAGTATAAAATTAAGGGCTTTCTGGCCCTCTTAAAGGCAAGCAGTATATACAGAAAAGCCATGTTCTAATTGTGTAATTATTATGCTCCTTGAAAGTTTTAAGTCTTTAAACTAAATTTAAAAGGCCTTTGAGAAAATCTTTAAAGAGAAGGATGACTTGAGGACTTTAAGTCATGGATTCCCACACAAATAAAAAAGGAAATATTTTGTAGTTCCCCAAAAATCAATTAAATACAAAAGTGACAAAAAAAGCTCAACATAAAGAGGTAGCTTAAAAAATCAAAGTATTATTTGATTCAGGAAGCAAAATAGTGCAATAAAAGTGCAATAAAATACGAAAAATGTACTTCCCACTTCCACATTACTTACTCAAATTTTAACAAGAACAAAATAAAACTTGGTTTGGATTTTGAGGAGTGAAAGGGATCAAATATTAGAAACCAGTAATTTAGAGGCATACTTGAAATCACAGCATGCACAACTCTCATCACAATTCACCTTGCAGTTGTTTGCTCTATTACAATCTTCATCAGTATCTGCAAAACTGATTTTTCCTACAGACTAACATCAGAAATGCTTGTCCCCCAATCAGGTTTCCAAAATTTAAAAACATTTTGTTTTAAAACAGATGTACCTGATACCTCTCCCAGCATATTTTTAAGTAAATACAACTTTCAATACTGGCAAAGGTTTTCTTACTGCCATACATTTTGCCTGGCTCCTGACAAAGTAGGTATAATAAGAGCACCTCAGATGTGTTGGTGGGAAGCAGTAACACACATCATAAAGACAGATCTCCTCTAGAAACCTTTAGTAAATGAGGGTGGGCAAGTATGTAAACATACTCCATCCTACAATCTTGCTGTATACACCCCATGGTCCCCTTCATTCTGTACACACAGTAGAGAAAGATTTTCTTCTAAATCATTCTTCTGGGGGCCATGAGCCCTTGCTGCACCAAGTTTTATCCACCTGCTTTTTTACTGACAAACATGCAGCCATGACAAGGCTGACTTGCAGTGAATATTAGTTGTAATAGGGATTTAAACTCTATACATTATTATGTACAAATGCCTCAGAGTGTGCATTTTATAAAAATCTGCCAGATCCCACGAAGCTGCAGGCAAGCTGTTTACTAGTAATGCTAATTTGTAAGACTGATGAATGAACTAACAAATTCCAGTGTGCAGTTTTTAACCAGGTTTTATCAGTCTTTAAGTAAACTTTGACATTTGCAACTCGGAATCAAACAGGCTCGGCAGATTTCCCTGTAATGGCTCCATGGTATAAATTCTCAATGTTCTACAAAATGAACACTTTAATCTTTCATTTAACTTCTTTGGTTTCTCAGAAACAAAAGCTACTTAAGTGAACTGAGCAACAAAAGACAACCAAACAAAGGTAATTCTCTGTCCCTCTAGTTTCAGGGATGCTTGTAAATACCAGTTCTGGCAGGCTGCATGGAAGAATTCTAAATGAAGGCAGCTAGAACCAGTTTTGGGCTATTGCTTTCCAGCAAAAACTGTCTTTGGCACTTATATAATCCAATTCTATGATGCTACTTTACACATAGTCCCATATAAAACTGACTGAGGAAATTAAAATTATAAAACAGGCACTTCAAATTAGAACAAAAAAATCTGTTCCCTATTAGGCAATACCGAAGCTTTTTTTCACAATGACAGAAACAGAAAGTAGTACCAAAATTAAGATGAGAAAGTTCAGTAAATTCGAACTGTTGGGGTAAAAGTTTTACCCAGCTCTACCAGCCTTAAATAACAGTAGCACCTGGAAAATCTGAAGGCTGCAACAGACTAGACAAGGCATCAGAAATACATGGCATGGAAAAATTATGTATAAATTTGTTCACCCACCAATTCTACATTTGGATCTGCCAGAGAGGTTTTCTTATGTTGATGTCTTTGTTCCACGTAACCCATCTCGCAGTAAGATAAAATGAACGAGACTCAAAATACAGCTATACCCTAAGTCTCCTGTTTGGTAAACAGCTGAATATAGACATTTCTGACACAGGCATTGTGTCAGGCCAGACTAACTTCCACCATCAAATGACAGCACCGCTCTTGGGCTTTTCTGACATCTTTACTGCAAGGCTCACAGTTTGCAGTCACAGATTCAGCTGTGTCAAAAGAGCATGACCACAGGAGCTCTAACCGGGTCGGCAAAGGGATATATAGCCAGAGATAAAACAAAATACTACTTACCAAATCTGCATTCAGTGATTATGCAGAAGACTCAGGAACAAGAGTTTTAGCTCAAATGTTTCTTTTAACACACTCCAGGAAAAATCCCTCACCTTCCCCTTTTCCTCAGTACAAGAAAAGCATTGTTGCAAACTGCTTTTATATGCTTAGGTGAAATACACTGGAAAATGTATGGCTCAACTGCATTCCCCATGGTTCTGTAAATGACACCCTACTAACCTCAGTATGTCCACACAGTTTGGAAACCCTGGCATGGACTGCACACTGTGAGCTGATGAGCATGTGGCTCCAATCCCTAAAGCCTTGACTGTAACTACGGTGGAAACAAGCTACAACCTGCTCCAGGTGTCTCTGGAGAGGTGTGGGCATGTTCTTCACTCAGCATCCTGACGTGAACACAGAGTCATCTCTGGCCCTCCTTTAACACAGAGCTTCTAAGTTTCTGGCATGTCAGGGGTCTCTGAGCAGCACTTTCCCAATTCCTATATAGAGAGTACTAGGTTTGTTTTCAGGGGAAGTTTAAAAAAATAAACTTGTCTAATCACTTTTGTATTGTATTCTCTTCAGCCTATCAAAAGCAGACAGGTAGCAAAATCCTTTTAGAAGGCTGAAGTATAATATCACAAGAGGTTGTATGACAAACACATCAAATAATTCCAACATTCCTGTCCTAAAGGAAAGCTAGCAAATTAAGCTATAATGACCAGTTATACAACATTCTCCAAAAGAGGGTTTTCCAAATTTTAATTATTTTGGTGCAACACCATTTCATAAAGAAGCTGAGTCCAAAAGAAAACAGGCAGGCCACATTTTATATTGATTCAAAGAAATGTTTCATCACTAAAGAGGCAATGCTGGACACAGCTGACATTAAAAAGGAAATTATGAAACTGATATCCCCAATATGACATCCTGGAACCAATACTAGCTCTGAAAGCAGAAGCTTCAAGTCAAGACAAGGAGCAAGAAGGGTATTTTTACCCAACAACTGCTATTTTGTGTTTTCACTTACCCTTTCTCTAAGGTGATTCAGTTGAATCCTCCATTCTTTTTTACTTCTTCCAGCTCATTCTCCTCCATGCTGCCTCACATGACCTGTCACTCTCCTTCACTTTTAGCTGTATTCACTTATCACTTGTGAGGTCCCCAGCTAGGTGAGGTATGTTTGGGATTCTGCTGGGACAGTATTAAGACCTGACTACTCAGCACCATGGGAAAGGCTCTCTTCTCTCTAGCATAATCCCACTAAGTGAGCTACCTGAAAAAAAAAAGAAAAATCACAGCCAAAGGAATCCAGAAAAGAAACTCCATCTTGGGAAAAGGTATCTTAGTGCTTGCACAACACAAAAATAGCCAACAGTGCCACCTACTCTAGCAAAAAACATGGGAGAAGATTATCATATTGCACTGAAGTATAGATAGACCTTGGGCCTCAGACTCTTAGCACTACAACATGTAGTAAACTGATGTATCCAGTGCTGTATCATCCTCTGCTTTCCAGGAGCTCCTCATCAGACACTGACATTTATTATTGGGCTTACTCAGACTTCAAAATCATAAGTTCTCTCCGACTTTCCGACCTGGGCTTTAAAGCACCGTGGTTGTGAGAGCCAGAACAACAGGCAGTGAGGAACTCCTGCTCAGCAATGGTGCTCCACCCAGGCACAGGAAATGCTGAGCACATGGGCTGCTGAACACTGGGCTGCACCTCTCACCAGTGAATGCTACACACAGCACAACTACCTCAATGTTGTACAGCATTACATATTATGGGTAAGAAAAAAAGTGATCCTACAGGTTTCTGTACCAGAAGGCCAGCTCGTATGAAAAATGAACAGCCTCAGAAAAGAAACTTAATGCACCTAACGGATTTGAACTTCAGAACACAAAGCTGGAGAGCAAAGTCTGATGCTACATGGCTGAACTCCTCCTGCAGGGGTTCTTTCCTCTAAACTTTCTGAATTAACTGATATAGGAAAGTAACAATGGAAGATTTACTATTCCTTTTAAAATATTCCCTCTAAAATTCCAAAGGTGAAAACATGGGACAGATTTGAGGTTAAAAAAAAAGAGCAGCAATTCCTATGCAAAAAAATTGCTAATTTTGTCTTCATTCTCATTTTTGCAATTTTACATATGTATACCAATGATACAAAAGTGCATGAGTGGAGAGGTAAATTTAATTTTAAACTGAAGACTGTCACAAAATCTAGCTCAGGTCCTGCTAAGAGTGATCTTCTCCACCCGAACCCTTACAGCATCCTACTGTTAATGAAAATTATATTGAGGTGTCTTGTGGCATTACACAGGGTTGCCAGGAGCAGATAATGACAGTTCCTGACTTATTCCACCCAACACCCGAGGAGGGACAGAGGCAACAAACACCTAAAAACAACTGCTGGCTCTTGGCAACATGTTAATGCTGCCAGGCTTGCTGCTGTTTGCCATCAGCAACAAAAAGTCATTTTCCCAGCTGTCCATAACTTTAAGTGTGAATAAAAAATATTTGAATAGATTCAACCTTTCCAACTATTTCCGAGTACCTCATTTGGTGAAGATTTCTTATATACAAAGGGGCCAAATAAGGCAGAAAGACCACCCAGTTGGGTTAAAAAGTGCCACATCTACAACAACTACTCAACAGTTGGGGGGGAGGGGAAGAAAGTGAAGACCATGGGTGAGAATTCTTCTAGTAAAGCTTATAATACAGGCAAAAATCACACCAATATTGATACACTGTCCATAGGGACTGAAGTTCCCAACTCTGCTTAGTCAACACCTGGATCAAGTTCACACCCAGTGGGAATGCTGCACGTGTGGAACTGCACACTCTGGGCTGCCCTCTGCACCAAGCAGGGTAGTTGCACTTTGCTCAGCGTTACAGCTCCCGGTGCACAAAGTTCGAGCAGCTAGCTGCAAACTTTAGATGCTGTTTACTTTTACTTCCTTGCAGAGTAAAGGAACTTCCCAGTTTAACCAGCAAATATTCAGCAGACAGCTTTTTGGTATTTTTAGACCCACCCTTTTTAATTCTAAGATCTGCAAAAAAGGCTAGTGAGCCTGAAAATGTATTTGCTGCCATTGTGTGGCACTTTGCTAGGAACTCCAAGTAGGAAGACTAACAAACATTTTATGGAAACCAATCTTAACAAAGAGAAAGCCACAGGTTAGAGAATGAAGATGACAATGTCATCAAGAACACTGAATCTTTGTAAAGCCTCATTTCTGTAGTTGGAACATTTCAAATGTTCATGTTTCATATTTCACAATTCCATATCCCTCTAATGAAGCACTTACAGAAGTTCAGTGAAAACAGGAAAGTGAAGTTGTTTTCCTTAACAAGGTCAAGTAATCAAGTGCTTGAGCAAGCAATAGTTAAAAAACATCAAGTAACCAAAAACGTCCAAAGAGATTTGCTTTCTTTTTAAATGAGAACCTTATCTACACACAAGATTATTTTAAAATAAACACTAGCAGCTTCCTGACAATAATGCCCAAAATATAACAGCATCCCACAGTACCTCTCACCACTTCAGAGTTAAGTCTTTTCCAGAAATAAAGACCTACATAGGTCCAAAAAAGTGAGCTATGCATTCTAACACAGCACACACACGGTATGTGATAAATACCTCACCTTTGTCACACCCAGGAAATGATAGCCATCACAGAATTATTTCACTCCACAGAGAAGGTGCTGAGCTTCAATATTTATGGCAAAAGTGAAGACAAGGTAAAAGTAGGCAAAGCTATGAACAGCAGTGCTGAGATGTGGGGAACACGTGGCAAACATATGCACAAGACAGACCAAGACAAAGCTTTTGTGTATGAAAAGAAGGAAATAAGTGAGTAATGTTCCTTACATTTGCAGGCTTCATGGTTACTCCTTTGTGTAGTCCTCCCTCCCAGCCTTCCATTATCGCTAAGTTAAAGCCCAGCTCACGACTAACCAGCTGCACCTGTAACTCTGCACAGGTGTGCACACAAAGAAACCTTATGTTCATAGTTGCCTCTCCTCTACTGAATAAGCAAAAGCCATTTTAACACACAATTTCAGCAATTTGTTCCCACTGGAGTAGCACACAGCACATTCTCTGACCGCTTTCACCCTATGGAAAAATACAGTGGTTGTTTTCAAGTTTATCAATTTGTACTGAAACAAAATCCACCACGTTGAAAATAAAATACCAACATGTGCACTGATGATCTGTCCAAATCTGTCTAAGCCTAGGTTATTTCCTGGGCTTCTGAAATACATCATCCCACTCTTGCTGTCTCACCTGGCTTCAAATGCAGTCCGTGCACTGACATTCTGAACCACAAGATTTGAAATGGCTGCCTCGTATGCAGCGTATCAGTGATGTCATCACTCTGAACAGTACTCAAATCCCTCTCCTAGTAAGGAAAAACACAGGCACTTGCCCAGTTACATTCCCTGACAAGCAATGTCCCCAGTACTTGTCATACAGCTGGACTGCCTGGACAAGAAGAGGCATAAAATAGGCCAGTGTTTCTTCTTTTCATTACTTGATCATATGAGTCTCTTCATCAGCATCGTAGAACTCCTCATCTTCACTTCCACTCCCTGTAGAACTGTCTTTGTCTCCTGACTAGAAGCAAAAAGGAAGTCATTAGTTAGACTGAAGCCACTAAATCAATCTCAACATACATGAACATGAACCATTACACTTCTATGGAATGCTGGTGGAGAAAAAGTAAGAAAACAAAGGTCAAACCACTGTATTAAAACTTTGTAAAAGACATTACGTTAATTAAGATTTCTTTACGTCCTTGGTTCTTCAAAGTATCTTTAAAAGAAATGGGGGTTTAGTGGATGGACTTTCTCTGCTGCACCAGTACACTAGAGAATACATGCAGGAGAGACTGGCTGGAGTGGTTCTGAAGGGATAATCTACTGAACTTGCTTAAATTTAGTCTAAGGTGCCTACTCTGTGGAGAGCTACTGGAAACACAGTAGCTCACCACAGCTCAGAACATGCTGCAGATTACTTGATTAGGTAAAAGCTTCTCCATCCAGAATTAATACTTTTCCTTGGGTAGCACAGACATTTTACTGTGCAAGTTTAATTAAAAAGATCCCCCTGCAATACTAAATGAAAGTGTTATGGAAAAGGGAAAAACCATTAGCACGCTGTATTTTCAGAAGGTAAAGTCCCTATTATAGGCATACCTACTCCAGTCAGAGTCCTTTTCACCACACAATTTATACCACATACCCAAAATAAAGTCAGCTGTTACAGCTAATTGATTTTTATTTGGCCAGTGTAGCATTTTTCCATGGAACTGACATAAATGATTCCAGTTAAAAAGATTCTCCTGCTAGTATAAAATCCATCTAGTTTAATTATTTAGGATTTTTTCACCACTATGCTTGTATCCATCCTAAGACTTCTGCCTGCCTAGTCATATGCTAAGAAGGTTGAGAGAGAGGGTGAAAAATAGAGAAATGGAAATAGTGTTCCTGACTGACAGTACCATGCAAGCAAAATCTGTAGCTTTAGATCTCTCTTCAGAGGAGCTTTGCTACAGCAATGTGCGTTAACTGCAAAGGAATTTCAAGCAGTTTGAGCACTACGACCTGTCAGAAGATGTAAAGGGAATCATGTTAGGCTTTTTTTCTAGACTTCTAAAACTATTTGAGGAAAGTCAGGCTATCACTGGATGCTGTCCAACTTGAATATCACATTCATGTATGTTAACAGGAACAAAACCTCCGTTCTGGGCAATCAGAACACGTCTAATCTTGAAAATGGTACAAAAAGGACAATGGATTCCACAGGGGGAATTCAGGGTATGCCAAATAAATTCTAAATCTTTCTCGCAACAGCTTCATAAGACCTCTCAGGGCCTTGTCAAATAGGGTTAATGTTTAACAGCTTTCCATTTTATCAGCACTTTCTTCATGAGCTTTAAAATAAATCCCTAATGTGTCACAGACGCTCCAGATATAACTTCACTGAAGTTACAGGATTAGTTAAGGCCTGAACCAATGACTTTTTCATTTGGATTCAGTAATTTTAATCCATCTGGGCAAAATGTTCCTGAAGAACATTCAATTTTTTTTTCCTTTTGTGGGTCCTGTTCAGTTGGGATTTTTAAGAAGCCTGCAGAAGCACAAGCAAAGAAGATTTAAACCTGAGAAGACTGACTGACATAAGTGAACCAGTTTGTGGGAATACTAACAGACAATACTTGTCACCTCAAAGGGTAATACTGACCTCAGTTGGTTAAAGAAGAAAATAAAAATGTGACTTTCCACCTCTAAGTTGTAACACCTGCACTGCTTGCAAGAATTGCTTTCATTGGTAAACCATCTGCACAATTAAGACGTAATAATCATGTAATTACCAAAATAATGGCTGATGTAAATGTGTATGATGGATTTGTGTAGTCAGCAAGAATGTGGTGCCATAACACATCATCCAGTATGGTAGAAAATGTTTATAAAATACACGTGAAGTACTAAAGCGTAAAATTAATGGTTACAGGGCTGCCTCTTTCAACCTTTCTTCAAGGGTGCTTTTGTCACTAAACTGTGCTGTCCTATAAAGAACTATTACAGCTAAACTTGGTAAACAAGTTATTGAAGCTTCTGATAGGAAGCAAATGTCCCCATTCTAGAAATACGTGATTGCTGTGAAAATAAGTATGACTACCTGTGAATCTCAGAGGGCTTGCCCAGCAACTATTCAAATGAAAGTAAAAGGTGTTTAAAGATCCAGTCTCATCTCAGCCTAGTGGGGCAACTAACATTTTTTGTTACGAGTTTCCCTTCAAATCTTCTGACCACTTATTTTACTTCTGTAAGTCCCTCGATACTCAAAGTTTTGGGACCAGGATTTAAACTTTAAAACTTTACCCAAATTCAAACACCCAGCTCTCTAGCTACTTCTTTCTAATCCCACTTCATTCACAGAGGAGTAACCAGGTCAGAAAACCTCCACATGACTGAAAGATAGACACCCTAAGAGGTGTCCAGGAGTTTAACAAAATAAAGTGATACAAAAAACACCATACAAGGAAACCTCATTGAAAAACATCCTGTTGCCACATTTATTTATGCTTATACCTGCGAGTCTTGTAGTTCCAACGTTTTCAATGAATCTCATTTCCCAGAGTCAATAGTGGGAGAGATCTCAGAAGTTAGGCTGGCTTTAACCCATTTAGAGCCTCTCTAGGACAGACCTGATAACTGGCACTGCAGAACAGCTGGGGCAGCTCAGAAGTAGCGTGCTGCTTTTGAGAGCAGCCTTCACAAACAGCCTTCTGGTTTTGTTAACATCTAAGGCTTCTCAAGCTTCAGTGTCCAGCTCTGGATGAAGCACACTGCAGCACTCAGACATCAGAGATGCATAGACATCACTTTATCCCAAAGAGAAATGTTGTAAGCTTGTGGCCTTGAAGGGATGAATTAATCCAGCTATATTTCAGCCTGCATTTCCAGAAAACATTTCAGAAATGATGGTAGGGTTGCTACACTATCTTCTCCTTGGGGCTTATCCTCTACAGGCCAAGAATCACTATCCTAATCTATTTAGAGTGGCAGATTCAAGCTGACAGCTGAAATAAACACAACAGAAAAGTACTAGGAAAAAACTAGTGTACCTGTGAGCCATCTAGGGCTTGCAATGACATGGCTTCATCACCCAGCCTCCAGTATGAGCACACCTGCAGGTCTGATATAGTTTCTAGCAAAGGGCTGTTTAAGGTCTCTGGCAACAGTAAGCTTAAGAGCCCAGACAACAGACCAGTCGCTCCAAACACAATGTAAGGCAGAGACCACTGTACAGATTTCTGGAAAAAAAAAACCACAGTTAAGTTGAGATTGGTTCCTTGTAGTTCCCATTGCATATTAAAGGACCTAGCCTTTACAACCATTGTCACTGGCAGTGTTTGTGTTCCTATTTAGTGCAAAAGTCACCAATCCTTCTGCTGTGGGTTTTTTGTTTGGTTGATTGGGTGTTTTACCAGTATTGTCAATTGTATCTTGTCAATACTATTAGAACTCCACAGATTTTGTCATGAACTTTAAAAGAAATATTTGCTAAATTTGACCTCAATTCTTGCCTCTAACATAAGTACTTTTTAACAAATGCAACATCCCTTTGTAGCAGGGAATAGGTATCACAGAAACACAGACATGCTGCTTGGAGATCTCTCGAGGTCATCTAGGCCAACCACCTACTCTAAGCACAACTACAGCCACAACTGGACCAGGTCAGTCACTGCTTCATAGAATCAAATATCAACAAAACTCCAAGGATGGTGATTTCCCTCCAAGGAGATTGCTCCAGGCTGCATTAAGCCTCTCAAAAATATTATTTTTCAAATTTCCTATCTAACCCCCAAGCCAAAACTTGTGATAAACATATGCTAACAATGCGGGATAGTGTCAAAAACCTTACAAAAGCCTTCCCTGCTCTCTTCCCTTTCCTCATCCATATTGCCTTCTGTGATGAAATGGCTGACTATCAAATCAAACCGGCTGAGGAGGAATTGTCCTTAATAAATCCATGTTCACTGATCCTGATTACCTTCCTTGCCTTCACATGCTTATAAACAGACTCTGGGAGGTCATGTCTCAATCTTCCCACAGACTGAGATAGAGGTGCTCAGCCTGGAATACCCTGGTTCCACTTTATGATATTTAAGACACAGGATTAGCCTTTTTCCTCCCACAGCTATCAGCAATCCTTCACTACAATAGTGGTTTATCACAGATGATGGACACTTGCTCCACTATCACAACCATTTTTAGGGAATCCTATCCCATGGAATGGAAAGCTTTCAGCTCTAAGTGTTCTTGAACCTACTGCCCCTCCTACTGTTTGCTGGCCTTCTGCTTCCTCAACTGTGCTGATAGGCAGAGAGTCTTCAAGTCAAGCTTTGTCTCTCAAGACTGAAGTACAAGTATTTCAGCTTATTCCATGTCACCCACCAACGGGATGCCCACCCCATTCATCAACAGGCATTTCCACTGAATTTCCTTTAGCTGACAGAATCCCTATTTGTGTTCCTTGCTAGTTTTAGCTTTAACTGAGCTTTGGCATTCCTGGCATCACCTCTGACAGCCTAAGCAATGTTTATACTCTGCTTCTGATGCCTGCCCCAGTTTTCACAGTTAAAGAAAGCTTATTTTAAAAAAGGGAAAGAGTTTAGCTGCTTCTTTCAAAAACTCACCTAGTAAAGAGCAATTCTAAACTGAGGAAAATAACAGGCTATGATCAAATAAAAGACAAACATTTCATCTCTTATCTCAGCAGTTAACTTTTCCTGTTCTTACTATTAAGAGAGAGGTCCAGACAAATGACACTGAAAATGCTTTAAAATACTGGAAGAAATTACAAAACACAAAAATAATTGATTATTTTCTCAAATCAGTGTTCGTTTGTTATTTAACCAGAGCTATTTTCATTTTCATGGAACCCCTTCAAACATAATGATCCAAGATTTGTGTCTCATGCAGTATCAAATCTCTGGCAGACACAATATAATGGATGCCCCAACTGCTACATAAAAGCTGCCTATTAAATCCACCTGGTAGACTGGCAGCAGTCTTGGCTTTGCCTGTTCCCCAGAGGTGCTCACGCTCTCACCTGCCCAGTGCTTCATTCTGCAGATTAAAAGGCTCCCTGTGCTCACCTGCCCTTTTGCTAACCTTCTGTCTCACACGTAAGATGGCAAATGGCAGAGAGGAAAATTACCTGAGATGAAATCTGTCACATTAAAGGAACTGTCATTGGGCCTCAGCAAACAGCTGGGAAAAACTGGCACACTTTTATGTGCATACACATAACACTCTAAGCAGAGGAAAGTATCATCCCCATGTTTTGTTCTTCAGAATCTTTCTTTGCCTTGCCAGTGTATCAGATCTCCACCTCATCTTCATTCTACGGAAAGATTAACTGCTGTGCTGATATTTATAATCCATGGATATTTAATGAAGTGCACTGACAGTAAAACTGATTATTTCTCAAAAATATGAGTTATTGAGCCCATATGCTTAATTTTGATGCAGTTACTCTCTTAACCACATGGGTCTTTTGCTATTGCTTGCGTAGGGTTTAAAATTTGGTATCACCATCTTGGTGATTTGAAATTATTGTATTTTAAGGTCCACTAGCTAGGTCCCAAAATTCTTACAGACCTAAAATACCTCCTGAATTATATAATGCTTAGATTTTGTCTAATCACACAGATGATACTGCAATGCCTTTGGCCTACCATGATACTGTTAAGATAAGCAAATTACGTATCTTAGTTTGTATACATAATTTATCCCAAACATTCCCATCTCTGTAAGCCTCCGATACACCAGAGCCACAAAACAAAAATATACATAACAGAAGTTCAGACAAACCAATGAAGGGACAAAAGGCGCAATGATTCCACCAACACGGGAAAACATGGAGCAGGCACCCATTCCAACATTCCTATGAGAAAAACCAAAAATAATTAATCTTCTGAAAAGTGTTATTGAGCAAGGAAAAAGACTCATCAGTCATGACCCTGAGCACATTAACTGGCAAAGAAAAGTCAAATGTAACTGAAAGCATCCCAAGACAGGAATGAAACATGTTTTTGTGATTAAAATGAAGCAAAAATCCCCTTTACATTAAGAATTTTTACATACACACATAAAGAGGCAGAACAAGTGTGATTTCAGTTCATGCATCTTGCCTCTGTCTGAAGCTCTGGCCGAATATATTTATCCAAATCCTATTTATCAGCAGATTTACCACTCATGTGAAAAACACCACAGTATAGTTTCACCGGTGGCTGATCATCATATGCACCCATATGGTAGAAGCTTCTGTCTGCTCTGTCAGCACAAGCAGGGGGTACTTTTGCCCCTAGTGAATGAAACCTTACTGTTGCTCACACACAGCCAATGAAGCATCAAGTTACTTTTACAAAGCTTATTGACCAGTCATCTTCAATGTTCGTGGTTTAGCAAGTATGATGATACAGCTGTCTGGTTTTATAAAGCACTCATTAAAAGAAATATCAGCAGTGCTATTGTTATCCTCATTAGCAGAAGGGGAGTTGTAAGCAGGCCAAGCAGCTAGAGTTCTATTTAACTATTACATAAAAATATGGTTAGTCTGAAGAGAACACTGCAAATTTGATGGAAGAAGGAGTGAGAAGAGGATAAGGGAAGAAATTTCAGATGTAAAACTACATATAATCATTATACGTAACTGAAAAATTCCAGTTAAAAATTGCAGTTAATAGAAAAAAATTAAGACAAATAAAAGATGATCATGTAAGAGAACCAGAAAAATGAAGACTTAAAATTAACTTGTGTTACCTGATCACCGTAGGATAAAGTTCTGATGTGTAGATGTAGACAATGTTAAAAGCAGCACTGATTGTCAGTTTTCCCAGCAAAGACAGAGAGTGACTATTCACCACTGCAAACACTCCAGTATCTGAGAGAGAAAATGTGACCCTTGTAAGGCTTTTGAGCACTCAAATACACCTCTAATCATTTCAATCACGCAATAGTATGGTGTGAAAAGGAATCTAGTGAAGAATCTAAAAGGTGAAACTACAACTCAGTATTTCCAGTCTACCACTAATTAGGTACTAAATTAGTTGTATCAGAAAGTTGAAGAAAAGTAAAACAGACACATTTTCCAAAAGTGATCACTTTTTTTTTTAACAAATATCCTATCCATTGTCATTTCTATAGTATGATAGTATGTTTCCAATATTTTTACATTGAAAGGAAGATGCTGTAAAGCACCATACCAAATTTCCCACCCAGCTTGTCAGAACAGCCAGTGCTTATTTGCTTATATCAGGCAAATCAGAGCTCATTCCAGTGAAGACAGGTGCTTCCTTCTGGCCAGTGAGCCATTTCACTTCCTAAGGCACTTCACCCTTGCCTGACTTGGGCAGTCCAGTACACAGCTGATTTCCTGGGGTCTAACAGTTCTGTCCCCCTCTTTTTACATGTTATGTTTGGAATGATATGCAAAAACTACTTGATGACTGGTACCAGCCAAACCAGAATATCTCCAAGTGTCCACACTCTAGCATCTGGAATAATTCTGAAAACTTGAGTTGCACCCCTTTAAAAAAGCTTTACCTATTAGACCCGCTGCCATCTAGAGCAACTTCTGTACTCTGTCGTAGATGTTTAATTTCCTGAATCTCTCTTCAAGTGTTTGAAACATTCTCTCACCTTATGAAAGGTGATATACACCCATTAATCTTACGAGCAAGGTGAATTTACCTATCTGGTTTTAAAAAGAAAAATTGCTACGTAATCTGAAAATTAATATTAGTGCATCCTCACACAAAAGATGTTTAATTTCACATTTCTTAAAGACCCCCCAATTCAGAAGTTTATCAGAAAGCTCAGTGAGCTGTAAGTTATGTGGTCACATTACTATTACCACAATCACACTACTCTTGAACATTACAGAGCAGTGAGGGAAAGATGGAGACTTGTCCCATCACTCAGTTCTTCGGATCTTCTGACACTGATCTTCCACTTGCAGAGATACATCCAAGTTGCATGGGTACTTCTTACACTAACATACCAGCTGGCCAATGGAGATACCACGAGAAACATCGTTCACTGGCATTACATCAGAAACACTCGAAAGGAGCAACTGATGTGAACACAAGTAAAGCGCAGAATCCAAAGGCAAAAATTCAAATCCAAACCTTTCTAATACAAGTTTTATCTAAGGTCTTAAGAAGGTTACTGCTTATTCTTTTTCTGAGTTGGCTTCTCTGGCTTCAAAAATTGAGACTCACATGTGGTATGAGCCTAATCTTCCAGCAACCATCAAATTCTTGGGCTGTTGGATGCTGTCTTTACCAATTCTTACCACATACTCCAGAAACAAAAAACCACTTACCTTTCTTCTTAGGCAGAAACATGACAATAAGACAAGCCAATCCTCCCAGGAACAGAAATGTACTCAGTGTTCGCTTCCGACCAAACCTGATATGCAAAGATAACAAAGGTTTATGTTCTGCATTAGGTTTGTGGGTTGCAAAGTAATGAATCCTCTAAATTCACACTGACTCTTTATTTGCAGTTGGGAATTCTGAATACCATCTTCCACCAACACTTCCTCTCACACCGTTTTTAAAGAAGCTTCTGCTGCACACTTAACAAAATGAGCGCCAACTTTATACAGCGGCTGACAGTTTCTAGGATTTTGAGTTGCCTCCCGCTGCGTGTGACATTTGTAAACCTCCTCAGGAGACACGCAAGAGTGATTGGGAGGAAATTCTACAAAAACTGACAGACATTGTCCAGAGTATCGTGGTTCAGGAAAAGGCTGAATATCTGCTCTCCTCACACAATAGTTCACACAGGTACTGTTATTGCGTGAGACCACACGACAGCTCCAGCAGAGTGGAGTGGCGATAGCTCAGTCCCAGAAGCGAGGATGGGATCACGGGGCAGCGGTGGGAAGGACGCTATCTAGTGTTAGCCTGCAGTCAGCGCAGCTTCCACCGAGCTACATCAACCCCATGTGAGCCAGAGAGATGCCTCACCACTAGATGAGCGACTGAAAACAAGTTAAACTGCTATTTGAAATAGAGAGAAATCAATGGCACTTTCACATTGAAGTGGGAAGCTGCACACAACCGATAAAAGCTAGGAGGTGTGATACACAGAAAACCTATCTCCGACAAAAGTTACAAGGAAATCCTGAATGGGTTAATAAATCTCCATACTTACCACTTTTGGTTAATCAAGTAAATACAGATTGGGTACGCTGGGATTTCTATCAAGCCCGACAGGGCTAGATTGGCATAAATACTTCCACCTAAGTCACCCACATTAAGGGTAAGACCGTAGTAAACCAAGCTGCACACAAACCTGCAAAAGACAGGAAAAAAAACCAAAAGTAAAATCAGAGCTGACACTTTGCCTGCCAAATCAAAGCACTGGTCTGGCACAATATACTATAAAATATATTTAGTGTTCAGCAGATAGGTCTAAAATGTTTCTCTGTAAGCATATGATGCTTTCTAGGCAAATAAACCATTTTGTCTCAGCAAAGACCCAATTCCTGACTCACTACTGAGTAAAATTTAAGGCTACACTTAAGAAGAATGTGCATAAACCAGAATAAAGTTGAAATACAATCACAACTGTATTATTTGACTTCAGAAATAACTTCGTCCCTTTTGTTTTTGTCAGGTTACACTTTCATCCACACTTTTTCCAACTGGGTATAAACCAAATTTCTCAAGCAGTTCAAAGAACACTTCAACCTTCTTTTAATTTCTACACCCTGGTCCAGTTTTATTCGTTCTCCAACTGTTTAACTTTTCTTTTGTAACTCTATTGTCATGTTAGCCCCTGTAAAGGCAGTTGTCTTCACAGAGAGGAAAGAAACTGGTCACTAATTCATTCTGCAGCAAATCAGCAATTCCCATTTAAGGAACAGAACAATCGGCTATTTATTCTGTAGTAAGCATACGGAAAAGCAACAGGGAAACAGCTCAGTGTTGTATGCTTGCAAAGTAATTTTTTTCTTAATACATCTTTCCTAAATATATTCATTATAAAAGCAACTATATGAGCAGTAATGCCCGAGGACCTGCATACCATGTACTACATAAGATTTCTTTAAAGTAGCACCAAAAGACCTCAGGGCTAGCAGGGTATCTGAAAAAAACTAGGACCTTTTGGAGTTAAATTTCTGCTAGTGACTGGAGGGAGCATCACAGGCTGCTGCTCCTCACTACAGCAACTGCCAACACTTTCTCTTAAGAAAACAAACATGCTCATTAGACAAGGTAGGCCACCCACCTGCTAATGGGCTCCTTACTCACAAAACAAGGGATAATCCATGTGACAAGATACTGACAGCACTGGGCCTAAGAGGAGGACAGTGTGACTAATCTCAGCAGCCTTGAGGGTCAGAACAGAAGAGGTATCAACTATTTTGATACTCAAAAAGCACGATACAAATGCAGAAACTGGACTGTAAGGACGGCTTTGTGTTAGGATCCTTTTTAGGTACATTGTCCCTAACAATGTGTAGGACGAGCCAATTCTCAGCACCATATTCTCTCAAAGACTTAAAAGAGGTCGCAGTAGCACAGCTGGGCCTACAAAGTATTTCAAGTACCAGGTGAACATCATGATCAAGGTGCGTCCCAAGAGAATCCGGTATCGGAACAGGTCCAGAAAGCTGCCAGCCTCTCTGGAGCTCCTCTCTGCTGGGAGTTTTAAGGAAAAAGTGCATTTCTGCTTGCGGTTCCTCTTTGCAATGAGGTAGAGGGCATCTTCTGCCTCGTTCAGACGGCCCTGGGAATAGAGCCAGCGGGGGGACTCGGGAATGAATCTGAAACGCACACACAAATACACATACACCTTTAGGGATTTTCTTCTCTGTGAAGCTGAACCTGTCTAAAGGAATAAGGCTGAAATATACTTCAGTATAATAAAGAGTTTTTCAAACAACCCTTCAGGTATAAAATTCACTTATTGAAACAGAAGCAAAGCATGTTGAAAGGAAATCTATGTCATACATAATTTAGATACCAAGAAAGTACATTGAGCGTATACACATACACACACAGAGAAAGCACAATATTACAAGTTACAGTATGATTAGGATCCTGTCTTTGGAGAATTCAGAATTAAGGAGGGACACATTACTACAAGTAACACAGGATGTTTTTGTAAGACACATTTCTCATTTTCCATAAGACCAACTTCCATTTCCCATTTTCCAGCTTTTTCCCAAATTCTCTCCTGTAGACAGGAAGGCAGAAACTGTGCAAGGGTCATGCTCCTCAAGTGCACTGTTCACTTGACAGGTCTGTAACTGCAACACTGTCTACTAAACAAATCTTCTATTACTTTCAGACTTCCAGAACTAATTTAAACTTTAGCCTTTTGCCAGAAGCTTTTCAAGATTTTTGCCTCTGGCCGAAAATTGTATTTTTCCTCTAAGTTTAAAAGAATATGATTCTGTGTTTTCACCAAAAAAAGAGCTTAGAAAGGAACATAGTTTCTTCCCCAGGATAAACATCTGATAGTATTTTCTACATAGAGTAATTTTTAAGCAATGTGGCAGGGAAGCAGTGTGAAATCTGGAATTGAAAAAACCTTCTTCTTAGAGGAAGGATAGGCCTCTGAGCACAGCTCTGAAGTCGCAAGCATAACTCACTTAAAAAACTTGTACGTATCAATCTGAAAGTCAGTTTTTTTTCCCAATGGTCCCAAGCACCACAAGGTTTTGAAATATCTAATGTGTCATCTCTACCTTTCATCTCAAGTACAGCCTCAAAGACCTTCCCCTGAGTTCTGATGCATTTGGGGTTTTGGGGGTTTTGTTGTTTTGGGGGTTTTTTTTGACATCTTTCTTTATGAAACTCAGTTTGAAAAACAACTTACAGAGAGAGAAGAAAGACAACCGTTCCTTCCAGGTTAACCACAACAGCCAGAGTCCTCCAGGAACGAATGAAGTACCCTAATAAAGCATACTGGGCAATTCCCACTGCAAAGAACAAGCCACCAATAGAACCTAACATACAATTAAAAAGAAAACAAAACATTATCACTTCTGTAGGAAACATTAGTAAATCTCAACACATGGGATCAGACAAGAACTAACTCTTCATTAACAAAAATTAATTCAGCAATTCAGGCAAAGCCACAGCTCTTTGATCAAAGAATACGCTGTCCCTTCACTCATGCAGAGCAGAAGTATTATATCTAATGGTAAAGATCAATAAAAGCCCAAAAAGTGCTCTTCTATATCCTCCACACCCAACAAAGCCCTGTGAACAATTAAGTCTTCTAATTCCAAATATAAGTATGTGTATGTATGCAGCATAAGTATGCAGCTTTCTATGTGTAAAAATAAATACTACAAAACATTGAAAAACTGGTAGTTTTAGGCATATGTACGATTCATTTGTAGCTCCCATTATTTATAAGATACCCTGTTTTAAAACAGTCTCAGCATAGCACTTTTTGGGCTTTGTAAGTCAGGCCCTGGAGCTGTAGCAGTACAGGTTACACACATCATATGGGAAGGACGGTCCAACATTAGCAACCAAAACAGTTAAGGGTGTCTGTATCTTCTAAATTCTAAGGGCAATTACTGCATAGGGCAACTTTTTTTTTAACATATAAGCAACAGTTGTCTCATCCTCCTACGATATAAAAACACTACTGATTTCTTTTTAAGAACTGCCAGGAAGGAAATAATTGATATTTAGCATACGAACACTTAGTTCTGTTTAGCAGAGTCCAACATTCTGATTGATAGAGCTCAGCTGTGAAAAACCTTGGATGAGTAACATTCATGAGCTGGGTAACATTCATGGGAGATGTTTCAGCTGGATCTTTGTCAGCTTGAGTGATGCAGAGATCTGAACGGCCCCACATCCTCTACTCTGCTTGTCCATGGTTCATATTAAACAAGCACAGTTCAAAGACTGTGATCACAGATATGCTCAAGTGGAGCTGAATTTGCAACTGCTATGGTGTTAGCTTTGTGTGCCTCAAGTGGTGTGTGAAACTGAAATCTAAGAATTCTGACAATAAAGGCACTTTACCTGCTAATGCCCAGTAGGCTGTACCCACACACTCGTTCAGTAGAACAAAGGCTACCAGTGACATCCCACCATTCATCATCCCTACCAAGAATCGAGAAACGGCAAAGAATTCGTACGAGGGTGAGAATCCATTTGCGATGGCAAACAAGATGTCAAGAGCAAAACCTGGAAAGTAAGGCAAAAAGTTTCATTTTAGAAGGGTACCTAAAGAAATGGAAGCATTTACTGGTATCTTTACTTGATGCCCACTGGCATCTGTCCTAAGCCATCACAGTCAACAACACCACCACTGGCTTGGAAAGAAATGTAAATACCTAGAGTCAATATCGAAAAGGAGGGGACACAAAAGAAGTGGTTTTTTGATACACAGTTTGCAGTTTGAACCTTTAAATTCAGTTCATGGCAGACAATGTTTTTTATATGCTCAGAATCATTGTCTGACTCCCACTAAAGATGGCTTATTACTTATCCCCGATACAGAAGCCACAGGTTAAATGTATGACCAAATATCTCTCCTCATTTTTAGAGACCAGTGTATAGAAACTAGAGAAGAAAAACATTGCTGGGGGACAGTGTATGGTGGGTTTGCACTGCACAGCAGGCCCACCTTTATGTGCTTTGAATGAGGGTTGTTCCTTAAAAGAAAAGTAACAAACATGAAACATTTTTTAAACTCTACATGCTCATCCATTGACACACAACTTTATACATACACAAAACATGCAGTTTCAAATGTTGTTTGATCCAGGGACAGTTAGAAAGCCTTTGAGCTTCAAAACAGTATGAGGATCAAAAATACATAAAAATTACATCATGCAGACAGGAGAGAAAAGGTGCAACAAATTCCTAACAGGTTATACATGTAAGAACGCTGTTAAAAAACTACTAAAAACAGTAATTGCAACTTGCAGAGATCCCATGAGCACCATGTTGCATGAGTGAAATCCTTTATGGCATGACTCACAAACCCAGAACACCTTGCAGATATTCAAATGGTAACTGAATAGTGAAATACGAATTTCTTGTCTCAACTTGTATGCCACAAGTATATTGGAATGCCAAAACAAACAAAATCATAGCATGTGATTTACAGGTGCATATCAAACTCCCAGCAGAAACTGGGCTCTTGCCACTGATCTTCAGGGGCACGAGACCTCCACGTCACTCATTCTGTGGCGTGGCAGTGGTTACCTGTGAGATAGACTTTCTTCCTCCCAAAGCGATCGGAGAGCTGGCCAAAGGAGATGGCTCCAACAAACACACCACTAAAGTAGAAGGAACTGGCAGCACTGACTTTGTACGATGCACTGCCAATTAAAAACCACTGGGTGGAGGGGGAAGAACAAAACAGAAACAACAAATCAACAAAAAGGCAAATCAATCAGAATCCAAACAATTCACCAATGGCTAATAGTTGGAGGGGATGATACATATTTTAAGGAAGATCAAACTCCGCATAGATCTCCTAAGCATCGTATTCAGTAAATCACCAGTCCCCACTGCTGTCTCCCAAACTCACTGCAGGATACTAACAACTGCACAGTTCTCCCAAATCAAATGCAGTCTTTGATTCTGAAATCAAGAAGAGATTCCTCATAATACTCTATTTTTTGCAGCTTTATCCCACTTTCCCTTTTTCTGCCTTCTTTCATATAAAGCTATTAACCTAAATAGACTCAGTTCTACCTATTGACATGTGTCACTGCAGTGTGTAGGCACACAATGTGAAAAAATAGTTGTGGTTTATGTCTGAAGATAATCCTGCACATGCTCCTCTTTATGAACTGTCTTGTCCCTGAGCAATACTTTAGTAGCATTAGACAGGTTAGTCAGGTTTTCTGCACACACATCTTTTTTACAGTGTACTTTGTCATTTCTAGTTCTTTTCAATTCCAAATACAAAGCTGATCTTGAAATGTTTAATTCTTACAGACTTAATGTCTCAAGCTGAACCTGACAAAATTCTTTGTCCCTCAGAGGTGTAGAAAGAAAATATGCCATGCTCTCATTGTTCAAAAGTTATTTCCTTTTGTATTCTAAACACTCCACATCTTCTGTTCTTTTCTTTTTCTATTCCTCTTGCACCCTGAGATAATGTTTCCTTTTAGTGACAACCAACTCTTCTTCCTGTGCTGGTAAGCTGGTGATTATGTCATTATCCCTGCAATAACACTCTAATCTTCTTCTCATAATCTCCTCTTCCTCTACCAAAATCCCATTAAATATCCTTTCTAGCAAAGCTTATATTATTTCAAAGCTCAGCTATAAACTACCTCATCATGAGAACAGAGCTATGCAATTAAACCTCACCAAGATTAGGATGCTAACAAAACATCATTCATAAGCTCCAAGAAAATAACTTGCTTACTTTCTATATCTGCTTCATTTTGAATTGTAACTTTTAACAGGGAGGTGCTTACTGATACAGTAGGAAATGCACCCATAAAGGACCAAAACTGATAAAATTCAACTGGAACCAACCACATGATCATAAATCAGCTTTTGAAACTTCTGCAGACTTTAAAAACGATCCCCAGAAAAATACATTTGTAAAATAATTGCATTTGAGATTAATTTTATCCTGAAATACCATGAGCAGTTTGTTTTATAACAGCTACAAGAATCATGCCCTAACTTTTGGTATAAAAATTTCAAAGGCTGCCAACATGAAAATTGTTGACATGAGATGCTTTCTGAATCATTCAGGGATTAAGGGATAATTTGGTTGCAAAGCAAAATTTGTTCTGAAAATTTATCTCAATATCTAAGCCCTTTAGAGACTTCAAGGCTTTTCTCTTCTACATAAAAACAGGCTGCATATATGCTTATTCACAAATCAAGCTTTTTACATCAGAATATTTTTCAGTGTAAATTTGTAATGGTCACGTTATCAGTGATGCCGCAAGGTTAAGCACTGACACATCCTCCTCAAATGTGGGAAAAACTTCTTTACAATCAATCATGAAATTAGATTAATAACAAAGTAGTGGTGAAATATTCCCCAAATACGTATGTTCTCTCTCAAAATCTTTTGCTTAGCACATAGCTTCCAAATATAACAAATATTCAGCTAACAAATTCATAAAAACTGTATTTTAATAGAGGGAAACAGAAGAGGTAAGAAGATTTTATTCAAATGGGCCTTTACTAAAACACATGCTAAAGAACTCGAAAGCAGAATCTACACAAGTTGCCTTGGGTTTGGGGTTTTTGGTTTGTTTTGGTCAGGGAGTTTCTTTAGGTTTTCTTTATTGCTCATGCAGGTTTTGTTCTTTACCTGCATTTCTTATTTACTCAACAAAAATGTATAAAAATCTGTATAAAATCTATGTCATATGCTAGGCTCTACAAGCATGTCTGACTTGCCAAGTTTAAGAGTGAAGATTCTTGGGTAAGTTAAAAAAAAAAACAAAAAAGAAAACTCCAGATAAAATTCAAAAACCTGAGTTTTAAATAATGCTTAAGAAATCCACCATCCATTAAAATTTTAATTTAAATGGTATCATAACTACTCATATCCTCTTTATTGCCAGAATAAGAAGCAATGCCTTTTGTACACAATGGTTTGGTACTATTCCAAAGCTGGCCATTTTTATTAATATGCTCCTAACCAATAAAGTGCTTTACAGGAGTAATCTGGATAGCAGTAATACTTCTGGACAATAGCCATGAACTATCAAGTAGTACTACACTTGACTCCACAGTTCAGCTCTGCATTCAGGCCTTGTAACCGATGCACTCAGGGCTGTCGTACAGAACAGTTTGACATTAACAGATACTGACAGCCCCAGGAAGGGCAGGCGTTGCACACATCAATGCAGAGTCTGGAATCATTCCTGTAGGGACTGTGGCTAGACCATGAGAGAAATTGCTTAAAAAACACAGACGCCGTGCCAACGAAGCTAAAGCTTGTTTGGGAATAGAATGTGAGGGAGCCACTTTGTCCACCTGACTCCCCACTGCCCATGTTCTCGTATCTGGAGTTGCAAAGACTGCAGGAGCCACTACCTCTCCAGTTCCTCCCGTGCTTGCTAACTGCATGATGGATGCAGTACGTGCACTGGAGCTCAGCAAGGGAATTGCAAGAGGTGGCCAGAAAGAGCTCAGGATCCATAAAGGATTTTAAACATGTTAGTAAAACGAATGTCGTGATTCCAGCTCACATGTGGAAACAGCCTGCAGGATGCAATATGTAACTTCCACACAGAAAAGGTGGGAAGTTTTGGAGCACAACACTGGTCAAGATCTGCACAGCAACACAAAGCTAGCTTTTGTTGCCAGTAAAGACATGAGCACGTTACCTGTTCTCTAACTGGAGGTAGGACTTGCTTCATTTGCTAATCAAAACATGCATTAGTATGCAAGAGAAAAGCAGTACAAGTCCCCCAGAACCATCTCAGTAAGATTTACCATTCACACACGAGGCTGCAAAACACATTTCAGGCTTACCTCAGAGACTATGGATGTGAAGCTGCTGCCAAAGTGTACGTGCTTACGCACCTCGCTGCCATTGGCAGTCACGAGCCATTCCCCAAAAGCTCTCTGCTCGCTCACTGAATGGTTGCCATGGCTCTGATTAGCTGAGAGCCCTTGGAGATCCCAGTGGTAGGGAGGAGTTGCACCCACCAATGCGATGAGGATGGCTTCAGTGGCCACATAGAGCTGGCATGAAAGACAAAAAACATCATTGCTCAACTTACATCCAAGCAATGCTTCCTCCACTGGATCAAATCAGTATTAAAAATATTCCTATTTTTATATTTGCCTTCTACCATTACAAGATGCCATGTATAGCCCCTGCCTATCAAACAGCACATACTGAAGAACCACAGCTTTAACAAGGTGGTTCTTGCACTTTTTATGTGTTGGATATTTGAGAGAAAATAAGTTCCCCTACTGACACCTTTCCTCAGTCAGAGGGCCCCAAAGTCCCACCTATAGCAGGTACAGATCCTGGATGGAGGAAGAGTCATTACAAGTACTAAGGAGGAAAAAAACCCCTATTCTTTAATGCAAGTAAATTACTCTTATATCCTCTCCTTCCACCTGTGTTGTTCACTCCTCTAATTTGGTATTTGAAATAGATCTCCTCCTCATGGTTTTATATCTAATCTTTCCCAGTTTTAACAAAATTAATTCTTCGGTGGCTTTCTATCTTCTGTGGACCTGTTTTACTCTTAGGCGAGACAGAGACAACCATGTGAACACATATGCATTTCTTATATACTTACATATTTACAGACACACACAAGGTCTAAATAGTGATCAACAGCACCTTTTGTTTAGGAAAGAACAAATAAAACTGCTGGAAACCCAGACATTCAAGCCTGGTGTAGAGCTGGGTTACTGCTGCTTGCTCAGAAGAACATTCATAGGTCACATGACAACTACAGTTTAAAACCCGCTGGTTTGAGACCTGTTTGAATACAGAAGTGGCACAAATCCTGCAACAGAAGACAGATCATAAAGTCTTCAGAGAGACAAAAGGAGTTGCTAGTAACAACCCCACACACTCTTCAAATAAAACTGCTTCATCTCAAGCCCTCACTGAGGAACTGCAACAGGGCACAGTGGTTCCCGACAAAACAACCAAAAAAACCCCTTCCTCCATTAAAAACCCTCCTTCAAACCCTCTCCATTCTACAAACCCTACTTAGGCACCTCCTGAACAGTGCTTGCTCTGCTCCCAGCTTCTCCTCCCCATGTTCTTGGGAAGAATGTACCCATCGAAGTGTGTTCTCTTGGAAGGCTGCTACACAAATCATTTGCAAAACTGGAAGGACCACAGGTACAAAAAAAGCAGCCTGAGGACCTCTAAATTCTGATGGAAGCAACACCAGATAATACTGCTCTGTTCTGTACAACAGCTGAGCAGCTGGAGTTACACAGAGATCTAAATGAGAACTATTACTAAACTAAAACAGAGTCCCCCTCCCCGAGTTATTACCTGAAAGCATCTTTCCCCATCAGCCCCTTTTTGTATTCTACATGATAAACTGCTACTTTAGTGGCAGGAGGTAGATAAATATTTTATTAATAATTCTCTTTCCATTTTCCATTAAAATTACCAAATAGCAGAATAAATTGGGGAAAAAAACCCAGTTAATTTATTTATTTAAGCTGAAGAACAACTTCTAAACCAACAACAATGAAAAGTAAAAGAACTCATCTGGGAAAGAAGGCAATGACTAAGATCACATGGGAAAAGAGGTTTTAAAAAGCTGAGTGGCCATGTTGCTAGGGATACTGTGTGGATACGGTACTCTCAAGAACAGCTTGACATTACTGAGAAATGAGAATTACAGGTCATGATGTGTGGTGCATCCCTCTACTCTGACTCACTCAGATGCTTACGTGTCAGGACTAAGTGGTAACATCCTTGCTTTTGTCTTGTGAAATAATAAACATATTTTTGAAGTAGATCAGGAAATGAAATCCTCAAAGCGTTTGGTTTAAAGAAGGAAAACATAACACTTTTCATTTTTGCTCTAGGTGAAACCCATTCCAGCTACAGAAAACTGAATAGAAAAATAAGTGATTGCAGGCACATGAAGAAACACTACAGGTTTTTTTTCAATTAAAAAAACCAACAATCAGCCTTAAGCATCCCAGTGGCTGCAGCAACCAAGGATATCACAAAGACAGAAACACTTTCAATTGATTTGTGCAATCAGCAAACCATATGAAGATGGAGATGCTTTTTGATGTTATCAAATAGTATTGTTCTATACTCAAGTTCACTAAGTCACTGCTGACACAAAATTCTCCTTCCTAGTAAACACCTGCCTTGTATTTTGGGTAAGAGGTAGAGTAAACCCTATTAATTTCATTGTGGAAACAAAACAAAGCCCACAAAACACCCCCCAAAATTCATTTACAATTCTGAAGGTCAGAAGTAGTCTCTAGAAGTGATCTTAAAAACATGATGAAGGAAACTCTACACTTAATTACAAAATAAAGTTTTCATTTAAGTAAGAGTTGTGTTAATGAATCTGAGGATTCCTCACTTAAGAACTCTAAATGCTTGCACTTAACAGTAATATAGTTGTGCAGACTGGTGAACAACATAAAACACTAACAAATCAAATAGAAACGTTATGTAACAACTGTATAAAATATAAAATGGCTACATTATATGCACTGTGGCAAACAAAACCCTTCATTTTTCATTTGTTCTGTAACCCAAGCCAAGTCAAATATATGTCATTTAGTCTACAGTTCCTATTCATGAAACATTCTAATTGGCTCTATATGGATGTTAACAGTTCCCTTCCGAATTCCCTGCACTGATCTGTATTAATCAAGATGAATACCAAGCACAGGGGGACAAAGCACCCACTCACAGTCACTGATGATGAGATGCTTAAGAGTTCTGTTAGTTGAGGTTTCTCCTGTTTATTAATATTCTTTAGGTTAAAATTTTATAGTCTGCCTAAATCAGAAGACTGTAAGGGAATTTATTAAAAGGCAATGCCCTAATAACCTGTAAACTTTCACACTCCCTGCTAAGTAGAAGGGATTTTAGTTAGCCAGTTCAAGCTATTTCACTAATTGATTTTGAAATTAAATTAAAATTAATATTAATGGAAGTGCCTGCCATGTCTTGACCAGCTTTCCTGATGTTCGTTTTCATAATAAATTACATCCAAGAAAGATGTAGAATCTCTAATAAGACTAGCAAGGGAGGGGGAGAATGAATTTAAAGTTTTCACTTTATATTTTTCACTGTGTATAGTGAAAACGAACACAAAAATAATTTAAGAAACTCTTTTAGCCCTCATAATTTACCCATTATGAAGCACAAATGAAAAAACAAAAGCAAGACTTCAATGCTAGGAAGAGGAGCTTTCAACCTTTTTAGTCAGCTCATCAGCAATTCCCAACTAGCCTGGTCATTCTAGACAAGCATCAGCTGAAGCATTCGCTGCCGAACAAAATAATGAATAAGGCTGTAACTTCTGACCTTTTGAATACAGAAACATTAAAACTGCACCCTGAGGAAAGACAGAAATTAAGGAAGAACAATGAATGACCTTGTGCTGGTAGAAGCCTTTGATAAAAAGATAGTTACAGTTCAGGATTAGAGTAATTTCTTCTGAACCCATGACAAGCAGCTGAAAAGCTGGAGGGCAACCTAATTTTTGAAAATCTGATGATCTCATCTGCTCCAAGTCATTTCCAAAGGGTGATCTGGCTTTAAATTCACATTATTTTTTCTCTTCAATAACTCCTATGTAGAAAAGCCCTAAAATGTCTTCTTGCTGCAAAATTATTATTTGCTGCTGACAACACATTCCTCTATGAAACTATCCTTCTCTTCTTGGTGGCACGAGAAGAGAGAGAACACCATAAGACAGAAGGAAAGGCTGTCATAGTTAAAGCAAAGAATCCCCATGTGCAGAAGAACATGACATCTCAGTTACTTACCAAGCCCAGACCCACTCTTGACAGGAAATACTTCCCATGCAGAATATAACCACTGTTGGTTGTTACTTGTGACTTATCAATGACAGAGCAGACACATAGTTTGAAAGAACTTAGGGTTTCTGCAGAGAAACAGAGAAAACCTACACAGTTTAGAGTTTCTCAGCCTGAAATTGCTGGCCTCCAGAATCCACAGCAAAAAGTCCCAAGTCTGTCCAAAACCTTACATAACTTCATTCTAGAAATTCCTTAACATCTACAATGAAGACAAACATTGCACAGCAGACCACAACTCTTAGCGCCTCACCTCCTCCAGGTTTGTGGAAAACATCCCTCTAGCTTCCCCTTCGTGTTCCAAATATCCAAACACACACCTCTCAGCTCTGTTTGATGCTCAGCGTTATTGTGGTGGGCAGTGGCAGCAGCAGGATTTGTTGCTCCTGCTCAGCCTAGCAGGAGCATGTGCCCATTAGTCAGATGACTGCTGCCATACACAGACAAGGGCTGCTTTACTTTCCAGGGGCAAACACTGGCATCTGAAGAGCAAATACCTTCATTGCACAAGCTTTCTGCAACAGCAGTCCAAGTGACTCCTGTGTACACACCTCTGTCTGCCAGAGCCAAGGGAACACAGCACCCTCAGTCACATCACAGGTTGACAGGCCTCTGAACACAAATAATGAAGTTGGAAGTGTTATTTTTCTGCCTTTAAAAAAACAAGGCAAAGGCAAAACGATGAGCTAGAGAATCAAGGCAATACATATGAACCAAAATTACAAAAGCACTATTAATACTACCTCTGCTTCAACAGGAATATTCAAGGAAGTCAAACTACATTAATGTGCAATCGAGTGCCAAGGCTCTGCAGTCAAACACCAGCTATATAGTTTTACCAAAATCACATCAAAAGTGCCACTCCACTCTTCTTATGAGGAAAAGGACTTACAAGAGAACAAAGTAAAGAAGTGCTGTAAGTTCCTATGCCAATTTATGAGTATAATGCAAAGCAGCCCAGGATTGGACTGTCTCAATTGCATTACAGGATAACAGGGAAAAGTCAGTAACTGCACACAAAAAAAGCAGGCACTGTGGGATGACAAGTATCAGGGTTTAGTCCTGCTTCCACAAGCATGATTATTCTTTTGTCTGTATTTCATGTTTGTCCCTCTTTCTTTCCACACTTTGCAGCCTGTGTTGGCTATGAACTTACCTGAGTCACAGGCAGTACTTTAAGAGATCAAAGTCTTCACCTTTGTATGTTTTGGGACACTGCCAAGGAATACTGGGTGAGTATCTTCGTCTCACAGAGGCAGTTCTGCTAAGACTGTAAGAGCGTATTTTTGGCTAAAGCATTTAACTTGGTAATTTACTGATGACTTCCAAAGTTTTTGTTTAAGTGTCCAGACTAAAAGACAATGCTGACATTTGTATAAGCTACTTTCATTTATTTATTCATTTTAAGGACATGTCTGAGGGTAAGCAATTACATGTACTTGTGTTTTGTTTGTGGGTTTTTTAAACTGAAAAATGTCTTCTGCTTACTACTATTTCAGAGCAACATGATGCTCCAGAACTGAAAAAATATGTTTTTCCAGATTCATCGTGGAAATTGCTAAACCACTGATTTTCAGCTTAGAGCCTACAGGCCTCAGAATTCCCTGAATTATTTCTTAAAAGTGTTCAGAAAAATAATTAAGAATTACAAAACTGTTTCAGCACTCTTAAATTTACTGTAAAAGGGCATAACCTCTTCAGTAGGGAATCCATCACGGGTCTACAAATTGAAAGACATTAAAGAACTCTGGTATTTATCTATTTTTAAGACACCAGCAACTAAACATCACACCACAAAGTTTGATAATCTATACGTACAACTCTCTCCATCTTTCCCTATACGAGGATCTCAAAAGTTTCACTGAGCCTTCCAAGGCAAATTCTTAACACTCTTTCACCCTGAGCCCACCAGGATTAGGAAAATGACCAGGTGAACACAATGTTTAATCAGGTTAAATTGTAAACTTAGTCAGAGATCATATTGTAAACAGACGAGACCTAGAAAACAGATGTTATTGCTCCAGAGGTACTCCAGTCCCACTGGGCTAACACTTGGAAAAAGCAAACAGAGGTTTTGCTTAATGCAAATACACATGAAGTGTATCTTCTGTCTTGCAGAAGTAGTTCTATTAACTACTCCAGTTAAAATAACAAAGACATTTGAGAACATAAAACTTTTATCTATGTCAGAAATAAGGAGCAAGTCGGAAACAACTATTCTGAGTTCAATTACACACCTACTAATTCTCTCACCCAAGAGGAAAGGAAATTAGAGCCTCTAAAATGAAGACGTGTCAGTGAGGAGTGCCTTGATATTGCTAGTGGAAAAACACAGGTAATTTATTGCCTACAAAACACGGGAAGTTAGAGACTGTGTGTACACAGGAGCAGGAAAGAAGGAAGGGGAGATAGTGCATCATAATGCAAATATTTTTAACCCACAGTGTCTGCTACCCAGTAGAATTATGCCTGTTAACTCCCAGGCTGCTCTTCCAAGGGTGCTCAGAGGACAGACTGGCTAGATGGATTGTAGTTTGCCGGGCTGAAAGGCAAAGAGCAGAAGATGGGATTGCTTCAGCTCCCACTGAATCTAAATACCATCCCATTGCACCAAATATTCTATGTAATAACTTTATTATTAATAACCTGAAAACATCTCCCCATATGTTTTACCCACAGCCCACAAAAAGATGACAATCACTACTGGTACAGTGCCTCCCAGGCACCTTCCATTCCCTGTTGTTAAAAGGACTTTGCAAAATCAAGGCATTCAGCCACAGCTCCAGTAAAGAGCCTAGAGCAAGTTCCTTCTGACAACTTCACTCTACACAGCATGTAGCCACCTTTCTCTTTAAAAAGAGAAAGAAGGTTGGTTTTGGTTTGCTTTTGGGGTTACTTTTGGGTTTTTTTAAACAGGCAGGATACTCTGCTACCTTCCCTCTGTTGGTAAGCCTTCAGAATGTCTACTTTGTGCCTCTCCCAAAAGTCATGCTTCTTGCTATGCCCATCAGCAATAATTCTGTTAAGGTCTTTACAACAGCACATTGAACAGGCATCTTCTTGGACTGAACTGCACAGAAGCCATTGTTGGCCTTGTAAGTTAAACTGCAAAAGCTGAGTAGAGGTGTTGATACAGATACACATGCACAGAATGTGTGGTTTAGTATCAGAGTGAATGCTGTGATCATTAGAAGAGCAAGAACATCCAGCAATGGTAAATGACTTAAAAACACCTAAATACGAGCTCAACTGCATGTGCTTTGCAGCTCAGATACAGCTGAAGAAGGGAAGGTCTTGAAGTTGTAACTCACATTTCTTCTCTACCGCAAGCTTGCTCTGACCATACTCTTGCATATAAATGTAAAGCTCAGCTATGTGAATGATGCACTAGTTTGATTAACACACAACATAACTTTGAGGGAAGATGAAGATGTCAGCAGCTGATTAGGTATTTATACCTTCCCTCCACTAAGGATTACTTTGGGAAAAAACCAAACAGAAGCAAGTTAGCTATTTCAAATTAATCCGTAAGGAAGCTATTGTTAGCATCCAGACTTCTGTGCTGTATCTGGGAGTTTAGGACCCCACTGCTAATAAGGCATGTCACAGCCCAGCATTGTTATTTCAGGTTTTCCGCAGAAAATGTGCAATGTCTGAATCAGCTGCATTAATTTTAAGGTTATAAATGTAATATCATTAAAGGTAGGTGACTGTCTCTCTTAAGGAATAGTTAGTTATGGATATGAAAGAAGTAAAGGACTAAGAGACCAAGGACTGTTGGTTAGCATCACTGAAATCAAATGTCACACGTGAAAAAAGAACTACCTTTTCTTCTTTAAAGATTTCCCCATCCAATTGAAGTAAATGGCAGGATTTGTCTTCACTCAGAAGTTCCATCAACTTTCAGATGGAAATATTCTTAGCTAAATGAGTAGCAGCACATCTTTATGCATCAATAGTTTACATACTCATACCCACCTCATTTATTTGTCCTCCCAAACAGAAGTATGCTATACCAGATCAAGGATTTATATGCAGTGATGCGAGTACTCTAAAAGTCTTCATCACATTTATGTGGAAAGCAACACAACCCTTCAGCATAAGCATGTTCTGAGTAAGATACAATGCACAAAAAGATGTGGGAATACAAAGCTTTCCTCAAGAAAAACATTTGGGTCCCTACTTTTTATGTTTGTGTTCATGCCACATTTGAAACCTCTCCTCCACAGAAATGGCTGCACATGTCTGACACACATTCTGCAACTGCTTTACTGAGAATCAGAGGGACTTGAAACTCTTACTTCTCCCACAGACATACAACACCCCCCCCCAACACTGAGGTAATCAAACTCACAGAAGTTACACAGAAATTCTGAAAATCCTTTTTATATCTGCCACATTGCTCACTTACCTTACAGACACTTGTAGCTGAACTGTGTCTAAGTCACAGTACAAGTAACTTTGGGTAAAGTTACACAGTTTGCCCCTGGAACAACTGCAGCACACATTACCAGCAGTTGTAATGCAATTTGTGTAATATGCCTCTCCTTCCTTAATTTTAAATTGTTCATTACATTTCCAATTTGTTTTGCTCTTCCTGCTCACATAAAGTCTGAATAGTATACATCATCAAGGATTGGGAATAAGCTGTTCGATGTAAGATCAATTCTGGCTAGTTCAAAGAACAGTTTAAGAGATTCAAGCAAATGTAAATACTAAAAGAAGATTCACTGACAAAATATTTCTTTACTGTCATTGCAACTACAGAGTGATGTCTCATGCCATTAAAACCATTAAAAGAGGTAGAGCATGTACAGGGCGTAGATAAGAAACGTCAAGAAACAGTTAAGCAAGGCTACATAGGGGATCACATCTGCATCCTGTCTGAAGACAGACACTATTTTTTCTGAATTATTTCTAGAGATCTGGAATTTGGAAGCCTGCCTTACTTAAGCCACATGCCCCAGAATGCGCTTTCCCTCAAAACATTTGTGCAGATGGGACGATTAAAGACCATGTCTCTGCACTGGGATATTGTAATGACAGAAGTCATACATGATATTGTTGTCAACAGTAAAGTGATCCTATCAACACCACGCATTACAGCTGCACTGCATCACAAATAGTTTGTTTTAAGGCAAAGGTATAATTCAAGCAACTTGATGTAACTATCTTAACTGTTTCTACATCCTCCCTTCAGTTAGTAAGGAGTTCCTAAGATGGAGGGAACAGCCACCCTTGGTAATTACCCATATCGCTGTGCAATGCACATTATTCAACTGAAGGCAAAGCCTTTTTCAGCTGTGCAAACAAGAATTCCCTTTTAAACCTGCACATTTTTAAAAGCCTTTCAGGAGAGATACAGTAAGAGCACATTTCCATTCTCAGTTTGGACTTGGGCAATCCTGTAGCTCCGATTCACTGGCAAAGGCCAGACTCGTTCAACCACAGATGCTGAATCACAAGTGACAAAAAAACTTTTTTAAAATATGTTTGCGTGCTCTCAAGCATCTGATCAAGGTGTGGGACTTCGTCTCATGTTGCTACACACACTAAACAAACACCAAGACTATTCCTTAATAATACTTCAATATAATTTCTTCAGAAGGTTGCGACAACCTTTCCAGTAATCAACAGGTATCAAGTACTTACTTTTAGCTCAAAATAAAGTCCTAAGTATTTTAAATGTTATCAGCTCCCTTTGTTTCTTCCTCACTTTCTTAAAGATACACTAGAAATGCAAGACTAATCCAGCCTCAAATTCACATCATTAGTCAATCTTTACATTCTTCAGTTAAGTCTGGTCTTTCTGTAATTCCATATAATTTGGAAAATTTTTTCTCCACATTAGCTGTTGTCAGTCCATTATAAAGTTAGCAACCACTGCTACAAAATATGCCTAAAAGATCTTCCAAATTCCTGTTAAGTTGGTAGTGAATAAGCCAGGCATACCTTAATACAGTAACAGCTCAGCAGGTTAATGAGTAACCACAGCAGGTAGCACAGGAATAATAGAAATCACGGAAGATGAAAGGAGGAGCCCACAAGACTTACACTGAATCCAATTTTACACTGATAATATAGAACATTTTTCTAATTATAAGCAACCTGGAGGTTTTTGCCAGAATGTCAGTAAGCTCATTCCACATACCAAGTACCAGTTCACTCAAGCCCACATGAAAATTGACTCATGTGGAAAGTCTCACCCCTACACACAGAAGTGTTTGGTAGAGTTTGCCTCAAAGAAGTTCTGTGAGCTAAACGATGTCTGTAATTAGAATTCAGAGACCAGATACACTGGCGTATCAGTAAGGCTACACGGTGGAAGTAGCTTACTGTAGAAATTTATATTAAAAAAAAACTCCACTAAAATGAGGGGAAGTACTTATAAAGCACGAAACTCAAAGAGATTAGTAACATGCAGAGATGAAAAAGCACAAAAGCCCAAAAAGAAAGCAAGTGCACCTGCTGGGAATCTTACTGGGAAGGGAAAGCACAGATTCTAAGCTCTGGATATTGGCAACGAAGATGAAGGGACTTGACAGAGCAGACAAATATTTTTCACACATCAGGTATCCTTATCTTTAAGAACGTAGAGGTATCTTTTATACCAACAGGCCAACATGAAAATATAGGCCAACTGAGGGAGCACATGGAAAGGGACAAGCAAACTAGCAATAAAACGGAATAATCAGTCCATGGCACAGCCAGTGACATAGATTACCAGGAGTTCTCATTCTGCTGCCATATGCTGCATCTAATCCACTAAAGGAGCCCATGACTACCTAGATCTACACCACACACGAGATACATTACTTACCTCCAGGTCCATCCTCCAAAGGTTGATGATAAACCAGACAAAAGACTAACACCAGTCGTGGAACGTGCCTTCAGTCTTGCTCTCACACATCCCAGTGACACATTATGTAACTTGGCACCAATAAAGGAACACAAAAAGCAATCAACCACCCAAGCAGGAACCAGTTGAATAAGTCCACATCTACTCATGAACCGGAAGACAACAAGCTTCACATCTAACTTCTTTACAGACTCCTGTGCCTGCATGATCTGAAGTAAAGAAAACCTACCAGTCAGAGGATGATCCTCATTGATACAGTTCAAGAATTAAAGATAACATGAGAAGAAAAAAAGCAGACCTGCAAACCTGCTATCTTTTCTTCTTTAGTTATTCTGAATTAGTTCCAGGGTTGGCAAAGATCCTTCTGTGTACTTCTCCCATGAGAAATGCAAGTTAATCCATTAAAAACAAAGCAAACGAACACAAACATTACAGAACAGCTGACCCATACTACTTAAAATTCTGGAAACACAGAGCACTTGTCAGGGTTTGCAGTTCATTCCAGAACACGACCAGCACTGGAAGAAAGAGTAACTATTGCTTCCTTAATTCCTAATCTTCAGTGAACATATACATTTCCTAGCCAGCCAGCCAGCAGAACAAGCTCTAAGCAATGTCCAATTTCAAGGAATTAATCAATTAAATCAGTTAAAAAAAAAAAAAAAGAGAAAAGAACAGTACAAGGAAATAGAAACCTACAAAGCTTTTGCTCTTTATCATCATAACTTTGCAAACAAGTACAGAGTTCCCATCCAACAGGACTGGACATCTGAAATTTCTTTGGTCATCTCATAAAGCTTCTTAATATTTCGGTCAGTCTATGGGAAGTAGGGGTTGCCAGGAGAAGACATCTTCAGTCTCACAGCTCATGACTGGAAGTTCTTGATTACTACAAAATACAGGTCAGCAGAGGTGGGAGGACATTTAAATTTCCCTCTTCCTTCCTGCAACTATTGAATTTCCAGAGTGGAAGTAACCCAGCACTTGTCAGCCTAGCTGAATTCATGACAATGAAGCTTTTGATGCTAATATGGAGTAAACCAGACTTCTGTCAGATTCAAACCATACTTCAGTCCTAGGCCTGACTGTGAAGGTATACTTATTATTCTTGTCTTCCTTCCCTGCCTTCACAGGAATATGCACAAAGATGAAGCAAAACTGAAAGGCGACAAACATGGCTGCAGAGCACATCACTTGCTCACGCAGTCTCTGAAACTCTCTCCAGAGAGAGTCTGTCTCTTCTACAGCACTAGAAGAGTGCTCTCTTCTAGCACTCTACTGTTACTTTGGACTCCACTTTTATCACAAAACTTAAGAGAGTTCCAGATTTGTATCTCACAAACCTGACTACCCAAAATGTAGGGCCTCATCCAAATAACTAATGGAGAGACACCGTTCCTCTGTTCTAAGAGTTAAGTCGAGGCTAATCAAAGCACCATAAGCACATCACCTGTCAGCTGGTTACATGAGAGCCTCTGCACATAGAGGTCTCAGTGACCACCTGTCACTTCGTCAGTGACAATCAAGCCACACACAACCTAGAAGTCCCCAGTCTAGGCCATTAATTCTAGGTTGCAGGATTCCCAGCAGAGCTTCTCTCAGAAGTGAACGTCCAGTGACCTTCCAGGCCAGGTCATGGAAGCCTCAGTTTAACTTTACCCAGCCCTTCACCTGACCAGTTCCTAATGTGTTCCACGAGTGACACAAGGCGTAACCGCTCAGGCAATGCAGCACAGAGAGCATCAGCTGCTTGTCCCAAATTCACTCTGCAGAACTGAGCGCTGCCTTTGGGCGGAGGTCACCTGTGTCCCAGGAGCACAGCACGCTGCTGCAGACCCAGAGGGGAAGACTTGTTACTGCCACCAGCAGCCCTCAGCAGAAGCCCTCCCACACCAGCCTTCGCACCAGGCAGCACTCACCGCATGGACATCCACCCAACACTCTGGGAACGGTGTCCACTGCACCCAGAGCATCCCCCTCCCGGCACTGCTTCCCCCTCGGGACAAGAGCGGGCGGGAAGGGCGGCCTCTCACCTGGAGGAGCACGGCCAGCAGGACGCACAGGTACACCTGGTAAGGGCCCATCTGCCCCACCAGAGGGAATGCCTCCTCCACCTCCATCCCGCTCCCCGCCCGCCGCGCAGCTCCTGAGCGGCCGCCGAGCAGCACATCCCCGGGGCGGGGCGCGGAGCGGCAGCCGGGCCCTCGCGGAGCTGGAGCAGGAGAGGGAGGAGGAGGAGGAGGAGGAGAAGAGAAGGGAAGGGAAGGGCGGGAGGCGAGATGCGGTGCTCATGCGCAGGCTCCGGGGAGAGCAGTCGGGATGCAGCCGCCTCCCTCCTTCCCGGGCGACCGCTGGGGAAGCGGAAACGCGCGCGGCTTTAGCGCAGGCGCACGGCCCGGGCTTAAATTATTTGGGATGGGGTCGTGTGAGGAGCCGTGCCCGGCGCGGTTGGGATGGGGGCTATGTGGGAGCGCTGTCCGGGAGGCAGCGCCGAGGTGCCTCGGGCCGGGTTCCTTACAGTGAGCGGGCTCGGCACTGGGGAGGTGGGTGCCAGGTGCGGGGCGGGGGGATGTACCTCCTCAGGTCCCACCTGGCCGCAGCTCTTGGGAAGGGGAAGGGGCAAAGAGGTGTTGTCTCTGGACCCTCGGTTAGACCAAGGCAGCACGCTGGGCGAGAAGCCTGCGCTGGGTCCGTGCTGCTGGCGAGGTGTTCCGGGTTTTATGGCATTGTCCATGCAGCAGCTGGGCTCTCATCGTCCAGTTTCATCCATCAAGCACCGTGGAGTTACAGTGTGCGCTCAGCGGGTTTGCACCGTACTGGAAGGGTTAGCCCTGTGTCTGGGAAGCTGTACCCACATAGTGCACGCTGCTTAAGTTCTGTCAGTTCACACAGGACGCCAAAATGCTGACACACCTCAGCTGTGGAATATTCCGTAATAATACTTCATTGTCTATCTGCCGATAGTTGGAAAAAAAAAAAAAAAAGCCGAATCTGGTATAAGGCTATTGTGTAGGTGCCACTAGAGGTCAGTTCTGGACCTACGCAAATCTTAGTGTTCTTGATTTAATGCCTGGTGAGGACATGCCTCTCTCCATTACACCAGTCTCCACAAAACTGTAGTTGTAGTGTATTTTATGAAAAGAATTTGGAGAGCCTTCGTTGTGAACGTGGGGTAGAAGTTCTCACTTAGAAGTGGTTTGGGAGGGAGCATGAACTCTACTGCATAGAGAAGGGAAGGGAGATAAATACATGTGAAATAGTAATCTTGCAAAATGGCAATGAACTTTTCATGAGCCATTTTCATTACACCTTTACAATAAAGCTCCAGGAACATGAAACAACTTAGATTGTTGAGACGTTTTTTACCTAGTGGTACCAAGAAGCAGCAGCAACATCTTTATGCTTGTAGCTTTTATTGTATGAACAGTAGAAATGAAGAGAGTTGTCGTGAGCTGTGACCTTTAGGACCATGCCAGGAGCCTGGGAAATAATACCATTAATGTGCTGAAAAAGTCTTGGCAAGTTGACAATCATCAAAGCAATTTACTCTTAAAATTAAATTCACCTTTGCCCTAAGCACTTCTTTTCATATTTGAGGCTTAGTACAGATTGATTAAAAGCAGAAAAGCAAAGGATTTTTGAAATGTCAGGACCTTTCTGCTGTTCACCCAACTGCACTCGTCTCATTTTATTGCTCAGCTAAGATGTGGAGGAGATGTCCTAGTGTTTGGGAGCTCTGCATTCATCTTCCCTGCATCCTTCCCACTCTCCAAGCCAGTTCAGCCACACTTTGTGGCAACCACAGCTTTATTCCAGCTTGCTTAGCAACAGGGAGGGCTGTTCCCTTTATCATCAACACCCAGCTCCTTCTTGACTCTTGAGCAAAGGTGAACAGACCCTAGGGAAGGAGGTGGTACATGGCTCCCTGTCGGGATGGTACTGCCTCCCGAATTGCTGTGTGCACTCCGCATTCCCCAGGCACTTCTCATCTCTGTCTCACTTGGGACCTCCAGCACTCCTGCCTGGGAGGGAAGGCATTCCTCCCTATGTTGCCTGCTTGCTTACAGCCACCCCAGCTCCAGGCTCTGCCTGCTATCTGGGCAGCAATTAAGAACTCTCAGCTTTCTGTATTCACGTCCATGGGGTGCTGCCTTCCAGATGATGCTTCTGCTCTGCTCTTGCCACGCCTCTGCTGAGATAACACCTCTGACGCCTGCAGCTTCCAATCCTGACCATACTGAAGTTACAGCGTCGGCCTTAGGCATATCAACACCGTGCAACAATGCCCTGTGCCTAGGGAAAACAGCTGTCGGGGAGCTCTCTCCTCTTGTGCTGCTGCTTCCCAAACTGAGTCCAGCAGAGAACCATGAAGGTGATTAAGGGACTGGAGCATCTGTCATGTGAGGAAAGGCTAAGACTGGGACTGTCTAGCCTAAAGCTAAGAAAGCTCAGGGAAGAACTTCACAATGTGTGTAAATAACCTGATGGAAAGGAATGAAGAGGAGGAGCCCATGCTCTTCTCAGTGCTGCCTTCCAACAGGATAAGAGGCAATGGGGACAAGTTAAAAAAAACTCACTGGCAATGAAAGGTGTCTGTCCCATGAGGCCAGTGGTTTTTGAGAGGATTGGATGCAATGTTTAGAGGTTTCAGTCAACAATAGCACTGCACTCCGCTTGGCCAATGATCTGTCCTTGCTGGAGCCCTCAGATCTTCCCAGAGTAGTATTGTCTGTGAAGTTCATTAATGTCCAATTTGCTCCCTCCTCCTCCTCATTAATAACCATGTCAAATAAGAATACTCTTAATAATCCTGTCTGTGGGGAATTTTTCCTTTAAATGAGAGCAAATCAGGCTTCTTACTCAGCCATAAATATGGTGCCCCCTAGGTTTTTCCACATCGCTCCCGAGCCCGCTCTGTTACTACTGCTTCATGGGTTTGTTGCCATTAGAGGCTTACACATCAAATTCATCTGGGCACCCCAAAACTGAGACAGCTGCATGTCTTCTTTTTCAGCCTTTCTGAAATAACAGTTCCAGATACATTCTGCCTTTTTCTGTCTGTATATAATGATGACCCAGAGCATTCAAAGTACTAGATATATGTAAATTCAAGGGGATAACCCTAAGCTATGTTCCTCTCTGAAAAAAAAAAAAAAAAAAAAGGAAAATCAGATATCTTAGAGCTAAAAACTCATTCTGGTTCATTGACATTGTGTTTCCAGATTTGCTGTATTCATTTGGAGTAGATTCTGACAACAGCCAGTAATTTTTCTTTGGAAACATGAGCAATAGTAGTTTCAAGAAAGACCTTAAAAGGACTTTTGATGTTCCCACCTTCTGGCTGCGGATTTCTTACCCATTCAAAGGGTGTCCACACAACTTGTTGATTCATCATTTAGCACAGATGAGATCTAAAGAAGTTCTGTTCCTGATGGAGGAAATTTCAGGTCAGCCATGAGTGGATATTTTGAGTTAGATATGAAACTCATCCAGGCTGCTGTGGATGACAGAAGATAAGTGGGTTCAAGTGAAGGATCAACACGTACGAACAAGTACAAAATTCCTCTGAGGTTTATCTAAAAGAGGAAACACCTCTGACTCTGAAAAGTCCCCAGGACCCAAACTGTTCAAAGCTGATATCTGAAGGAAATACTTACCCTCTCTTGTGATACTCCTGTGTAGGCATTAGCTTTTGGCCACAGCAAGAGATGGAATTTGGGCCAGAAAGGACATTGGCTGTCCTGTTGCACAGTCACTTCTGTGATCTTGCACTTCATCAGGTTCCCATCCCCTCGTGGCCTCCATCCCCCTACCTCACAGGAGGTTTCCACCACGTCAGCTGAGCTGAATGCTGAATACTGAATGGCAAAAGACTAAGCTCTGACTGCGGCAGTGAGAATGGCAGCTGTGGGAAGAGTGGTGGAAATCTCTTCCACAATAATATTAAAGGGTTATGGTTCATAAAACCTGTTACTATTAAACAAGCCCAGGGCTAAGAGGAGGTCCCTCCTTTAGGATGAAAATAAAGCAGAGGTTCTCTTGATCTCTTATCTTCATCTGGTCCGCAGCAAGATGACAGGAGCAGAGGGTTGACAGTATCTGCCAGAATGCTTGCCTTTGCTGGCCCCCTGTTACGGAAAATGAAGATTTTTTCCAACCAGACTAATCAGCTGCACGCTGCAGCTGGCCTACCCCATAATACTATGCAGAGCTAGCATATGGCTCATTACAATATACCCTGACTAAGTGTGCAGCCAAACAATCCACCAAGGCATTTTTGCTTCTCTGATGTGTTGTTTGCACTTTTTGCAAACAAAGCAACAAACAATTCCTTTGGAGGCACTTTTCAATTTTAGATGAGGCTTGGGGATACTGAATTTTTCTCTCAACTGTGAATGATGTTAAAAGCTGATTCCCTATCCCTTCCTAGATGGACAGTTGTCTGTTTCAAAACAGCTCCATTTCAGGTTCCTGAGAAATCTGAGCTTGCTCACATACCATGTATCTGTGGCAGTGGATAGTTGCTCTCAGGATGTCTCCGCTGGTCACACCCCAAACTGCACATCTGTGGCCAACACCTTCTTGACCAACAGCCTCTGTAACTCTCAATCCTGCTCACTTTCCCATCACTTAGACATTGCCTACAGTGTCCATCCTGGGGTGGGAGCTCTGCTTTCATCACAAACACTGTCAGAAGTTTCAGGTTGAGCAAAGGAGTTTATGAAGCACACCTGTGTGCTTAAACATACTAAAATCTTAGACATTAAAAAAAAAGAAGAAACAGTGTAGTCTTAAGAAGCAGGATTGGCCTCTGTGGCCTCCCAGCAATGACTGGGACAGGGATAACAACGTTGAACACAAAGGTGAATGCTTTTACCTCAAAATGGCTCTCTTGAACAGTTGAGCCACACTGCCTTTGAGAGAACCCATGTGTTCTCTGTAGGCTCTTTTCTTTCCAAGCAGTCATCATTTGGCTGGAGTACTGCTCATAATCTTGACATTTATACCATTCATTCTCTGCCATATCACCAGCATGCAAAAGACTTGTTTGGACCATGTCTCTTGCTCTGGAGACTGATGAAGATCCCACAGAATTAAGCAGAAGGACTTACAGGTGGTTTGTCTGGCAGAGGCAACAGCAGTCTGGGTTTGGAGGCAGAGAGGGCATTTGGCAACTGATAGCTTTTTCACAATTCCCTCAAAATACAAAAAATAAGGACAACCTCATGGATTTCAGCAGCTATTTCTATCCCATGTGTGCCATGTAGTGCAGTACTGGTATTCTGCTCAGTGTGTTTGACCTCCCATGAAATTTCTTAATCACCACTGCTGCAGGTTATCACAGGAGCAACTTGTCCTTCAACAGCAACTCCAAACTGAAAAATAAGGCATTTGTTCCTGTCCTGCTCTTGCAAAAGAAGTGTGAAAACTTAGGAACACCCCTTAAAAAGGAAGGTGTAAAGACAGCCAGACACCAGGCAAGTGCTGCTGAGTTAATAAGGTAGAAGCTCATAGTCAAAATTATCAGAAGTTTGGAGATCTAGGAGCACTGTGGCAGCACCATGGAAATTCTCCTGAGGCCCTACTTGTTGGACCTGATGGGCAGGCACAGACTGTGCTATATGGACTGCCACTCTCTGACTGGCACTAGCTCAGGGCTATCCGAAGTATGATCTAATGAACCGTGTAGATGCACCTTAGGCTTCTGCACAAAACAGAGGAAGCATCCATGGATGATGGGATTCTGTATATTTAGCTCTAGACACGGGAGGTCGGGGATACTCATTATGTGAATAACCAGAATTCCACAATGAGGTTTTTCATAGGTAGTAGTGGGGCATTTCTCCAGCAAACAGATTTGCACCTTGGGAGAGTTCCAAAGACACAAAGGTCTTGTGAACTATTTCTCCAAGGAACTGTAGTTCTCAAAGTGATCTTGGAATCCTGTACATCATCTACAAAAGATATCTGCAAGGGGAGACCCTCACTCAATAGTATGAGGAAGGGACAGTGACACAATCTGGGTTTTGCAGCAAAGTACACTTTTGAAACTTGTGCAGCTAGGCAGTGGAAAAAGAGAATCCCAGGTGCTTCCCATTACCCAAGGACAAATGAGGTTTCAAGTTACCCTTGTGTTCTGACATCCCAGTTCATTTACGGGTAGAAAAAAGACACACAGGGCACAGTTTCATAGAATCATAGAATTGTTAAGCTTGGAAAAGACCTCTAAGATCATTGAGTCAAACCGTTAGCCCAGCACCGCCACCTTCACCACAAGGCCATGTCCCCAAGTGCCACTTCTAGATGGTTTTGAACACTTCCAGGTCCCTGGGAAGCCTGTTCCAATGCCTGACCACCCCTTCAGTGAAGAAATTTTCCCTAATATCCAATCTAAACCTATCCTGGTGCCACGTTTCTCATGTTGCTGCTCGGCACCCTCAGAAACTGGCACTTAGGGAAAAAGAGCAGGGTGGGAAGACGCAAAGGCGAGACCCTCTGTGGTCAGAGGCTCCCTCCCAGCCCCCAGCGCTGGCCCGACGCGGCTGAAACAAACGGGAGGGCGGAACCCTTCCACCAACAGAAGGCAGGAACCGAGGAAGATGCCTAAATCTCTTTTCAGGACGGGACAAAACCCATCAATAAATGAACAGCTGGCGGAGGTTCCCTCCGCGCCGGGAACAAAGAGCGGCTGCGGCGCCGGCGGCGGCCCGCAGGGGGCGGCCGAGCGCTGCCGCGCCGGGCGAAGCCGCGGAGGGGCTCGGAGGGGCCGCGATCCGCTGCGCGGGGCGTTGAATCGCTGCTAATTAGTTCCGCGGTCCGTGCAAAGCGCTTATCCAGGGCGGCACTCGAGCAGCAGCCCTCTTGGCGTGTCTCCTGAAGCATAGGGCATGACAGCAACTTGCACATCTTGCTGCTTAAATGTGCTATTTAAATAAGGCACGGCTGAAATCTGGGGTTGGATGCTGTAGCCTGGATTAATCTTTGTCAGAATATGAAAGCAGTCTCGTCGGATGTTTCTGGCAAAAGATATGCAAATTTGCCATTCAGACTTGTAAAGATCTAGTTCTTAATTGCTCTGACTATTAGTCACTGTGCCCATCACTACATCATGCTGTACCAGCATGGAGCTATAATATACAACAAAAGCTAAAGAACATTTTTCTACCAGAGGTGAGAGCAGCAGCTGCTCTACAAAGGGTTGACTTCCTCAACATCGCAATGATAAGTACCAGTCCTACCAGTGTATCATCACTTGGCCATGATGGTCACATTTTCCAGACTGCTGGGGAGTTTTAAATTGCCATAACAGGTACAGAGTACATAGCTGCACAATTTGTGTATGTTGGCAAAACCTGGGAGAAGGGCAGAATGAGACCCTTCCCAAGTCTAAATCACATAGGTGAATTCCTGGAGGTAAATGCATGTGGCAGTTTTATACATTTTTAAGTCTCTGGATTACTGCACAGAAGCAAACTTGTCTTGAGTTAGCGTAGGCTGAATGGGAGAAATCCTTTTAGAAAACTGAAATGGTAGAATCCAAGTCTTATGCAGCAAATTCAAAGACTTTTTAGAAAATCTGGATGATGCTAAAATCTGAGAGTCATCCTTGTCCTCCAAATAGAGAAAGATTTCTCCACATTAAAATTAAATGATCTTCTGAATCAATGCATTCTAGAGGAATTTAAAATACATTCAGCAACAGGCAACCACATTTCTGGTCTTTCTGGATTTGTATAACAGAAAGGGAGATTTTATTTCCACTAATATTTCTATCCTGGAAAATTGTGGGTGATTCCCTGAACAAACTTGGCAACTCTCATGCACTCATTCCAAGACAGATTCTGTGCTCTGTAGATCTGCCACAAATGTGGATGTCTCTCCAAAACTTCATGTTGCTGTTCTGGGTGGATTTCAGAAAAAGTTGTTACACAGCTCTGTGGGGGTGGGTTTGGATGTCTTCCTCAATCCAGAGTCAAAGGCCATGAATGCCTGCACTTCAGTTCCTGTAAGTGTCTTCTGGCCACAGGGAAAACCCACTCTACCTATTCTGGCCAGGGTAGGCTGTCTGACTTTGAAATGAGCTCATTTTAAGACCTGACTAGTCCCATTAATCAGTATCATTAGTATGCACCTCATATAAAAGTAGCTGTAGTGTGTCTCAACAAACATCAGTACTGTCTCTACCACTGACAAGTTGCAGATATCAAGGGAAGACTATAGGGGAGGTGGAAAGTATACCCCAAGATTTCCCAGGCCCCTTTCCCAGGCTTCTTGCAATGTGTGGCTGGTTCAGCCCTAGCTGATGCCTTCATGCTTAGTAGGTCTGGAGAGGTTCTCTTCCATTGTCCAGTCCCCTTTGGAAGTCCTGCTCACTCTTTTGTTCACTGTGACTTGTGGCAAGGATTTCCACTGTGTAACTGCATGTTCTTTGAAAGAGGACCTCCTGTTGTTATCCTGACACCCACCACCTGCCAATGCCTTTTTCTTCATCTGGTGAAATGGATGAGAGTTTGCATCTTCCATGCCACTTGTAGTTCTGTAAACTTTCACAGAATCATAGAACGGTTTGGGTTGGAAAGGACCTTAAAGATCACCTAGTTCCAACCCCCCCACTATGGTCTTCCACTTGACCAGGGTGCTCAGAGCTTCACCCAACCTGATCTTGAAAACTTCCAGGGATGGGGCATCCACCCTTCTCTAGGCAACCTGTTCATTCCTGTGCCTCACCACCCTGACAGCAAAGAATTTCTTCTTAATATCCAATCTAAATCTCTCCTCTTTCAGTCTGAAGCCATTCTGCCTTGGCCTTTCGCCACATGCCCTTGTGGAAAGTCCCTCTCCAGCTCTCTTTTAGGCCTCCTTCATCAGGTACTGGGAGGTGCACTAAGGTCTCCCAAAAGCATTTTCTTCTCCAGGCTGAACAGCCCCAACTCTCTGAGATCATCTACTTTGTTAGATCTCCTGCTATTCTTCTAGGACAGTGCACCAAGGAAGAACTGCCTGGGAAAGCTCCTCAGCTGGAAATGCAGGGAGAGAGTGTATAAAATGTTGTCAGATGTGTGATTTTCTGTAACCAGCTCCCAAAGCATTTCTTTCAGTCCAGAGCTGGCCATTTGGAGCAATCTTATTTAGGACTGTTGATATAAATGAAGTAAAAGCTGGAGAGCATTTTTGCTGCCAAAGGTGGCAGTGGTGCTGAATTCAGAGCCTTCATATCTACAGACTTCTCAAAAAAGGTTGCAGGCAATGCTCCTGCTCGATTTCCTCCCTCTGTGGGAAGTCTGGACTGTGAGAACAATCCATCCAGCTGAGTTTGGTTTCCCAGTCTAATTCTTTCTGGTAGTAACAAGCAGGCAGAGAAGGTAGGATACATATTCCTCCTCCCCAAAATCTGGTTATCCACAAAATGTACTTGTCAGCTGGCCTCAGACCCTGCAATTCTTGATGGGATTACTCTGCTGATTCACCCCCAGACTGATCTCCAGGAGACCTGTGTGGTGCCAAGGAAAAAAGTTTTCTGAGCAGGGGACAGTTCACACAAGCAACTATATTAGATTCTGGTGACAAACAACATCAGTAAGAATTGACATCAACTCCAAGCCCCAGTAGGGAGCAGCAATAGAGAACTTCCCTTCTTCAATTTCCACAACTGACATTCAGGGCCTGAGGCCTCCTCTTGGAGACTGGGTTCCTGCTCCATCACTTAGCTCCTCATTGACTCAAACTGCCAAAGAGGACATCTGGTAGCAAAGGGAGCTGGTGCTTTTTCTGAGGTGGAAATACAGTGTCTTTATTAGCAGCTGCATTTAGACTTCTAACTAATTTCATCTAGGCCACTGAACAGTTGGAGAATGACAGCAACTCCACTGAGTTTTGAGGGTACAAGTGTACCTAAAGGCTTCAGCTGTATTAACATGTTTGGCTACTGTGCGACAGATCTGCCGTGGGGTATGAATTCAGGGATGGCATTCTAAGAGGAGCTGGCATTTTTGATCGGTTCGTTGGCCATGACACCTGAGGCAGGAGTTTGCATAAGTCTCAGACCCTATTTCCAACGCCTTTAATGATTGCAGTCACTGAAGTGCGTTGTGTCAAGGGGGCAAAGGCTCCATTTGGAGGGATAAAGGAAGCACAAGTGTGAACAGCTGCGTTATTCTTCACTGGGGCTGGGATATCCGTCCTAACCCCAGGGTGGGCAAGAGAAAGGGCTCCAAGCTTCTCAGCAGAGATTAAAACTTCCTCACTGCCTCACAGTTTATTTTTAAAATCCTCGTGTGTGAGTATGGGGAACTGAATCCCACCCTAAATTACCAGATGTCCTAGGGGCTAGAGTGGAGCAAGAATGTAAAAGTCAGTTTTAGGAGTCTTAGAGAAATGGAGGCCATGAGCAAAGCTGGTTTTTGTAAGCTCTGTGAGATGCACAGGGAGTCAGCAGCAGTGCTGGAAGATGTTACGAGGTCTTTTTCCAGATACAGCTGTGGACTGCCACTATCTCAGGTCTTTTTGCAAAGTCTGGGCTGGCAACCTTCCTGCAAGGAGGGGACCAAACGCAGAAAACTCACAATAAGCATAGACACAGTAGGACAACAGAGATCTAGGAGGATAAAATTCCTACAGGGATTTGGATTTTAAATAATTTGTGAGATGTACAGGAAGCCAGATGGGTTTTAAACAAAGATTCTAGGGACAAGCTCATTTCTCAATCAAAAAGTATCCTGAGCCTGTTGATGCTTCAGATGTGTGCCACGTTTTTTAGACCAAGTGGACAAAGAAACCGAAAGAAACTTCTTGGACTTGACTTGCTTTGCTTCCTGTGTATGTGTTTCCAAGGATCAGTCTGTGGAGCTGAAAGATATGCATGGGACATGAACGGAACATGGTACAGTGAAGCTAACACATCATAACATTTCCAGTACTCTGAATTGAGTATCTCTGCATGGCACAGTGTGGACCTGGCAGTTCATTCAAAACCAGCTTAGAACTCTTAAAACTTGATATACACTTGCATAACAGACTCAGCCGTTCTGGGTTTGCTAAGAGGGACTTTGCTTGTTGTTACTTCACTGAACATTTTTTCTTAGTCAAAAACTTCATGTCAGTTCAGCCCTGTTCCATTCAAGTTACAGTGCTGGGAGAGGGAAAGCTACCAATGTTTGCTTTCTGTACCAAGAACAATAATGTTGGAAGCACTAATGAAGAGTAGGAAGGGTGTTTTCATAGAAAACATGTTGCCTACGTTTCATCTGAGAATGCGAAAAAACTGTGGTTGCCAGCTCTAAACTTGACAGGTTGCTGCCAAAACAGAAGCATTGCCAATAAAAGCAAGGAAAGATTTGCTAAGAATACAGGCAGAGCTGCTTTTACTCTTCGTGAGTGGAGAACAGTTGGGAAGTGATTAGTCCACAGTGCCACTTGAAACAACTTTATCATATGTGCCATATGGACTTCAATACAAACTTCTCTATAGTTTAATACTTGCTAATAAAGAAATCAACAGAAAGAAGTTAAGTGAGAAAACTTACATCTATGTCTATGTAGACTGAAAGGGAAAATGCGAAAATGGAAACTGAGAGTCTTTTTTTGGCAGAGATGCACTGCTAAACTTACAAGCAAATAGTCAAGAGGTGAGAGCCACGGATTTGCCCATGGGGAGGAAAGGAAAACTAGCAATCAGCCAGCATGGATGAAACACCTCCCAGGAAAGGGAATGCAACACTTGAGGTAAAATGGAACACCCCCTTTTTCAAAACTTGCTGTAACTTTGGTCATCTGACCAGAGTCCTGTGTTCTCCTCTGTTATGTTCTGGCCATCATGACCACTTAAATTATATTACTGGTTACATTATACATGATCAGTTAAGTTATATTCCTAATACCAAAAGAAGGAACCACACTCCATAATTCAGACAAGGATCTGTACTTTCACCTATCTGAAAGTCAATAAAGACTTTTCAATTGAGCCAATTGAGAGCTGTGATCAGAGCCGGGTCAATCTTATGCAGAAATGCAAAACACTTGAGGAAGTCAGTTCCTAGATTTTAGGTCTGGGGATTTAGTTTTTCTCTAAGCCAGGAAAATCTGGGGCCAGATCTGGATAATCTTAAGATATTTTCACCCTACGTGTCAGAACATACCTTTTACCACACCGTCCGTCCATCCATCCATCCATCCATCCATCCATCCATTCATCCATCCATCCATCCATTCATCCATCCATCATTAATGTCTCTAAGCAAGACTATTTTAAATACACTCATTAACTGCTGATTTCTTTGGAGTTCCACTTGGGCTCATTTATGTTCCATTTCCAATTATCTGTAAATAAAACATAACAGCTACAAAGACACCAAAGGAAGGGAAAGGCAGAAATGGAAGAGAGAATAGTCAAGAGAGCTTTTTGGATTCAATTAAAAGAAGTTTTTCCTTAATTCATGCTATACCAAATCCATATGAGACTTTGGGAATTTTTTAGATTGAAAAGTTTCTTGAAGCAATTTGAATTTGCACTTTGAAGTTTATCCCATTTCACATCAACTGAACATCCTCACACCATGCTCAGTACTTCTAAGATATATGCATTTACCTAGTGTCAGTCTCAGATTATCCAAGCAGCACCAGACAAGCCATTTCATCTCTGTGTCTCCATTCCTCCCTCTACCCTCCAAGAGGAAATAAAGTATTCTTCTTGCCTACGTGCCAGGATTTTCTGGAACCTGCATATTTCATTATTTTGTCACTGACCCAAAAGCTACTTAAGGTCAATGCAAAGATTTCAACTAATTTCCCTGAGCTTTACCTTAGTTTATAAATATACTCACTCTGAAGCCTTTGGACAAATAGCACTGTAAAAATGCACTTTTGGTACTACTGCATCTTACACTGTCTTCCATCCCTTCTTTAGCTGGCGATAGTCCCACAGAAGACAGACTGAGTGAAAGCCAAGTGTCAAGCTCCAGATTTCACCCATTGTCTTCTAAAACAACTGAGTTGTAATGCAAATTGTTCTGCTTTGTTAGGAATGAAGTGCAGCAACTCAACAGAAGTGTTTATTCTCAGGGATATTTCTTGATAGACAAGCTGCACTGCATCCAGGCGGGGAGATTTAGCTTTTTGTTACATCCTAGGCAGTGCAAGCCGAAAGGGAGCTTCCCTAGTGAGCAGAAGTATCCATATTTCCTAAGCAGGGAAGGCAATGACAGTTTAAAGCCAAACTCCTGTCAGACAACAGGAAACCTCCCGTTAGCCTCAGAAGTGCCCAGATTTATCTAATGAATCGGCAGCACAGGCAGGGAACTGACCCAAACTTCACATGAGCAAGAATAGCTCTGCAGATTGGCCCCATGACTCTGCTCCTTCTTTTAGCATTGTCTAAACTCCTTGCATTCATTTAGCCATGTTGATGAATGGTTGTCGGCTTTCGCCATTCATCAGTGCTGAGGCAGGGAAACAGCGTGGAGGCGCTTCTGGCCTTTTCAGTCCCATTTGGTTTAACACTGATCTGCTGAGGTCTCTGTTTAGTGCATAAGGCCCTGACAGGAATCTTTCTGTGGTGAAGATCCAGCACTAGTTAATTCTGGAAAGGAATCCTGCCAGACGGAGAAATCCTGCAATGCTTCCTCGGTGTCTCCCAGGCTATAAGGGTTTACCTCTTAACAAGATCGCCGAGATGAACAGATGTGCCCTGACCTGAAAATTCTCAGCGTTTTGATCAGTGTATTAACACACAACACTTGAATTGTCAAAATCATTTACACCTCCAAACACATTCCTTTTGCCAGGCAGTTGGAAGAAGTGTGTTGAATGTTTAAACAAAGGCACTGACCTGTATGTGAGACTCAGCAAGCTCTTTGGATCGCACGCCCTGTAATGTTGCTTGTCAAAGCAAGACAGAGGTAGCAGTTCCCAAGTCTGAATTGCCACTCTGGAGTCACACCATACACAAGAGACATTTCTTTCTGGCCTAGAAGTGGTGTCACGTGCAGAGAATCCCCTGCTCATGCAAGTGCACCATGTCAGGTGGATAAGCAGGGAAGGTCAATCACATCATTCCTCAAGCTGTTTCCCAGGGCTGGGCAAGAGGGGCAGCATTTGTGGTCAGATAAAGGTCAGGAATCAGTAGGGTTTAGGGCACATTTCTGTGATCTATTAATAATAAGCAAGATCATCTTCAGATCCTGTTACAATAGTGTGCTGCAGCATTCATCCTCGAGGGTTGCCTTTGAGGGGCAGAGGTTGAAGATTTCAGTTTCTGTAGTCTGGGATATTTTGGAGAAACAGGCAATGTCTTATTTCTGTCTGTCAAGTGATCTACCAAAGCCATCAGTTCATCTTGGAGAGGATCCAGGGAATAAGAAAGAAATGGGTAACAATAACTCGTTATTAAACCTGGATTGTTGACTCCTTCCACCAGTGAATCATTTAGATATCAGGGATCAAAGGCATTGCTTCCAGCAGGAGGCATTTGCACACACATCTGTTTGGCACTAATAAAATAGCTGCTAGACAAAGTGGAGACTCCAGCCTTTGAAACCTATCCATCTGTTGTTTGGGGCTGAGGGCTCACAGTTCCTTGGGCAGCATTTGGAGTGATTTTGAGGATCCAGCAAAAGACATCTTTTCTGATGTAGCAGTCTGTGTCAAAGTGGGAAGGAAATATTGGAGGAACTGCTAAGTCAGTTTGCACATGTATTTTAATGCTATTTGTAAAAATACATCATCTTTATCCCTAAGGAGACCTCTTTTATAGATGGAACCTTTCTGGTTCTTACTCAGTGAGCATGTGGCAATATAGAAGAGGATGACTGCCTGCAGTCCTGTGAGATCTACAGCAAGAATGGAGTAAAAGGTTAAGTAGTGAGTGAGATACACTTGTGGGTAAACACACCCATACCCCCATGGTATAGAGAAGCCTGCAATATATTTGGTGAGTACAGTAACCCCAGTGCAATTAGAACTGAGAGAGCTGCTTTTAGGGAAGTTACAAAGTATTGGTGCTTATACAAATATACCATGTAGAATTAACATAGGCAGAGGAAGAAACATCAGCAACAACAAAGCTCTCAGTGAGCCTCACTAAAGATCCCTGCAAGTGATCCTGCCTGTGAACTGAGAAAACTCCTGCTTGCCCAGAGACACAAACCCAGGGAAAGCTCAGGGAAAGAGTAGCAAGGGCTGCTGAACTGCACCAAAACCAGCATCAAAACAATGGTTAATGCAGAAGAACAAGTGTATTTGCCAGAGCTAACAGTTTTCATGAAGCAGGAAAGCCAAATAATAAATCATAATCCAGGACACATCCCACAGAAACAATTCAAGAGAAAAGGTGGATAACATACAGGTCATGAGCAGGTGTGGAAGATGCTGGAGAAACAGCACCATTTCACCTCCCAGCGGGATCTCTTCTGCAGAAGGAAAGCACAGCTGTGTAATGGATGGTAAGGTACATGATGCAGACTTCCAGTGCAGAGGATTTCTGTAGTGTGGTAACAGAGCCAGGGAGATTCACACATGTGAGGCACATCTCTGAAGGCTGCCATTCAGCTACCATTGTAGTAACTTAGCTCTAAGATCAATGACCAATTTGATTTCTGCTGGACTGCTGACCCAGCTGCCATGCAATACTAGCAAAAATGATAAGCAGGAAAATGAGCTGGGAGAAATACATCTGTGTGCAGATTATGCATTGGCCAGTGGAAGGTAAATGCAATTCATAGTAGAAATTATTCTGTACAAGAAACAGCAACCTATTATGTGCTTGAAACAGCTAAACACATCCTGATCTCAGGAAAGATTCAAAGGAAGCCACAAACATGCTTTAGAAGAGTCAAGAGCAGACCCACAACAGCAGGCAGAATTTCAGTATTGATGCATGCAGTGTACCAAAGCAAGGTTACCTGGGTGCCAACATCTCCCTGAAGGTTATAGATGTGATGACTTAATTGTCTCTCTGGATCTACCACAAAAATATTGGGCCATTTCTCCTGATAACAACTGTAAAGCTGGCTGCTTTTTATTGCTATGGAATTGACCAAACAGGACGTACCTGACAGCACCAATGCGATACCTGTCCAGGAGCAGCATGATAAGGGCTGCTCTGCTAAAGAGGGCAGGCAGGAAGCTGGGGGTGACCTCAACAAAGGCAGAACAGCACCTTCACCAACATGGTCTCACAGTTCTGGAGCAGGGCAGAACAATGACAGTCCACTGACTGTCCTAGACAAGGTGAAGTGAGGTCAGAGAGCTCAATCACAAGCAGTAGGAGATGGGGTCAGAGCTAGGACAAAGCTGGTTACAACACAGGTCTGGTGTCCAACCTTGAAAACCAGCCAGTAAGGCAGGATAAGGCACAGCTACAGCTCAGTCTAGATCTGGGCATCTGTGCCCTGAGCTTATCTTGGGCCTGTGGTAGACAGCCTAAAAAAGGCTGTGTGAGATGCTAGTGCTCTGTTTATTGTATGGGATCACAGGGGAATGCCAGAACATCCTCATCATATGTGAGGATGAAGAGTTCATTGTAGACCTTATCCAGCTATGTACCAAAATACTTCAAGAAGGTGAAAGCCCTTCAAGACTAAGTTAGATAGTAACCCCTTTGTGCCATCTGTGAGACTAATGAAGCTGAGAGTTTTGCTGACCTTGACTGTAAAGCCAGAAAACAATGAAGAACATCTGTAGAGGTTTTATGACAACATGAAGAGAAAAAGACAGTGGCAAGAAGACCCCTGGTTGTGTAATATAAATGAAGTATGCAGTCTGTTAAAATTCGTGATCATACACAGCATTAAAATGACAATTTCTGCAAATGACTGAACTCTTAGAAACTGAGATACTTTAAGGATGTGATGGAAATCAAGGACCTTATGAGAAGATGCAAGAATCAGGCCTCACACTGTGTCTCAAGTGCAAATCTGGGTATATAATTAAAATCAAAGGTACTTCCTATCATCAGCACAGACCTAAGTCTGCCTTCACTGTGGGCAATGGGAGACAGTTTCCAGCCTGAGGCTGCCACCATGATTCACATGTACCATCACATTGACACCACCACATGGACAGTGTTGGGCAGATAAGACCTCTGTTCAGTCCTTACAGTGCCACACACCACAGGGATCCCTGGTAATCATGATCAGAGAAATCACAGGCTGGTGATGTACATGGAGCAGGGTGAAAGGAATGCACCACAGTTTTTGCTCATTTCCCAAAAGGGAAAACACCATCAAAGGCAATGCAAGAGAAGCAGCAGACAGCGCACCCAAAGAAACAAGAGCCATGTCCAGAAATGGGGGCACTTACAAGTAGCCTCTGCCGTCAGCTTCCTTGATGAGAGAGCTCGGAGAGTTGGGAAGAAAAAGCTGTGGGAACAGCAAGAAGGATCAGCTAAACGGATGCAGTAAGAGGAACGAAAACATCCATCTGAGAACAGGAACAGTGCAAACAATGAGTGGAAGAGGGATGCAAAGTCTGGCAGACTTGAAAGGCAGCAGTAAATGTTCTTCCTAGATGGGGCTGTGTGTTGGTAACTGCAGGGTTTGGCAAGTCAGCAAGCATTCAAACAAAACACACCAACAAAAGCATCTAAAAAGCAAGAAACAGCAAGTCATGTGGGCCATGGAGCTGTGAGTGCAGGCTTGGAGGAGGCTAGGCTTTGGAGAATGCACTAGGAAGTCTGTCCAGCCACAGGCAGACACAATGACTGCTGTAGCTGCTCTAAAAGAGCCGTTGCCAGTGACAGGTTTAGTCTTAGAAACATTGCACTTTTCTTTGCTGTGGGTCCTACTAAGCAGTGCATGAAGCCATATCTAAAGCTACACTCCAAGCTGAACACACTGCCAGTGGCCCCAGAGAGATTTAAGGCTCTTCTCCTGCCTCATACTCCATCAGCTCCAGGACAGTGCCTGTTTCTAGAAGAACCCCAGGTCCAAACCATACCAGGACCCCTGATTTTCCAATTGTTTTGGTATTTAGGCTGCTGAGGGTGAGCAAAGTGGTGTGATAAGACACACTGGAACATCTGACATGAAGCCTGTCTCCAATTCTTTCAAAACAAATAGCATGCAAAAAAGGAGCAGGTTTTAACCAGCCTTGGTTTGCAGCCAACACAGGCACATGGTTAGCTTTAGCAGGACTGGACAGCATATGGCACAGCGACCTGGCTTGTTGTGAATAATGGAGTATAATAAAACCTGTCAAACAGCTATTGGCAGCTAGGGTGAGGAAAAGTCTCAGTGCACAGACAGTTTGAGAAAACCTACTTATCGCTGCCATGCAAAATATTTTATGGCAGTAAATATACATCATAAAGTGCCTCTCAGCCTTGGGTGTTTTATCCTCAGTCCCTGAATTTCTACAGGAGTCCAGCACAACTATGGGGATAGCAAAGAGGGGAATGCTAACAGCTGGGAGGAACAAAAAACAGGTGCATGAGAAGGTGAAGAAGATAAAGAGCCAAGGTCCAGAAGCAAGAACAGCAGGAGGAGTTAGAAGGTGTAGTAAGAAGACAGAGTATCATGGCCATCAGCCGGTGTGTTGGCTGAGAAACATGAGGGGGCTGCCTGTTGGTCTGGAGGGCAGAGGAGGCAATGGTGTGTACTCAAGGCAGGCAAAGGGAGGAGGAGGCAGGATCCTGCTGGAGAGGGCAGCACTGTCTGCCTCTTGGATGGAGGAGGACTTTGTGGGTGATAGGAGGGCTGCATTTTGTGTGCTAAAGCTCGAAGGCAAGGAATCAACAGGGGAACTTCTTTGTAATCCATCCACACAGCCAGAGTCAGCAGGGAAATGTGTGATGGGGAATATGCAGCTCTTTACTTATAAAAGTTCAGCCAGTGCCTAGCCCCTGCAGCATCTCTGCAGAGCACGTGGGGCCATGAGCTGGGCTTGCAAGGGCAACTCCAGCTGACATGCAAGGACTCAAAGTCCCAGTTCCACCCCCAGCCTTGGAAGACTGAACAGAATTCTGCCAGAGCAACGCAGGTCAGAATTAACCTTGAATTTTCATGTCTTGAGTCATCAGCCTGAGCTTAATTTTAGGCTGCATCTCTGGAGAAAAGTGAGTATCGCAAGGCTTAATGGCAGCTCAGCCTGGGCTTCTTTGTGCCCTGTAGTGTTTTTCTCCCTCTGGCCTTGGATTTGTCTGGTTTCTGGAACTGTCCTGCTCTCTGAGAGCATAACAGGGAAGTAGAAGCACTGCTTAGTCATTACATCCTGCCATTTCTAGCATCGGTCTTTTGGTTTTTTTTAAAGAAAACACTGAAAGTACTTCCCTTATAGACTTAAATGCCTTAAAATATTGCTACTGCTGCTTGGGGTGCCTGGTTTGTAATATCAGTGGCCTGCCTTAGCTGTGCTAAATGTACTTACATGGGAGCAATAGCAACAATCTGGAATTCAGAAAGTCTACAAACAGGCAGGCCTGTTTTAATTAGTTGAGTACAGAGACTAATTAATATGCAAATGAGAAGCTTACCAATATTAATCATCTGTTTTACTAGGCTGCTTTACTAAAGAGTTTCTAACAAATTTGCAGATGAAGTTTCCATGACATTAAAAATCAGCTAAACACCTACCTGAGAAATAGTCTCTAACAATAAAAGGGAGAGAGAGGGAGAGTGAGGCCTTCGTTTTTTGGAAGGAAAACATCACTGACTGAAACTAATTTTGTCTTTGGCAAGTGTCACATCGGCTGACTGAGTCAACCGTTTCCAAACCCTAATTGAAAGCATTTCAGCAAGCTAGACACCAAAAGGCACTTGGACAGTAGCAGCACACGCATGTCCATGTGTGCCTATTTCCTTCTGAGAATTGACTAAAACATTGCATGGTTGACTAAAAACTTGCATGATTGACTAAAAGCATGATTGACTAAAAAATTACTGTCTGCCTTTGCCATCTCCCAATAGCTGTCAGTGCTGTGGAGCAGAACCCCCAAGTAAGATCACACTGGGCTGTACCTTCTGTGTATTTTCCTATCTCCATTCCTGTTACCAACGCCTTAGAACTCAGTAACTGAAATCCTGCCCCTGAGCTACACCACTCTTTACTCTGTTAGCTTTACATTTTGCACTTCACTGAGCTTCTAGGTGGGTTTGGTGGAGCTTCTTGTCAAATTCGCTCTCTGATTTTCATACTTTACTTCAATGCAATTGCATATGGGTTCCCCTCACTGCCCCAGGGAATGCAGAAATCAAATAAAGAATGTTTTCATCTCTAACAAATCTGTCAAAGCATTTCTGTACCTCCTGGTTTTCCTTTCATATACCTTTACCCCATATTCCCTCTATTAAAAGCAGAACCTAAATTCTTAGTGTGATGTGCCCCTTTAAATGGCTAAAAATGTGAGAATGAGATTTGCAAATCTCTTCTTGAGTCACAGGTGAGACCAAAAATCTGCCAGCAAGATACTTCAAAAAAATTAAAGACAGCCTTAAAAATGAATCCAAATCCACTGGCTGATCTTCAGGGCCAGTGAATGGAGCTTGGCGGGTGGTTTGGATTAAAGAGGTTCCTGAGGTTGCAGAGCTGGAAAATGGAAATAGCTCAGCAGCACCTGCCATCACTCCTGAGTTAGGCTTCCTCCTCCCAGCTGAAAACATGGAAGATACACATTTCATTTATTCAGAAACAAGACTTGGGCTGAGGCTGCCCTTGCACTCCATTTACCTGCACTGTAGTGAAGTCACAGCCAGGGGTATGTTTCCTTCCTGAACTGGGGATACTGAGATGAGAAGAATAGCTGATCCCCATCCTGACTCCCAGCACCTCCTGAAAACTGCTGCTGCTGCTAACTGGTAACCAGTTTTCCTTTCTGTAACATGGAAAATTGCTTTAATTTCAGTGTTTGCATTTAATATGGGAGCATTGCTCATCCTTCACCCTAGCATCAACTCTTTTTATCACTCCTTCCCTGATGCTTTTAGCTCCTGACCTCAGGAGCTCTTGGTGCACTGCAGTAATGCCAGGAGAGCACAGCAGAAGGAGGTCCCACTGAGGTGCTGGCAGGACCTTGTCGGGGACAGGACAGGGGCAAAGGAGTAAGGATGGGCTATGAGTGTATTTCTGAGGGATTTTGTTGTGTCTGGGAGTAAAGAAGGGAAGAAAAGACGGGGAAGTGAGGAGTGGGAGATGTCACGTTAGTGTGGGGGGCGTCTACAAGCTTTAAATCCACCTCAGAATTAGGATTTAATACCAGCTACCCCACCATTGTTTGTGCTGGAGCTCCAGTATTCCTCATTGCCCTAACGATCCCAAATCTGGCTTTCATGGAAAGAACTGTGCACACCATGGAAAGAGGTGTGCTCTTGAAACAAAGACACTTCCACAAATGGTTCAGCTCTTTTAAAGGAGCTGGGGTATTAGCTAGGTGCATAATCTCTCCCTCTATACTCTATGCAGCACAAAGGGGTTTACTTTCTTCTCCTTCTTCTTTCACAGTGTTTTTGTGTAAGGCTTCTCTTGTTTGCTTATGTCTCAACATTGCTTGGAGAAGACCCTCTTCCCAAGGGCAGACAATGCTGGAGGGATTGTGTCCCTCTGCTCTCTCAGCCTACCCTGTCCCACCTTACGCAACCCTTCCCCCTTGGGTAATGCCTTTCCCCGTCTCCAGTCAGAAACCCCATGCTGGACCCCATCCCCATGCTTCCGCACACCTCCCACATGCATGAAGGTCTGAGCTTCATTCCTTCAGTATGTGTTTGTGGCATATCCCATCTCATCTCCCTGGATGTGCTCCCTACTTCTCCCTGCCTTCTGCCCTCCAGAGCTAGAAACACTAATCCTGGCACTCACAAGTCCTGAGTCTCAGCCTGGGGATGGAGCAAACATAGAGACACAGGGCTGGCAGTCTCCCTGTGTCAGTTCAGGGTCCTCTTCTCTTTGCGTGGTGCCTCTGCAGGCACCCTCACCTTCATCACTGACGTGATAGAAATGTCTCCTTCTACAGAACTGCTGAATGGCTTGGACTCATCTTTCCTAGAGAAATCCACCTTTGAGTGGTCATGAGGAACTGGCAGATTGCAGCCTCCAGAACAAACATTTTAGAAAGTTATGAGTGACTGAAGATTAGTGAACAGAACAAACTGTATAGCTGACTTTAGCTGTAGCTGTCACTAGCACTACACCCATATCAGCAGGTGGAAAGGAGGTGAGTGCAAGAGTTGGAGAGGTGTGATAAATACAGCCAAGTAGTTGAAAAAGCAAGAGCTATAATTTTGCTGATACAAGCCATTTAAAGTAGCCTCAAAATTTAGGATCTGTGAAACGAGCTCTTTCCATGTTTAAGGCTAATAGTACTATTCTCATGGGGAGAAAAAGACCCCATTGATTGGAGAGAATTTTAACATGAAATGTTTTTTCTCAGTAGTAGCAATGCAAATAAGAACAGAGTGCTAGAGTTTGGTAATGGAAGGATGAAATCATATAGAAACTGACTGAGAAAAAAGCAGAAAGCATGACTTTTTTTTCCTTTTTACATGGAAAGGTAAGCAGAACTGAGTGAGATTAAAAACCCAGGCAGGATGTCTCAGGCTATTTGATACAAGAAATTTCCATTGTGCCATCAGCCAAACTTCTGAGATCATTTTGTTTTGGGGATTTTTTTAGGAAAATTTACAGGTTTTAATATGGTGTCATTATTTTTACAGCATGTTAAAAGTTTTAGGGGAAAATGAGCAATCTTCCTGTTCTTTGAAGGGAGCATAAGGACAAGAGAAAAGACAGAAAGAAAAGAACAAATTTGGATAAACAGAAGCAGTGGAGTGTCTCATCTCTGATACAGAATCCTATAAAAAAGACCACTGAAATGGTCTTTCCAAGCCCTGATGCCCTATCTCTGTATAATCCCTTCAAAGTAGTGTAAACCTCAGTGATTATTAATATATTTTTGGTTGTTTATATGAACCTTGAGGGGGAAAGGAAGCTTCTGCCATTTTAATTCCTTTGTTAATGTCTTTATGAATGCAATTAGCACTTCATTCACGCTTCTTTGTTTCTGGATCCCATTACGATATGGCTTATGCCAACTTCTCTCTCCCAGGAGAGGTGAGGCATCATGCAGCACTCCACTCAGCTGTGTGGCTGAGCACTGACAAACTCAATTTGCTGGAGGAGAGCGTGAGATGGCACGGTGCAGTCGCTGCTGCTGTGATATGGACAAATGGCCTCTTTTGTTCCAAGCAAGACATCACCTGTCCTGAGGAAGTGCATCTGTGCATGTGTAAGTGAAAGAAAAACAAGGCTGATTTATCTGACAAGAAATTAACCTACTGCAGCTGGTTGTAAAATGGAAGTATCTAGTTATTTAGTCCCTTTTTTACAATTGCACCATACCCATTCAAGTACCTGTACAGTAGTTTTTAATTTCTAAACATGATGCCAAAGTCACCCCTCCTATAACCCCATCAGTCTCTGCAGTTCTAAACCAGGGATGGATTTGACTCATCAGTTTTTTTCCTGACTGCTCCAAATGGTTTTGATGTGAGGCCAATGCCCCAAGCTGAGGTTGCACAGCTGGACTCGTAGAATCATAGAATCATAGGAAGCAGTCGTGAGTTGGAAGGATCCCACAAGGATCACTGAGTCTAACTTAAGGAAGCTGGACCTTTACATTAGCAGAAGTTTGGGTTCATTTGGGGCTGATCCTATCCTCAGCGTTCATCAGGCGAGGTTAAGAGGAAGTCCAGTGAGATGAGTGGGCTTGTAGTGGTGTAAAGTTGAAGCCAGCAGGAGCTGAAGCCTGTCAGTCTGTGAGGGCAGCTCTCCAGTGCTACGCAGGCATTTACAGATGCAGGGACTGTGAGCATCAGGGGCTTGGTCACTGCAGCACCTCTGGGCAGTGAGGAGCCTGCATGTTTCTAAATACCCCAGCAGGTACCAATTCACACCTAAATACTCTTGGAAATGCCGTTCAGAACTTCTCTGAGGTGAGGAGCCAGCCCTGATTCAGGAGTGTGTTAACTGAGCACAGCCAAGGAAATCCAGAGAGATTTGAGCCTGTGGGAACCCAGCAATGCTCCCAGCTGCAGGCTGATGAAATTTTTGTCACCTCCATCAGGGAGAGGATTGAGGTAGGTACCCACAGGATTGAGTTTACCCACAGGATTGATTCTTTGAAATGACTACAATATTCCATGAAGGGTGAAGAGTGTCTCTCCCCAGACAGGGATGAAGGCAGTGAAGACATAAGCTGTTCCTCCTGCCAAAAATTTCTGGTGAGGCAGACAAGAAAATGCTGATTTACAGTGTTGTAGACTCTTTCTCCCTCTTTTTATGTTGATCCCATGCACTCTTTGCCTTTCCCAGTGCAACCTGGCATACAAAGCACATCAGCAGACAATGAAGTCCAGACACTCCCTGTGGGCTCCGGGTCCCCTTTTACACCACCCCCATATCCCCAAGGAACCTACTGCCAGGTAAAGGGGATTGTTGTTTCCATCACAAGACAGAAGGGAGGGAAGAACTGTGGGCTGAAAGCCCAAGGAAAAGAGACAGGAATTCTTTATCGCTTATTAAATGTGCAATTCAAAACCTGGTGAATAGGGAGATGAAAAGCTCCTGCTGAGAAATGGAGAGAGAAATTGCATTTTGGCCTTGGGGAAACCTGTGCCTATAATATTAAAGATGTGCAAATAAATAAATAAAGGCAATAGCTAGATTTACGTGTCTAATATCCTTGCATGCCGTGATCAATGTCGATATTTTACTTTTTTATGAGGTTCTCCAAAAATCTATGGCGCTTTCCTTTATTAATTGTTATCCTCATTGCAGAGGTCTTTCACATGTCTCCAGCAACTAGGTCTTAGCTGTCAACTCCATTAAATTCTATTATAATGTGGCATGATTGAATGCTCCAGTGGGATTGGCCAGCCAGTGTGTATTAATATATTATGGAGCATGCAGAGGCAGGCACCAGCACCTTGCTGCATTCACAAAGATGCTGTTGTGTTTACATTTTTTCCCCTCTCTATGCACGTCTGCTGTTTCAGGGGAAACTGGCTTTACCATAAATTATCCCTTGCAAAAAGAACAATGTAAACTGTGAGGGAGCTTTCCCTGGGACGTGGAAGCTAGCGGTCTTCCCTCAAGTGAACAGATTCTCATTCTCTGCCTGGGATGTATTTCTACGACTTTAATTAGTTTGTGTTTGTACAGTATGAAAATCTAGGAGGCCCATGTTATTTTACATTAGGGAATATTGAAGAGCTGAGGATTTCCCGCCCTGCTGGTTATAAGCAGGGATGTTACGCTGCTGGGATGGAGGAGAATCAGAATTCAAATAGGCGTGATCATGGATTTTTTTTTTTAAACAAAGGAGTTTGGCAGATCATACATAAGCATAGTTTAAGACCTGGGCCTTTTGGGGATGGTGCATGTTCACTGGATAGGATGTCACCTGCAATGACATCCCTTAGACAACTTAATACCACCCTCAGTGGCTATCTGCAGCCGGAACTGAGTGACCCAACTTGGACACCTTGTGCTTCTACCAGGAAGGCAAAAAAGCAAAGCAAGAACACAGGCTCCAACTAAAAGTCAGTTTAATTCAGAACTGGGGAAGAGAAAAGTAAAGGCATATCCAGCTCTCAAACCGTGGGAGTTCCTTGCTTGTCCAGGGGTGCTCTGATCTGATGCATTTCGTAGTTAGCAGCATTAAGTCAGCATTTCTAGATCTCTAGAGAACTCTGATGGGTCACCAGCCTCTCAGCCCATCACAGCCATGCTCATTGGTGCTATTATCTCTCTTTGCCTGTGTTTACATTTGCCATTTCCAAAGCCCCTGTCTGCTACCATGAGCAGGAACATGGCCAGGCAGCAGCAGCCCCAGCACTGCAATGCGTGAGCTGTGATGAGCACTAACGCCTTGGCTGCAGCCAGACAACAGAAGATGTAATTGCCTTTTGGGGGCCATGCTGAGGTCAAATCAAACACAAATTTGTGCTGGACCAGGCAGAATATGGCTGTCAGGGAACCAGGCAGGGTGTACCTGGGTGGTGCACTGTGGGCAAACTTTGTGAAATTCTTGCATTATTGAGGGGTGTCTGCCACAATGAGATTGTTTGAAATGCAGCAATATCATTCTCCTCCCCTGATTCATGCGGGTTCATATCCTGCACCATGTGGTTTTAGTTCCTGTACTCCTGACACACTAATTGCCATGGTCAGAGATGTTGCCATGCCCAACTCAATCTGCTTTTAAAGACAAGGAACTCACCTAATTCCATAATTCATCCTCAGGATCACACTCCACTTGCTTCCAAACATAGAATCATAGACAGATTGATTGATCTCTCACAACAAGAGCTGAAGATGGTCTAGTGTTAGGGGCTAAGGCCAGGCAGAAAAAGATACTGCTCATACTAATAAACTGTAATTCTTTTTCCAGTGAATAGCATTGCCTTTAGTTAATTCAAGAGACTAACCATCCAATTTAGAAGAATAAAAATAATCATTACGGTTACAACAGTGACCGGCGGGGGATAAAAAAAAAAAGTAAAAAATCAAACCTTTCAGAGAAGCAAAAGGGGAAAGGGAAGCTTCTCCCAAAGATGTGGTTCACTTTAGTGCCTGTGCCATGCAGAAAGAAAAACAAGTCTGCTTTGTTCCTCCTCAAGCCAAGTCAAAGGGTGACAATGTAAAACAGAAGTGCAGGCTACGTTTTCCTGGATCTGAGGAAGATGTAAATGCGTAAAATGTGATGGAAGAGCTTTGATTTTTTTTCTTTTTTTTCTTTTCTTTCTTTTTTTTCTTTCTTTTTTTTTTTTTTTATTATTTCTCTCAGGAATGGTCTGACAGCCCCAGGCTGGAGTATGTGTCTCTCCCAACTACTCTGTCACCCAGGTAACCATGGAGACCATGACGATCGATTAGATGCCATCTGATCTCAACCTCATAAAAAAAGCCCCACGTGCACCCGCGCGCGCGCATACACGCACACACTCACACAAAAAACAACGCAGGCAGCAGATGGCAACCAGGCCACTAGACCTGTCTCCAGAGAGAGCGAGCTGGGGAGAGGGACTGAGAGACACAGGCGGAGGGAGATCATGAGGGAACAGGGTAAAAAAAACAAAGACAGAAAAAGTGGGGAGGAGAGAGACAAAGAAGTGAAGAGATCAGGAGAAAGAAAGAAAAGAGAGAGAGGTGAGAAGAGGGCCCACAGCTGCTGTGATTTCTGGGGGACTGTCTTGGGTGGAGCAGTGATCATTTACACTGCCTGCAAGTCTGTCTTGTTCTGAGGGTTGAGATTGAGGCTGAGAGGCATCAGGGAAGAGAAGTATAAAAATACCAGGTCAAATCCAAGGGAAAGCCCGTGGAAGTACAGTAAATGTGCCTTTGCACACTTCTGCCCCTGCAACAGCTGACCCCTCCTCGCAATCGGTCAGGCCAAACAAGGTCTCTCTGTAAGGATGTGAGAAGGGGTCCAAACAGAGATCAGAGCTCCTCACCCCTCCCAGGCCAGAGCAGGTACAATCTGAGAACTCCAGCACCAGCTCCATGCCACTAAGAGGATTGCAGCTACCCTCTGGACATCCTATGGGGATGTGAGAGATGGAGCCAGAGGAGCTGCCTCACCTGCAGCTTACCTCTGAGGACCTGTGCATTGTCTGGACATTCTTACTAGCGTGGAAGTGACTGCAGGAGTAAAACTGCCTGAAATCCTTCACAGCAGGAACTCCTATGTCTGTACAACACTTTAAAAAAAGCTGGGTCTCTCCATCTGCTGAAGGCCCCTGTGGAAATACCAAATAACCAAATAAATCACAAAGGGATCTTGGAATTGTAGGACAAATGACTGGATTAAGATCCCAAGAACATCTCAGGAAAAAAAAAAAGATGTTTGGACCACCACTTTGGTAGGGAGATACCAAAATGAGACAGGTTAGAGCCTCTCTGAAATCTTACAGCAAGGGTGTCCATTTTTTCTGCTGCTTTCAGTTGTAGAAGAAATGGAAATTCCTTCTCAGTATGAACTGATTTGAAAATGAATAGGCCCAGCGTGGAGAAGCAAGGTGCAGAATCTCAGCTCGGGAGAAGGCCGGATCTACAGATGTGACTTGCATGGGCCTCTTCTGGAAGCTGGGGCTGGGATTTTTGTGATCAGTGCTGAGCATCTCCATCTCCAGTCATCAGTCTGAGCTACTCTTACTGGGGAGAAACAGGTCTTTCTGGTGAGTATTTCACCTCACTCTACCACAAACATCTAAAACAGGCAAGATGTGTCACATCATCATCGTGTCTTCTTTTCTCCTGTGAGTGTAAGGGGAGCCAGGAGGAACTATCTCAGATGAAGTAGGGACATAAGAAGTTAACAGAGATAAATCCCACTACAGGTCTGTCCATGGCACCAAGACTGCTAAATAGCTCATCTTTATCCCTTCCACCGTTCTTTTACAGACACACATGCAATCACATCTCAGCAAACAGGAGTTGATCCCTCTAGGGATCCCTTGCCAGGATGCTTATCAATAAAGGTGAGGATGATACCTCCATTGTGAGGACGTTGTCAGGTGAGGAAAATGGCTCATGTTCAAAACGTGGTGACTCAGGTGAGCTTGAAAGTTGCTCTCAGGAACGGTGGACAACTTGAAAATTCAGTAACTGCCAGCACCTAAAGTTAACCATATCTAGTTTAAATAGTGAAATGAAAATCATCCTTTCCTGAACATGGTACCTGTCTGATATTGGGGGAGGCAGGAGAAGGCAGGAAACGGATGGTTGTCTGAAGTGGGGCTTCTTTGAGACCAGCTCTCAAGAAGGTGTTAATCTGCCTCTGCCTTAAGGAGTGGGTAGAGAGGACCAGATCTGTATCCATGCTCCATAGAGATTAGTGTTCTCCCTTTCCTGGAGTTTCATGAAACGTTTCAAACAGGATATTAGCCACACTGGTATCTAAGGTTGCTTCATATATTGACCCTTACTCTAGTTGACAGAACAATCCAAACTTGAGCAAAGAAAAATAATCATGAGCATTACCAAATTCAGAGGATAGTTCTGCAAATCCCAAAGATGGCCTACAGCCCACATCCTTATTTTCAGAAATGTCAGATTTCCTGGTTTCTTCTAAGTCCTTTTAAAAGAAAGGTTTATTTACCTGTCCTCAAGGAAGCATAGAAAGGAAGCAAATCAGAAAGCCAAGAAGATGCTGGAGATGGTGAACTACAGCTCTGAAAGCATTTTTTTCTAGATGCTTTCAAGGAAGATGAAGACACAAAGTCATCTTCTATTCTCAGCCACCCCTGTAAGAAGTCACACAGAATATTTCTGCAATGATAAAGGTGCTCTGATTTGCAATGAAGAAACTGAAAAGGCAACATGACAAGTCATCTCATGGCAGTCTGATCAGGTCTAATGTACTCCCCCTGACCACACTGGTTATTCCTCTGAACCTTAGTTGTTCACCACGAGTGTTCTGCATCTCTCTGAGTGTAAGGCAGGCAGTGACACTGGATAAGTGTCACTAGCTGAGGGACAAAATTGCTCTAAGAAGGCTAAGAATCCAGCTATCATGTGTGGGATTGTTGAAATGAATGGGAACTGGATCACACATGCAGAAAGAGCTGAGTTCCAGGACTGTTGGAGCAGTGTCATGTCTAAAGGCAAGTATTGTTTCAGATAAAATTTGTTCTATTTACTCGATTAAAAGCAGAATGTTCTATGACCTTATTACACAGAATGAAAACCCCCCTAAACATCAGTGTCTCAGTCTACTTTTCAGTCTTCCTGTTATCCTGCCAGAGTTTGAATGGTGTTTGGTGTTTAAACAAGTTTGGACTCATGGCCAGCTCCCATGACATTTTTTTCTGGCATAACAGGTCCAATACCTATGACAGAATTTATGATTCTGGTTCTGTTAAGAGTCCACCAGGAGCTCATATCAAACTTCCTAGCTCTCCACTACATTTCCCATATTGTATCAACTGATGTAGCTTAAGAGAAGTACCACAGCTTTACTGACATTGATCATACAGTAAGAGATGCTTAAGGGCTCCTCACCAGCGAAGTGTAGTATCAAGTTGGGTATGGGTTGGCAGGGTGCAGCATGTTCAAACCTTTGGTAATTACCAGTGCATTTATCTCCCATCAGAACTTGGTATTTGTCATCCTCAGGGCCGGAGGGCAACATTATTACTGCAGTGTTTTCTCACTGGGCTATCACACGGAGAGGTGGCAACATGTGAGATGGCATTTTTAAGTAAATGATCCTGAATCTCACTTGATTTGTGAACAAATCTGAAAACTCAATTCCACCTTAGAGATACTGCAAGAGGAACAGGAACTGGGCAGTGGGCTGAATGAATTTGGCCTGTTGAGTTGACAGGGTTTTGCTTGACAGGCAAGCTGTGTTTCTTTCTCCTGCCTGCCAAAAGATTACTGAGGTGCCCCGTTTGGAGCAAATCACCAGAGCATTACCCAGGGAATTTTCAGAAATACACAGTAATGGAAATCAATATCCCATAATGAGGTGACACAGGAGTACAAGAAAACTGGCATGTTTGGTGTCTGAGAGAAATTCTGAGTAGTTGATTTCTCTGTTTTGGCTAAATTGGTGTGGATTATGTGATCATATCCACAGGAATAGAGCACAGAACATTTTGGTTTGGGTGACCATAGTTAAGTTCCCAAAAATCAAGACACACTGAAACAAATAGAGCCTTATCTTCAGAGCTCCTGTACATCCATAAATTTCCTAGCCTTAGCTGCTGTGGGAGATAGATGACACTTTTATTTAGATGTTAAGATCTGAGAGATTAATTTTATTCACTCAGGTATAAAAATATGAGCCACTGTGCTTGGATAGGTAATTAACAGTGCTTGTGAGGATTCTTCTCTAAATGACACCCATGATGGCTCTCATCAAACAGAGCTCACTGTTCTTGCTCTTTACATAATGTTTATTTTCCCATTGGTTAAACTGGGAAAGGTAGCAGATTTCTCTCACAAGGAAGTACATCCCTACAGCCTGTTATCACTTGGCCTCATTTCCAAGAGTCCTATCATCCAGCCTGTAAGCCATAAGGCTTCTCCTCCCTTCAGTGAAGGTAATATACCTTCCACTTTTCTTTTCTTTTTTTCTTTTTTTTCATTTTCAGCCAAACTCAATTTTTTCCCAGAAATTTGTGTCCTCATCTTGCAGCTCATTTTCTATCTGCACACTTAGCCCACCTACCTCAAGAGACTGTGCCGCATTCCAGCCTCTCCTATGCCAAGAACCACTGGCATATTCAAATTTCTCAGAGCTTCCCTAAGGCTTATTTAACCAACAAGTCAAGAAAAGTATTATTACTTCATCCTCAGGCTCTCAAACCCAAAACCATTAGCTTACCAAGGAGTACAAGGACAGATACAATTTAAGTATCTCCAAAATGGCCTTTTTGCCTAGTGAACTGATTGTAAATGCCTGATTTCCACAGACACAAGAGCGAACTACAAGGAGAAACTGAAGAACAAAAGAAATAACCCTAAATTTGGGCAGGATAGTTTTATTTTGAGGAAAGAGCATGGGAAGGGCAGCTAGCTTGGCTTGGCAGCAACCAGTGGAGAGCACAGACAGCAATTACTCACAAGAGCAAGGAAAGTGGGACTGCACTAAGGAGCAAAACAAGAAGGCATACAGAAAGAAATGTGATCTAGACCTGTAAACGCAGAGGTTGCCAGCGAGCCTGTGGCCACTCACACAGGCCTGAATCACGATGTGTGAAAGAGTGGTGAGCACAGTGCGATGCCAGTGAAGGACTCTGGTGGCCCATACAGCTTGGTGGCACAGTGTCACTCAAGAGAGATGTAAGAATCCATTAGCTTCCTGGGAAAACCACTCCTGCTAGTGCTTCCTGAAAGAAAACAGTCACCTGAAATGGAATGCAATGGTACTAAAATGCTTCTAAGTGTCTGAGGGATGCCACAGGTTGATGTAGCTGAAGTAATGGCAAATCAGACAAGCTGTAGAACATGCATATCCTCTGTGGGTCTGACATGGGGTGAGGTGTTGGAGAAGGTCTCCTGAAGCACCTTTTGAGTGTGTGAGAGTTGCTGGTAGATGGAAAAACCTTCCATGGGACACAGAAGTCCTGTGGCTAGAGTATTTAAAACCAGGCAAAACAGTAATAGAGGTATGTTACTTTATAAGCATCTGATGGGAGAAAAAGGGAGAAGATGGGACCTCATAAATCTTTTCCATCTCTAGTTTTCATAAGCCCCTTTCCTGTTTTGTATTACCCTATGCCTGCATGCCGAATACATAAGGAACTCAGCTGAAGGGTGACCCTACCAATATTTGTAAGATGTCACACCTATGTCTGGTGTAAAAAATAATGACACCAGTAATAGTAATAGTGTGCACTGGAGGCTCTGAGAAGACCCAAGCTCTGGGCCAGAAGAAGCAGGACTTGGTAAATAAACCCATTACGAGTAAGAGTCTTCAGCCCAGACTCTCCTGCTGAAAGGGGGAGGGCAACAAATGCTGGAGCCTGAGTTTTGCTTCTGGGTCTGGGTGGTTTTGTGCCTTTGCTAATGAAGCTATTTAGACTTCTGCCAGGTTTCTGTACTTGCTCAGCCACCCTGTTTTTACTACAGAAGGCCTTAGGATAACAAGCAAGAGAGCCACTCACTCTCAGCCGCTCAGGATGAGGTAAATTCACCAATTTCAAGCCCTTCTAGGTTTGTTTGCCTATTGACTGGCCACAACTATTGAGATCAGCCATGAAACTTGTCTTTAGAACCTAATTTTTTGATACCACAAGTCCTAAGCTTTGTTTCCATCTTCAGTCAAAAATCATGCAGAATTCCTAAGTGTGAATAATTTACATTAGGGGATGGTGTGACAGCCACTTAGATTAACACACTCAGATAAGTTCACCACCCTCAAGGACTCTCAAAGCTCAACATTACCTGATCTTATTGCTGGAACCTTTTTTCTTGTTTCATTTTTTCCTTTTATTTTAGTAACTTCTCCTTCCTCTTTTCCTACTCCTTTCTTCTTTCCTTCATTTTCCTACCTTTTCTTACCATTTCCCTCCTTTCCTTCTTGCAGTACAGTCTCCTCTCCTTAGTACAAAGCCCTGTACAGAGCAGGATTCAGACAAGATGTACTGGAGTGGGCAGTCATGGCTACCAAGCCTATTTCAGACAATGCTTAGCCCAACAACTCTCTTCCCCATGCAGCTTTTTGTCAAGGCTTGCTCTGGATTTGATTCACCCCAGCCTTCAGGACTGCATCCTGCCAGTTTGATATAGTGCAATGCCAATTATTTCAGCTGTGACATGTGAGGATAAAGTTGTGGGGGAGGAGGCTGACAAGACCCTGAGAAATCACAGTGGCCAGATCTTCAGGAGCTCTGAAGAAACTAATTCCCTTCAAAATCAATACTGCAATGCCATTGAGAAATCAAAGCAATGTATTTGAGTGAGAGCAGAGCTGAATATACCCATGAACAAGTGTCCTGATCACACACACCACGGTGCCTGATCCTCTCTCCCTTGCAATATTGCAAGTCACAAAGAAATTAATTGCAGTCCACAGGGCAGTGCAATCATAAAGCATGAGTAAATGAGTGGAGAATCAGGGCCGATAAAAATACACTGCCAGTGATCGAAACACTCTTTGCCAGCCCGTTTTTTCCTCGTCCATTTTTTGTCCTCTCCTCTTCATGCTTAACTTCACTTCTCAGGCTTCCTAGCACTATGATTATTATTATCACTATTATTATTATCATTGTTGCTTTGTGGGCTGAGAGTTGCAGATCTCAAAAATAAAGCAGATGTCAGCAGCTCTGAAGGATCCTATTCTATTACACAGCAGAACAAATGAGTATGTCAAGGAAGGGCTTTCCAATCTAACAAGAAAACAGCACAAACAGACACTAAATAAATAAATAAATAAACCCTGCAGGGACAGGCAGACTAGTTCTGATTAGATATTATGCTAACATGATGCCTACTTTCTACGCTAACAGTGTTTTAATACATTTAAATGATACTGGGGAAATAAGTCATGAAATAGAAGAAGAAGCCTTCATGTCAGAAATGATTAAGATTATCCAAGGGGGCCAGACTGCCTCTCTCATGGAAACGTGGCTCATGGTGTGGGATTATGAATGTAGCCCAAACAGTATTTACATAGTGTGCCTGACTCCATCTCATTAACTTTGCCAATGACTGCTTTTCCTGGCTGCTGGAAGAGCAGTCCAGCTGGTGAGGGGGAGCCCAGCAACAATATCTGCACCATGGCAAAGTCTCAGCCTCTGCTGAGGCTCTGGAATGCCTCTGCGTTTTACAGGGATATGCCACAAGGAAATGCCCGAGCAGCCATAAGAGGGACCAGACCCAGCTGCCACACTGGGACCCCTGCTTGATGCTTGCAGCGGGTGCACACCCACCTCCTGCTTTCCTGCAAATGGACCGTGAACTAGGCTGAGCTTTTTGGGAAGGCATGTTTCCAGAGCCAGGCTACATTCCTTAAAGTAGTCTCCCTCCAAACTTTTTCAGAAGGAATAAAACCAAGCCTTGCCTGACTCAACCTACAGCCTTTAATCTTTCTCTTCTCTCCAGCTACCTCCCCATGCTCCCCCATTTCACAAATAGGGAGATCTCTTTTCTCTTGAGGGACTTGCATAAAGAGCCTGAATATACTTGTCAAGCTCCATGCAGCAATGTTAATTTTGCTTGTGAAACTGCAGCTTTGGAAGACCCTCCATCTCCCAAGTCTTTGCAGCCCCAATAAATGGCCATTTATTAGCTGCAGTCCATAATTTGCTTCCTCCAGTGACCCATCCTGTAATTTTCCTTGAGATGACAAGCTCTGAATGAAAAGCATACTCATTTTCCAGCTATAGCATATAAAATATGGATATGGTCATGAAATCTTGTATCCATCAAAAAAGCAGAAACTTTTCCTTTTAGGACCTCAGGCTCTAAGGACCAAGGGCTAGGCTGGAGCCTCCATACCCTGCAAGCTGCAGTCTGCTCAGGCACAGAGCAGTGATACTGATCTCAATTACCAGTAACTTGATTCACTCAAGTGCTCTGACAGATGAGCTTTGATGAGCCCCACAGTAGTAGTTTAAGAACTTCCTGGTGACCCTCCTCCCATTATTCCCTTTGCAGAATTGGCAGATGGGAATGTGCATCCTCCTGTGGCTCTGCCATGGCGGAGTTTGGCGCATTAGCTTAAAAGCACTGAGACACCAGATGATGAACTGGAGCTGCTGAGACTTTCTGTCACAGGAGCAATAACTTGTGGCTGATGGAGGAGGCAGACAGCTGGATATGAAAGTAGCCTAAACTGCCACAAAAAGACTGGCCGGTTCATCTGTCAACCCTAAGTGAGTGGTGAATCAAACTGCATTAGCTTCTGCTCTATACTGCAGAGCAGCAGTTGTCGGGAAGTTCATACCCACTACCCACAGGGGGACAACTAACAACTCAGTCCTCATTCTAAGAGACTATGGAGAAAGTGAGCAGTGGAGACCTTACCTGAGAAAACCAGAAAAGGACTTCAAGGCAGCCTAACATTCAACTTTATTTCTTTAAACCTGGACTCTGAATACAAGCAAACTATGGTCAATAGCAAGCAAGAGTCTTTACAGTCTAAAATCAGCTCAGAGGTTTCATTTTTTCTGGAGCCAAGGACTCAAGAGATTCTATGCTTTGTAAATGACCCTGTGGAGACTATGGCTACCACCGGTTTGTGGAATAATTCCCTTGGGAATGTTCTCCAAACAGTGGGATTGGTGAATGACAGCATCAGCAGACCTGGGAGTATGAGCTTATTTGGTTTAGCAGAGCACCATTAGTTACTGCTCTATCCTAAGCCACCTCATGGAGGTAGGAAGGGGACTGTTCTTCTGCATAAAAACTCCTGACATTTGAGTCTTGATGAAGAAAGGTTTGAATTGGCTCATAGAATCAGAGAATCATAGAATGGTTTGGGTTGGAAGGGACCTTAAAGATCACCTAGTTACAATGCCCCCACCATGGACAGGGATACCTTCCACTAGACCAGGTTACTTAAAGCCCCATCCGACCTGATCCTGAACACTTCCAAGGATAGGGTATCCACAGCTTCTCTGGACAACCTGTTCCAGTGCCTCATCACCCTCACAGTAAAGAATTGCTTCCTAATATCTAATCTAAACTTAAGCCTCTTTCATTTTGAAGCCATTCCGCCTTGTCCTGTCACTACACACCCTTGTGAAAAGTCCCTCTCCAGTTATTCAGTGAGAGTTTCTTGGGGCAACGGGCACAACCCTAACAGGGATAAGAAAGACTGCTGAAGTGGAGCTAAACAGAGCTGAACATTTAACTACAATATGCAGAAATGGAAACATCTTCCATCCCACAGCCTTCAACATCAGGCACTCTTCACCTCCTCGAAATGCATACACTTGCTAAGCCATATGGGCTTTCAAGTGCTTTACAGCATCCTAGTACAACTCTAGTCTTATTAAAAATCTTGTCAGTAACTGCGAACGATGAAATTGTACCCCATCAAAATGATGCAAGATAGTTCATCTCTCACAGAATTTTGACCTCAGTACTCTTCATACACATTCATACTTCTCTGCGTCTAACACTCTCCAGGCACAGTTTCAAATTCATCTCAACACCATGAGGGCTAGAAGCACTTTTCTAACGGGATGCTGTAATTTTACATAATCATGACTCCAGAAAAAATCCAGACTCCCTAACCAGATATGTCTCATACTAACCCTGCAAAGATTAACACAGAGGCCACAGAAGAAGGAAATAATTAGAATGTGAATTATAACATGAAATTTCATAGACATGCAATTGCTTTTCTTTTTTATTTCATCTTCAATTGTAGCCCTAAAGTGGAGTTTTCTTGAGAAGACAAGCAGAAAATCTGGAGCCTGAGAGGAGTCTGAAGAAGCTGCCTTACAAATGCACCTATCTGAATTCATATGTATACATATATATAAGGAGTTACTGCCCTAGGATGTTTCAGTAGAGTTCCTGTAAGCATCAAGCATTGTCCTAGATACAAATAGAAATGGTCTGAGTTCATGAGGAAATCCTGAAAAGATAACAGAGGTTATTTTATCCTTCAGGGAGGCTGTGTTCTCTGCTTGGACTGAGTCCTGACCAGCCAATCTTCTTGTTAAGAGTTCTTCCCTTCAAACAAGGGATCACCCAGCTAGGTAGTTTGAGAATAGTTTATGATGAACAATAGCAAATAACAGCATTGGGAAACAGAAGGGAAAATAGGGGGTCCAGGCAGGAAAGATAACAGTGTCCAATGGACAAATTTCATATTGAGAAAGATATGAGGAAACGTGTCCAAGAAGAGGATGCAAAACCAACTGTAGAGCTCACACCAGAAGACAGAGTTCAAAATTATGGGAATAGAAGGAGAAAAACATCCAGCAGTTAGTGACCTACCTGGTTTAAGTTCAGGGAGACTCAAAAATCAGGACGCCGGTGCTACATAGCCCCAGTGAAACGGAGAAGGTGGTCAGTGGAAATGACTGAAGATGCAGAAGACTCAATACCATCTTCCACATGCTCAGGACTGGAGAACCAGAGGTCTGGAAGTTGAAGGAGAAGCAGCTGTTGGAGGATGTTAAGCCTGCACAGGGATGGAGCCTAGGACATGGTGTATGCCTCTGTGGGAAAGGAATGGTTTTTCAGACACCTGATTGCATTCCCTGGAAACATTTTGATAGGAAAAACAATTTGTTAGGCCTGAATGATTTCTTGGAATAAATCAATTTGCCTCCTTTGCCAGGAATGGCCATACAACTCACAGAAGTCAGCATAAAACCAGTTACAGCTGGCCTAAGCTATACAAGTAGAAATAAAATGGTCTTGAACACTTCACATGCTGGTGAAAACCTTCCTGCTCATTCCAGGAGATTCTGATACTGGCCATGGCTGGGCAAAAGACACTGAACTGGGCAGAGCACCTGGTACCTCCCATGAGGCCATTCTTACCCTGCATGTATCACATGGCAGCTTTTCTTCCCTGGTCAGCTGGCCTAAGCAGTCCAGTAATGATCACTGGGTTTTGTTTTACAAGTTCTACTTCCAAGTGAAGAAAGGAGACCTGTGGGGTGGGGTGCTTGGCATCAATAGAGGGAGAAATATCTGCTTATGGAATGCAGGTGCCTGCAAAATCTTAATTTTTTTCTTTTTCTATATTTTTTCTTTTTCATGAGAAAGAGCATTCCCCATGGCTACACACGCAGACATCAGATTTAAAAATAGCCAAGTTCCACCTCGACTGTGGGTGAGTGAAAGACAGAAGACAGATGCATTGGCTGCCAGCTAGACTTGACATCCACTTTTTCTTTCCTCACCCTGGCAGCCAGCAGTTGCACACATGTGCACAGGTAAGGTCCTCAGTGGCAAAGCACACGGTGTCTGCCTCCCCCTCAATTCACTGACTGCTGCCTCCCAGCTGTGTGTGTCTGGGAGCCACATAAGCCCACACTCCCCATTTAGTGCATCAGGCATGTATAGAAACCACCAAGTTCCTCCTGTTTGTCCTGCTTAATTCGCAAATTCCTCACTAGTCATTTATGTGTGGGGATTGCTATCGAGTTCATTGCACAGGTTAACACATGCCTGTATCTGGCTTGTTTTGTTAACTCTTTTAGTGCCTGATCCACATGGACACTTTCCATGGCTCCAACTTGTATAACAAATGTGTGTGCTTGTGCATGACTGGTCTCATTTTCAGGTCCTGGCCCAGGTCAATTTAAGGTGATCAATTTCAAGGAACCAGGTCTTGGTCTTGCTTCCTTCCCTCTACCCAGGCTGCAGGAGATTCCTCCTCTTTTTCCTAACTGGCTTTAATCCACCCACTGTTTATGCTTCCAACCAAACGCATTCATTGAAAACATAAGGCACTACTGCCCACATACTGAACGCTACTCTTCATGTGCTCATCAGCAATAGAAGCCACAGTAATTCAGCAAACTTGGCTATTTTATTTGCAAACATGTTTACAAGCATCTCTTTATGCATTAACCTAAATCACATGGTTCACAGAGAAGTCCTTTCCATGGGAAATTATGGATGCTGAGAAGTCACATGCATTCAAACCGCAACTTGACAAATTCAGAAAAAGAAAATTCATCCAGTGCATTAAACTTTAATTAATTGGATGTCAGCAGAATATTTGAGGGCAGTATCACTGTAGATTTATATTATTCTTACAGGTTTCCCTCTTTTGGTACTGCTGAAAACAAGATACCTTTGGTCTTACCCACTGTGGACATTTTTAGGTTTTTATATGTGTTTTTTGTAATTTTAGTGTGATGTGATTTCCTAATATACCTGTTCCAGGAGCATCCAGGCTGCATCAGGGTCTTACAGACACACTGTAGCACACAGTAAGTATTTCTTGTTCTACATTCAGAGCTTGGCATGCTAAGCATCACATTTCTGGTCTAGGATGACGGACGGGAAGAATGGAAAATATCCCATGATCAGAACCACCTTAGAAATAAAACAGACTTGGTCTCTTCTGCGTAATGACAAGGTACTGAATCCTGTTCAGTTTAACAAAAAGAAGGCTGCAGAATTGATATGGCCACTACTAATGAATACTGACCTAGGAAGGACCAACAGATGTCTGGGTTTATTCAGGCATGTCTTCTCTTTCTGTCTGAAAAGTTTGCCCAGGTGGAATTTTCCCATTTGTCCAAAATTTCCAGACATTTGACCAGAGCAGCAGCAATAGCTCTAGCTATGCTCTGCATGACCAGAAAGTCCAAGCTAATAACTGGTGCACGCAGGCATATCAGCTGTACAGCACACATGCATACACCTGTTTACAAAATCCCTGCCTAAACTTGATAACATAATAAAAGAGAACTCTTAATCCAGGGGCCAAGATATAAGAAAATCCCACAGCTGGATGCTGAAGGTGGGCATGCTCATTTTTCACATCAGTGTTTTCAACAGTGGGGAGAAACAGCTGGTGGAGTAACTTGCCAGGGATCATAGGGAATCCTCCACCATCAATGTTTAGACCAAGAATGGGTATTATTCCTGGAAAATGCACACTCGCTCATAAAGGAAATGAAGAGGGAAGTCCTGTGGCCTTCAGCCTGCAAGGAGATGGTCATGGTGGCCCCCTCTGCCTTTAAAAACTCATCATCATCCTCCATTTCTCAAGATACCCTCCTCTCATGAGAGCTGTGAATACTCACTGACATCTCAAGGACGATCTTTGGAGACGTCAAGACACTGTGGCAGTGAAGGGGCCTGACCACCCTCATGAGCACACCTGTCTCTTTACAGTGGCAGCTGGATCTTAATGCCATGGCTCCTCTAGTCCAACAAGCAAAGGAAAAGACTAGAAGTGGAGACCAAGAGACATAAGCCAAAGGCTGCAATCAGACAAAAAGAATCAGGATTTTGTCCAAAAGCCATATATTTCAACTGGAGAGTACTCGTTTAAACATAGCAGCCACTCACAGAGAAGTCACACTCATATTTGCAAGGGAGAAGCTGAGGGTCCTGCCTGTTCCACAAACACTGGTAGACCTCAGCCGGGGGGGCTCACATCCTGACCTGGTTGCCCTAGTACCTCTGTTCATGGGACACTACTTTTTTCACCTTACCCAGCCACAGGCTGTTCCTGCCAGCAGCCTCGAAGCTCTGACCTGTTATTAAAACAGCCTTGGGGAAAGTAAACATGACCAATGGAAAACCAAAAAATATCACCCAAATGTCTAAAGAAACCATGAGCAGAGGCAGTGAGCTACATCCAGCACAGATTTTTCAAAAGGACAAGGATTTTCATGGCTCAGTGTTCTAATTTGTTTGACCGTTTATTTCCAAGGAACACATCCAAGAGTGACAAGCTCCATTTATTTCAATGGGCAGCATATGCCAGCAACGTGAATGGCGTATGCTATAAAAGAGAATGGATGTTCTCAAGCATCCTACAATGCTGTCCTTTCGGCAGACAGAGGACATGTAGGTAATGGAAGTGCAGCTCTGCTCTGACAAGCAACACCATAAAAGCAGCATCGTGGGTTCTCATGTTTGATGTCTCCCTGTGGCAGACCTGCGAGATTTGCTCAAGCTGAAAGTGAAAAATTATTACCTAATACCTGGCCCAGGGCTGGAGAGAGCAGTTGGATTCTTTCATTAATCTACTTTTCCAGGCCAGAAGGACATCTCCTTGGGACATACGGCCACTTCAGGGTGTTAGTGCTTCACCCTTTTAGACTCTACACACCCTCGCACCAACCCAACGCACCAACCCAGACTATTCTCAAAAATGACATCACCTTCAAATCATTGTGTGATGTGAATATGAGATGTTCACAAGAGAGTCCCCTCTTTCCATAAAATACCATCATGTGGCAGCACTATCTTCAGTACTGTCTCTTCATACTGTATCCTGAAGACAATCCTCATCTGAATCTTGCCTTTCCAAAGTCTGGTCCACTGACGCCTGAAAAGCCCTGAGCTGTGAGTCTCTTGTCACAAATTCAGCACCACCTATGACCTGATATTGTTTGGTGGCCTGTGACACTTTACTGTAAGTCTCACAGGAGTGGGCAACTTTTATTTGCTATCAATAATGAATTAACTAATATTAGTTCTGTGTTAGGACTTACCTAGTGGGCAGTCCGGTTCATAAGGTTTTATTGGCTTGTCAGCAAGCCCTGGAAGTCCAAACAGAATGATTTTCATCCTGCTTTTCAGTGAGATGGCCCCAACAAAGGTGAGGTGTGGCTTTGTTCATACTTGTCTTTCTCTGGACACCTTTCATTCTCTTTAAACTTAAGAGGTCGCTGGGAAGGAGCAGTGTGAGCTGCAATGCTGGCCACAGGAAACCACCTCCCCTTCTCCTGTACCTCCAGCCAGGCAACATCTCAAGCCAGGTAAAGAAGAAGAGATGTTCATGACTCCCCTCCAGCATGGCAAAATGAAATCCCAAATTCTCCTCCAGGAGATTCATGTCCACCCGTGCTGCGAGGCTCACTATCCTGGATTTAGTCTGCAGTAAGGCCACAGCCATACAATATCCCTGGATGCCCATTGTACAGACTGGAGACCCTTGTTGTGCCACCATTTTTCATATTCATATATGAATATACTTCATATATTTCTCTTCAGCGGGTGCAGCTTGTAGGCTGCAGTTTCACCTTTTATGGAGAAGCCAAACCAATGCTGTTCATGCTATTGAGGGCATCTTTGAATCCGTGTGGGAATCTCAGCAAGCCAGTGAGGTGCTTGCTTAGTGAAGAGGCCAACCATAGACTTGTGGATGGCTGTGTGTGTATTTGGGGATATAAAACATAAGGTGGCTTTGCATCTATGCAGCTTCCTTTGGGACCATACTGATTGCCACGTGCAGGTCTCCACTTGTTGGGAGCTACTTCCTAAGGAAACGGCAAAAAGAGCGTGAGGGAGAGCTATAGTCATCCTTCCTTTGTCAAAGTGGAACTTCTAGTTTCCATCAAATGCACTTTTGTCCCTCAATTTCTGATTGTTTCTGGTGACCTCCATGCCTAGGCCAGTTGGCCCCATGTATGTTGAGCTCTCAAAACCAGCCTCTTGCTCCAGAGTGAGAGGTGAGTGTGAGTGCTGAGAGGCAGGAGAGCTCTCTGCTGGGAGAATTTGGCCCTGCTTCTGGGCTTTGGGGCTTTGTTTGCTCAGAGAAGAGCCAGGCTGTCAGCTCCAGCATTTCTGACTGGCTTTTTAGGGCTAAAAAGAGACTACACCCTGTGTCTTGCAGTTGATGTGAGATTTGCAGTATCCCAGCAGGGAGTTTTGGGTAAATACCCCAGGCCTGGCATGCCCAGGGCAAAGTGGGATCCTCTAGATTTAACACATCTGGTAGCAGAGCAGTGGGGTAATCGAATCCCAGGGGCAGTAACCAGTGCTTTAGGAGGTGTCAGAAATGTCCATCATAACTGAACAGCATTGAGAAGCAACTGTTTGGTCTTTCCCTGAAAATTAAAACTAAAAAGCAAGCCATATGATGACAGCATCTGTAGCAGAGAGCAGGGTGGCTTGCATGAATTAGCAGCTTCCTGGCTGTTATCTGTGGCAGCCTTAGCCAGCTACTTATTCCATCACCTGCAGCTTCTGTGGGCTGAGGCCTCAGACTTACACCTTGGGGAGCACTGCAAGCCAAAGCCCCCAGCACTGAGCCACACTCAAATAAGAGCTGAAGAAGGTCTCCTCCACAGCTTTCTCAGTGAAGTGTGTGATGGTGGTCATTTGATGGAATGGGATCTTGGGTCTGGGCATGTGGAGCACAGTGACCTTGAACTGCTCAGATCCTGATCTCCAAAGAGCACCTGTGAAGGTTACCAGTACAGTGAGCCGAATGGGGATGTGCCACAGCCTCAGTGGCTTGCATCTGAATCTTCCTGGCATGTCCCATTGCAGACAAGGATAGCTTAGCCAAGCATCCCCAGAAGCCCTGCTGGGATCATGTAGGATATCCACGGAACCAGTGCCTCTACGTGGGGTCAGACCAAGTGACAGCCTCCTGCTGCCTTGGAGACTTGTTATGGGCAGGGGAAGGGAGATAAATCCCCAAATTTCCCTGGAGAAGTGTTCATGAGGATCCACTTTTGGGCATTTCTTTCCCTAGTGGGCCAGGTGTCATGCAGGGGGATTATATTCTTTGCTAGAGTATCTACCATTTAAAAAAAATAGACAAAACCCAAAATTATTCAGGCATGCTACTCATTCTAGTTAAGGTCCTGTAAATCATATCAAGTGTAGAATCTCTCCCCATTCAGAGATCTTCCAGCCCATTGCATGTGGGTGACCCTCAGGGATCCCTGAAAGTGTCTTCCTGCCACCTCTCCCCCACACTTCCTACTGATGGGATCCAGAACCACCCACTGAGCTGCTGGTGAGCAGAAGAATCAATTCTGCTCTGTCTTACCCACCCCTCCCGCTGTCCCTTTTTGGGGGCTCCAAAGGGATCCTACCATTACAGGTATAGAAAAGTCCCCATGGAAGAAGAAAATTACACCCACAAAAGTGGCTATGGCACCCACTTGAAGGGGAGCTGCAAGGAGGGCAATGGGATCGGGACAGACAAGGCACTGCCATCTGGCAGGGGCTGGAGCAAGGTGACAGCAAGAGAAGTCACTTTGGTCACAGGCATCCCCTGACTCAGGCACGAAGGAGCCTGGCTCCATCCAGTCTCTTGAGAGCAGAAAAGCCACAGACTCATGGCTGACTCCCTCGCCTCATTGTCTGTGCACTGGAGCAGGGAGGGCAGGAGGCAAAGGGAGTGGGGGAGCCTTTCTGTCCCCCTGGCTCTGACAGGTCCATGCCTGCCGTGCACTGGGATTGGGGGTGGGTGGGAGACAGGGCAGGGGGACCGCCAAAATAAATGAACTAAAAAACCAGTCTGATGATTCTCCACAAGCTTGGTATACATGATGCAAATTGATGTTTAAAGCTTATTTATTAGCTTACATGTGAAATGCCAGCGGTGTTTTTCTAGATCAGTGGGTATCCAATATTTGGGCGGGGGGAGACGACGGCAGCGGGAGCGAGCATGGCTAGAGACTGTATATCCAGAGGCTAGGGTTTATATCATGGGCTGCTCTCGACTGTTATAATTTGTGGCACAGATTCAGTGAGAATCTGATCTGCTGAAAATATTTGGGCTGTGAAAACTCCCACACTGTGACAGATGTCAAGTCCAATTAAGTGACTCGTGTCCAGGTTTCTGTCCAATAGGCTTTCCCATTAAATACCAATTTAAGAGGGAAAAAATGCCGCCCCCTTTTCTCCGAGCCTTTATCTCTTCCGACCATCTCTAGGCGAAACCCTTTGGTACCAGAAGTGGATCCACACGCATCTCCGCTCCGTCTGTCTGTCTCGCCCCTGCCACCTTCCGCACCCCTCCTTGGCTTCTTTGCCACTCCGGGAGGGGTGGGAGGAGGAACTGCACTTTCTTTTTGTGCATGTGAGCGTACCTTGTCCTGCACCGCCGTTATCTCTCGCAGCCGCTCCGAACCCGCGCCGAGATTTTCGTTTATTTCGTTTTGTTTTTCTTTTTCAACCTTCGCCTATTTTCCTTTATTTTTCACTCGAAAGATGCAGGAGGAGTTAGGAAGCTCAGGGACGGATGGGGGTTTCGTTTATCCTTTTTTTCCCCCCCCCGCCAGTTCTTGAAGGACCAGAAGAAGAACTAAATCAAACATTCATTTTCCGACGGCGTCTCCCTCGCTCCTGCCCCTCTCCGCCGGACCGGTGAATTAACAAAACCTCACGTTACAACCCCCCAGCACTGAGCCNAAAAAAAAAAAAAAAAGAATAGAGAAGAAAGGAGGGAGCGACGCATTGTTACCCCGACCCGCGGCGTGCCTGTGCGCCGGGCCGCGGCGGAACAAAGCCGGCAGCGCCGCGCCGGACTCCGCGCCCCGGGCTCCGGGCTTCGCGCCCCGGGCCCGGCGACCGGCCCGGCCCGGGAGCGGCGGGGCCGCCGCGGGGAAGGAGAGGCCGAGGGGGCGGGAGAGAGGGAATAATCCCGGAAGGTGCCGGTGCTGTCGCCGCATCCCTTTTGTCATTTATCGCGGTCGGGGAAGAGGAGGAAGAAAAGCGGGGGAGAGGGCACTTTCCCCCTCCTAAAACCGACCGGCCGAAGCCGCCGGTGTGCTGCAGCCGCTGCCCCGGACAAACGGGCGGAGGAGGACTTTGATGGGGAAACGCTTTTTCTCCCCTGATGCATCGTAAGTAACTTAAGTTGTTATTTATACTCCGCAAACAAACACGACAGTATAACGTCTCCCATCTCTGGAGCGCTGGAGGCCGCGGCGAGGGATGAGATCTGCCTTTCTGCATTCGAGCAGGACACTTTTTCGCTCGTAATTAATTTTATTTGATTTTGATTTTTTAATTTTTCCATGCTCCTCTCCCGGAGGGTCATTTGAACTGTAAAGGAATCGCCGAGGGGGCGAGGGGACCTGGAGAGAGAGGCTGTCCAAACGACTCCACCGAGGTAAGCAGCCTTAACAATATCTTTCCCTTTTGCAGGTAGCACGGGGCATGGGTTTACTGTAATAATAATAACAAAAAAAAGAGAGGGAGGGAAAGAAAGCCTCTTTCCGGATCAGCTCGCCAAACCCCACCGTACAGCTAAATCCAAATCAAAGCGAAAAATTCAACACACACCATGGAGAAACCTCTAAGCAACTTTCTTCAGGAACCACCGCTTTAACTGCCCGTTTTCGTACAACTGCCCTGCAAATCCAGCCTCTTTAGCGTGCTTTTGCATAAGCCCCCTCGCTTGGATGCCAGTTGAAAGGTGATTTTAAACCTTTCCTCTTTATCTTTTTGCTCCACGAGATCGCTGATACCTGACTTGCGCGCTAATGGGTTTTTTCCCCTACCCCTGCCTTGTGGGCCTGATTAACGCTCCTTATTAAAAATCGAAGAGGAAGCGTTTCCGACGGCCCTGGCAAGAGACGGCCCTTTCCCAGGAACGGAAGCCCTCTTCTTTCCCCCTCCCCAGTTCTGGCTCCCTGCACACCCCGGGGAGCGCTGAGCCTCGGCCCCCGGCGGAGCCCTCTGCCCCGCCACGCGTGCCCCGCGTCTCGCCCCGTGGGGGGAGGCTTGGCTCTAGCTCTGCCTGAGAAGAATTCCTCCTGCCCGTCTTGTTGTTATTATTACTGTTAACAATAATAATAATAGCATATTTTTCCCAACCGGGTCTGAGGCCCGAGTGGGACTTTCCCTGGAAACTTTATGTGGAAATACTTTGCCACCTTAATTCGGGGGAAGGGAGGATGCGATGTTCCCTCCTCCGTCGGGCTCGCTCCCCACCTCGCTCGACACCCCAGCTGCACACACACACACACACACACACATTTGTGTCCAAGGTTATTCACTAGTTGCCTGATGTATTGTTTTATTACATGCCGGCATGTCCACGGACGCGCTCGGATTTGTATTGCTGTCTACATGACAGATGGTGCTCTGTGAGGCCGCAAGAAGATACGATTCAATTTTCTTTTGAAAGGCACGTCCGCATTTATTTATTTATTTATTTAGCCTCCCCCTCTTTTCGCGCAGGGAGGGGAGAGGAGGGAAAATTTAAAGGGATGGAAAAGTTCGGCCGCTGCTTTGGGGTTTTATTTCTTTTTGAATCCCACGCTTAGGAAACGGAAACTCTCCAAACATTTGATCTCCCATTTGATCACTAGCAAATCGCTATCTGCACAATTAGCAGCAGGAAAGGAAAGAAAGAAAAGGAAAAAAAGAAAGAGCACAGAGAAAAGAGCGGAGGGGAGAGCCTAGCAGATACATCGGATCCCGTAGGGATTGGGGAAATAAATCTCCCCACTTGCCTTGTTATGTTTGTGGAGCCTTGAGCTGTGTATTTAAAAGCATCATGTCTGTAGCCTGGATCCCATAGAGCGTTGCCGAAAAATAAACGGTTAAGCAGCAACCGGCAGGCCAGAAAGGTCAATATTAAAACTGGGGGCCGATGAGGGTGGTGGGGAATCACCCTAATATTGAGACACCGGATATTGGCTTGTTTGGAAAAAAAAAATCTAGTGCTGTCTGGGCCTGTTTCAACACCCAGGCAAGCGCGGGGAATAACGGCAGGAAGTATATCCCGCTAAAGCTGCCGTCAAACGCTAGAGAGGGGATGGTTAAATGACGGGGTATCGTTTATCCCCGATACTGCTCTCATTAGTACTCCCTGAAGGAGCCGCGACTCGTCCACCCGGCTCTCCCTCCTCCCCGGTCGGGCGGTACCGGCGCCGGGGGCAGGGCGCGGGGACCGGCATGTCCCTCGTGTTCCTGCCCGTGTCCCTGCTCCCCGCCTTGCCCCTGTCTGCCGGGGCCGGGGCCCTGACCCGCTCTCTCTGCTTCTCTGTCTCGGGAAGGCTCCTCCGCCCCCTCCAAGATGATGCTTAGCCCGGACCAAGCTGCCGACTCCGACCACCCCTCCTCGGCGCCCTCCGACCCGGAGTCCCTGGGCGGCGCGGACGCCCAAGCGCTCAGCTGCTGCGTCTCAGACCCGGAGCCCGCCGAGGGCGGCGGCGGCGAGGGCCGGGGAGGCGGCGGTGGCGGCGGGGAGGGCCGCGGCGGAGGCCGGCCGGGGCTGCACCCGCCGCCGCTGAGCCGGGAAGAGAAGCGCCGGCGGCGCCGCGCCACGGCCAAGTACCGCTCGGCCCACGCCACGCGTGAGCGGATCCGCGTGGAGGCCTTCAACCTCGCCTTCGCCGAGCTGCGCAAGCTGCTGCCCACCCTGCCCCCCGACAAGAAGCTCTCCAAGATCGAGATCCTGCGCCTCGCCATCTGCTACATNCTCCCTGAAGGAGCCGCGACTCGTCCACCCGGCTCTCCCTCCTCCCCGGTCGGGCGGTACCGGCGCCGGGGGCAGGGCGCGGGGACCGGCATGTCCCTCGTGTTCCTGCCCGTGTCCCTGCTCCCCGCCTTGCCCCTGTCTGCCGGGGCCGGGGCCCTGACCCGCTCTCTCTGCTTCTCTGTCTCGGGAAGGCTCCTCCGCCCCCTCCAAGATGATGCTTAGCCCGGACCAAGCTGCCGACTCCGACCACCCCTCCTCGGCGCCCTCCGACCCGGAGTCCCTGGGCGGCGCGGACGCCCAAGCGCTCAGCTGCTGCGTCTCAGACCCGGAGCCCGCCGAGGGCGGCGGCGGCGAGGGCCGGGGAGGCGGCGGTGGCGGCGGGGAGGGCCGCGGCGGAGGCCGGCCGGGGCTGCACCCGCCGCCGCTGAGCCGGGAAGAGAAGCGCCGGCGGCGCCGCGCCACGGCCAAGTACCGCTCGGCCCACGCCACGCGTGAGCGGATCCGCGTGGAGGCCTTCAACCTCGCCTTCGCCGAGCTGCGCAAGCTGCTGCCCACCCTGCCCCCCGACAAGAAGCTCTCCAAGATCGAGATCCTGCGCCTCGCCATCTGCTACATCTCCTATCTCAACCACGTGCTGGACGTGTAGCGCCCGACGGACGCCCGGAGCCCCGGGACTCCCAGTCCCGCCGCCCCGGGTCCGGCCGCGGCGGGCAGCGCCTTCCCAGGGGCGGGCGGCGGGGCGGGGGGTCCCCGCTGCTTGTGCTCCCCCCCCGGAGGGCTCCCACCCGGTCAAGAGCCCGCTTTTCGAAGAGAACTGTATAACCGGATTGTCTCTTCAGGCTGTCAAGTGCCCCTTTATATATATCCAAAAACATCTACTTGTGACCTTAAACGTGTGACCCATGGGTGCAGTTAAAAATAACTATTTTTTATTTATGGTAGAAGGAGTTGACAATTTATTTTTTTCAAGATTTATTTATTTTTCAGAGTGGTGGCAATTTTACTTTGGATACTTCGTGCCAATTGGTTTCTATAGTCGGGTGTTTACACTTTCTCCTGTGGAATATTATGTTTGACTTTATGAGTGTTTGTTGGGATCAATACAGTGTTCATTTTCTTTCCTTTTTAATTTATTTTTTCCCTCCAATTATATTGCACTTGTGTACCACAAACCTCCCCTCCCTCCCTGTTTATAAGTATATTTTATATATATCAAGGCATTTGTTCTTGACCTTTTTTCTTTCTTTCCTTGTGTGGGATCAACAACCACTAGCACTTAACTAGGAGAGGTTTTTTTTAAAACTTGTTGTTATTCTGATCAATAGTTACGTCTGAAAAGTACTTTGCAAATCGTTTATAAGGGAAGTAGTTTCTTTGTGGGTATATATGTGTGTGTGCGTATACATGCATGTGTGTGGGAGTGAGCGTGGGTGTGTATGTGTGTGGTATATTTTTAGGAAAGGACATTTTTTCCTAAAAAAAAAAGAAAAAAAAAGAAAGAAAAGTAAATCCAGGACTGCTTTCCTTTGTGACAACCAAAAAAATTCTATAACCTGAAAATGTTTCATGTTCTTCGCTGTGAATCTCTTAAAACAAGAAGCGCATTTTAGAGACAAAAGAGAAAAAGAAAGAAAACACATCTGCTATCCAAAGATTTTAGTCTTTTTCAGGGTTTTTTTGTGTGTCTATGTTGCTTTATATAATGCAATATTTTGTAGTGAAAATAGATAAATCTGGTTTCTATCTGATGCGTTTTTCATATCTCTCATGAATGGTGAGCTGTTTTGCATATAAATAAAAGTATCAAATAAAAGCTGTTTTTCCTAATTATTTTTCCCTGTTGGTCCTTCTGTAAGACAGACATGCGATGTCTTTATGAATAAGGATTGCAAAGGCTTCTCAAGTCGTGCGTGGGAAGCTTCAACAGGTTACCTGCCTCTTCCTTGGGAGACTCGGGCTGCAGTCCCTCCACCACAGCTCCCCTGCTCCAGCCGCTCTCAGCCAGCTGCCCTGCCCAAATGCAAAGGAGACACAGGGCCATCACTGTCCTTTTCTCCCAGTCTCATCATGACTGGCATCTGGTCACATGTTTCAAAGTTCAAGCTGTACAATCCAATCTGATGCTTGCAAGCACCTGTTTTGCTACCTCACTCTTTGATATGTCTGGCTTTGCCACACAAATGTATGTTTTGTCCTGTCTGAGTGCACTGGATTTTCTTTCCCTTGTTTAAATTCAGCTTTGATCCCTCTCTGGCCAGGTCTAATTCTACTGAAACCAAGGAAAAATCTTGTGCCCTTTCCCTGCTTTAGAAAACCTCAACCATAATATTTTATATAAGGCTTCATTGCCAAATTTTGTCATTTGAAACATGGAACAGATACAGACTCAATGGCAGACAGGTTATTACCTGAGTAATGTGAGACCATCCCATTTATTAAACCCTTTTCTCATTTACCACAAGGGGTTAATTTTACCTATAATTTGAATACTGCCATTGACTCTGGTGGCTGCATTATCCATTCTTACTTGCTGGAGAGATAAAACCCTCCCCTCCACCCCGTTTTTATGGCTGACACTTTGCACAGTGATTTAATTAAGTGTGGTCTTGACCAGCTGAGAAGCTCCATGCAGAAAACCTGTCAGAGAGACTGTTAATTCCACTTTCTACAAATACACGCTTGCCATGTCCCAAGGGAGCACACACTGGTTTGGTAGTTCAATGCACAGGTTTCAAATCCTGCATCTTTCAGGGCTGAAAAAACTCCACCAACTTTGGAGCTGGCTTCCTTTGGGACAGGTTTGTTTCTTAGGTTCAATATCAGGGCGCTGTGTTGAGTTTGATGGTAATTGCCTGAGTGATATTATAAATCCTGCCATCCAGCAAGCCTTCATGCTACCAGCACTTGGGAGGACTTAGTTAATAGAAAGATAAACGTAATATTTCCTTGTCAACTTCTGGGAACGCATGTTTTAGGGAAAAGAGTGCTCTGCAACACCTGACTGTAAAGTATGGTGGCTGTGGTCACTGGCAGTTGATTCAAGCACACAGGTTGTGGGATAAGTAGGAGTGAACCCCACACCCCCCCTGGCCTCACTTTCCCTTCTGGGGGTCTCACACATGTTGAGATAATGCTTGAGTCTCAGGTTCCCAGCCACGTGATCCTGTGCACAAGTGATAAGCCAGTGAGGCCCCTGTGTTGTAAGCAAAGAAGAGCACAGCGTGGAGATGTGTGGGAACAGGCTCAGGTTTGGAAGTCAGAAAATCTTGTGGGCTATTCCATTCCTACCATCCCTGAGACAAGAGAGAGCCTGCTTGCACTCACAGGGCAGCCAGGGCTTTGCTTTTGGTGGTATCCACAGGGTCAAATCTCAAGTTTAACCTGCAGAAGGGTCAGGGCACTTGACCTGAAGAGATGTCCTTTTCTTCCCAAGTTTTATCTGATGGACAAAATTGCTTCTTCCTACAAGTCCTGTCTCACCACCATAACATCATATGGTGAGTTCCATACACTCACCACCTTGTTTAAATCCTGTCCCCACCATAACATCACCCCAACTACTTCTATTTTTAATGCTGGCACCAAGAAAGAAACTCATTCTCATCTAGCACTTGATGCATGTTGAAAACAGAATGTAGGTTTTGCTCCCGCATTCCACACTTTTTATTTATTCTTAAGGAGCTGAGTAGTATGCACAAGCTACAAGGCCGATGCAAAAAAAAGGCTGCACGGCTAAGTGCTCAAAAGTCTGGATTTATGAAGAATTCGTAAACAAATTTAACTCTATCTCATTGCAAGTCTGGGTTAGATACCAATAAAGTCTAATTACATAATCAAAGTTACTTTGTCTATGTTTATGTTCCCTCAGCAATAAAGGAATGAATGACCTTGAATGAAAATACTATAGGAGGAGTGGGGTGGAACTGCTAAATGGAAGTTTATACCACACTTAGCCATTACAGCAATTGGCAGGGAAGAGACATAGTTAATATTTCCTGGGATTTTTGCTACATTCAAATACCTTTCACAACAGAAGAGGAGCTCATCCTACAAACCACGGAAGAACGTGCACTCAAAGACAGAGAAGGCAGAGCACTACCTCTGGACCTTTAGCTGACTCTAAAAGAGGGACTTTAGGCCTGACTTAATACAATATATAAAATATTTAAAACATTATGTAAAATACATAAAACATTGAATGGAAACCTCCAGCATTCAGAGAGAGCAAGTACTTCTAATGGATAAATCTAGAATATCCCAGTACAAGGGATATCCAATGCATGCTAACATTGGGTGATAACACCTATTAAGACACATTTTCAGGCCTATATGGACTCACAAGGACATGGTGCAATACACACTCACAGGGTATCATTAGGAAGCAGGGCAGCTAATGTATTCATCTGAATCCTGGAAACAGATCCTGACCCTGATACAGCAAACGAGGACAGACAGCAAGCCAAAAGTAACTCCTCCAAATAAACATAATGGTTTTGACAGGACTGTACAGCTAAGGGGGAACTGTATCTGAGTATCATAGTTTCCTAAGAGATTAAAAGATCTAAAGCACAAAATATTCCAAAATATAGACTTGAATTTATGCTGCTGTTACATATGCACATACAAAAGGAAGAATTTCTAGGCACAGATCATTGCTCTCCAGCAAAGTGCATGATACTGTGCATTCAGGATCACACTACTCCCCAGCCACAAAGTAAAGTCTCACTGCTTGTGTTAAAAAGTGTGTGAGCCAGATAGGATACGACCACTGATACTTACAGCAGATAAATTCTGAGGGTCTTGGATGTGATTTGATATCTTTGCAGTATTTCTAGCAAAGGGAGCGTGTGTGTATTTGAGAGAGAGATGGGGGGTGGGGAGCTGAAGGGGATGCTGTATATGAAACTCAACAAAGAAATGGATCTTTTCCATTATACAGCTGTGAAGAAACAGCAGAGACATTCTATCTAGCTCCTCACATATCTATCCATCTAGCCATCCTGTAACCCAATTAACCCAGTTCTTTTAGGGTGAATAAATGTGTTCTAATATCAGCCATTATTTTTCAGTACTCTCAGTTTATTCTCCAGGGTGGGACAGATCAATAACCACAATAGCAACCGACCCAAAAGGAAAAGGCAATCTCCTGGCGCTTCTTATTTATTTCTTCAGAGCCGATTTCGTTTTTCCTGCCTCTTCCCCTGGTGACGGATTTTGCCTTTCCTGCCCAGAATGGCCGCGTTGTTTTATCCTGGGCTCTATTTGCATGTGAGCTTCAGATTCATCTTTGGCTCCTTGCACGGTTTGGGATGAGACCCTCCTGTCCCCAGAGAGGGGGGCAGGTGTTGCTCCAGTCGAGCGAATGGAACCAAATTACAGGACCGTCTGTCGCCTCCTCTGGGAGCCGGCAGAGGGAGGGGAGAAAGGGGAGGGGAGCGGGATGCCGTATGACAGAAAAGAAAAGCGGAACATCATACTGATGCCGATAAGAGCCTGAAAACATGAGTCGCCCCAGCCCACAGCCCCACCCAAAACCATGCAGCAGCCACCTGAAAGAGAAATGTCAGGAGCAGAGACAGAAATAAATTGAGTCACTGGGCTGGAATAACTCAGGCTTAAAATGAAAGAGAGCGCAGACCCTGTCCACTTTCAGACACACGTGCAGGCACAAAGTTGCTGTTTTTCTCAGCTTACAGCTGATGCCATCTCCTCTGTCCTTTCAGAGCAGGCTTTCTGCCCACCACTGCTCTCCACCAAGTCCTCACAGCCCAGCTCTGACAGCAGCTCCTGTGCCCCTCCCTCCAGCTGCTCCTTCTGGCCTTCCCACAGCCACCCTGCCCTTCAAGGTCCCTGAGAGTGGCACGACTGTGCAGAGGTTCTGCTCCTCTGCCACCTTGCTCCCACAGGGAGCTGCTTGGCGCTCCAGCTCAGGCCTGGTGTCTCACTTCTCATCCATGCAGACTTCCTTCTCAACTGATCTGAGAGAGGTGATGCTACAGAACTTACACTTCTCAAACCCACCTATTTGCTTAAGGAATTCTTAGCAAATTAATACAAGACCCCCCATCCAGCCCCCCCTCCCCCCCTCCACCTTGTTTTTACTGTTTTTTTTCTCCCAAACTTTCCTAGACATGAGTGCACACACACACATTGATGTATACAATGATTGCTCTTGGAGTGGCTGGGCACAGAGTCACTCGGAAAGCAACAGGTGACAGTTGTCCTGCTGTTCCTCACTGAAATAAGAAGATGATCAGAGAAGAAAAAGCAGTTCTGTGGAGAATTCAGAGGAGATTTGGAAGAAGGCATGAAAAAAAGTGCCATTAGGAGTGCTTAAATCAAAGCAAAAGCAGCATGGAGTGAAAGAAGGGCAGAAGAAGCCAGGTCACATAGGTGGAGGGGCCTCATCAGTCAGTGACTGGGCATAACATGAAGGATTTTCCATGAGGGTGGTGGGGTGTACATATGAACCTGGGGTCTACACCAGGGCATAATGAGGAACAAAAAGTATCTGAAAAGGCAGGCAGCAAACATAGGGAAAGATGGCAGCAGCAGGTGTGAGGAAGGAGAAGGATATGAGCAGCTGGGTAGAGCTGCTGGAATGGGTGGATGTGGAGAGGATGCTCCGGCAAGTCAGAAGGAGCAGCTCGCTCGAGGGTTAAAAGTGAGTTCAGTCCAGGAACAGACAGGCACCAGGCAGGAAGGGAACTGGAAGGAGTTGTTAACTAGACATTCGAAACTACTCAGGGGAGATCACCACAACTTTAGTTATGGCCAGAGGGATGGACTGGCAAAGTAACATTTTTTCAAGGACCAAAAGACAAGGGGTTTGTCATGTAACATCTATCCTCCAGAGAAATTCTCTGTCTCCTTGCTCAAAACGATTCTGTGCATAGAAGTGGCAGAAAGATTTGCAAACCCCAGGGCTAGAGCTCAGCAAGGGCTTGCAGACAAGGTAAACACAAAGAAAGAAAAAAAAGAAATGCAGAACAGAGCAGAGCAGGAGAAAGCAGAATTCCACTGTGTGCAGTCACAGCATTCAAAGACAACTCTTTCCCACATATCAGACTCAATATTCCCAATACCAAGGGTCTTCTGACCATTTAAGCAATTTCAAGATTTAAGACAGGCTTCAAGACTATCCCAGAAATGATCCCTATAGGATAGAGCCACAAAGCTGTATTGGACTTTTGTTATTCAAGATAATAAAGACAAGGACTGACCATGAAAAATTGCAGAAGGACTGTGCGAGACTGATAAAATAGCACAAGAAATTCAATCTAAATAAAGTGATAACGTGATGCATGCAGGGAAGAACATTTCTAACTTCACATATAACTGATCGGTCCTGAGCCAAGCACAGAAGCAAGATCTTGTAGCTATGATATATTGCTTCATGATAACATCAGCTTGGGTCTTTGTGTCATTGAAAAAGAAAATGAAATGTAAGATATTATTATCACCATTGAGAGAACAGAACAGGTAGAGAGCAAGGCAGAGAGCATCATTATGGCATTGCATAAAACCAAAGTAAGTCTGTATCCTGAATTCCATGTGCACTTCTGGTTCAGTCTGAGTAAGAACAAAGTAAAAGTCCAAAAGCATCTGAGAATGGCAGCAAGGGTAACACAAAGCATGGAATAGCTTCCATACAGCAAATGACTAAGTGAAAAGGACTGAGCCAGCAGTGATTTTACAGAAAACTGTCATATCCTACTTAACAAGGGGATGGTGGACAGAGATCAGTTGTTCCCTGTCTCATCCAATATAATTTGATACCAGGAGGCATCAAATGAAGCTGTTGGATTCCAGGTTCAACACAAACAAAAGGAGGTGTCTTGTCACACCATGTGCAGTAAAAACTGTGGAACTCCTTCCTCAGGATGCTGTGAAATCAAAAATGTTATACAAGTTCAAGGACAGAAGCTCACAAAATAGAAATCTGCTGAGGATTTTTAAATGTGTTGAAGTTCCTCCCAACTCAGGCTCTCCTCAAACCACAAGTGGCTGAAGGGCAGCAGACTTCTAGCAGGAAGTATCATATATACTTCTGCTATTGTGATATTCCCCGGGCATCTGCTTTGGCTCCCATTTGAACTGGGATGCTGGGATAGATGGATTTTCAGTCCGGCTCAGGGTACCTCTCCATGATCTGAAGGAAACAGATCTTTGATAGATGCCAGCATCTTTCAAGCCTTGGTCTCTTTGGATCTGAACACAAAAGCTGTCCACAAAACTGCCTGTATGGCGAGTCCTCAGTGGGCCAATGTGACAAGATAAATATGATCTTTTAGATAGGGAGGGAGGAGGACTTGTTCCCTGGGGCAATAAGCATAACAAATGTGGTTTTCCTGAAAGTCAAAGGGTTGGAGTTTGATGTCAAACACATAAAGGTAAGTTTACAGCAGTTCCACGATCTCAGCAGAGTTACTTTTGATTGTCACCAGAGTAACAACCCTAAGAAGGATCCTGAAGATAATCATGGTATGGTAGGATGGTCAAATGTAGGATGGGGTCCTGCCTTGAATTTGGCCCCAGTCGCCTTGTCCTGACATGTTTTTCAGACTTTGCTTTGATAGGACTGCCATCTGAATAGGTAAGTCCTATTAGTCAGGGTCACAACTTCTTATCTTGCTTGAATTGCCCCAAGAAGACCTAGGCTCAGGAGACCTTAAATAATGTTGATCTAGCAAAGAAAGGACTCCTGAGAGACTTGAAGAGTTTAGATTCAGCCATTGTTGTCATCAAAACCTAGCAAATTTTGACATACTTTAGATTCAAGCCTCAAAAATGAGAAAGAAACAAGGAAAAAGAAGGGGAGGTTAAAATGATAACAAAGAGAGGAGGAGTGAAAGCAGTGGTGTACATGAACTATTGGGGGAAAGGACAATCATCTAAGATCATCCCACGGGGGCTTTTTTGGGTGATCAAAGGTGTCTCAGACAAACAACCGGTCTCAGACACCATATGTAGTTATTCAGAAAATCCCATTATAGACCATTATAAATCTTGTGGCCAGAGGCCACCTCCAGTACGAGCCAGGTCTTGTTGACCAGCTAGGAATGGAGTCTTCAAAAGTGGTTTGGGGGCACTCACCCTGTTTTCTTGATGGGGACACAAAACACAAAAAGGATCCAGAGATTCAGAAATTATCTTTAAACGCTAAAGTCACTTTGCTGTACATAATCATGTGGCTGTCTCAAAGGTACACTCTCTAGTTCAGGCTCTATCAGAGAAAGCATTGCTTTCAAAGAAAGTTTCTTTAAAAATTGCAGAGCAGGCCCCTTGTCTCTCCCAGTTCAGGTTCCCCACACAAGGCTCATCAGTGGCAAAGGATTTCTAAGGGAGACCTCCCAGATTTCTTGACCCATGAACTACCTTCCAACAATGTGCAAAGTAAATTAGCACAAGACTTTCCTACTCCATTTGCCCTGTAACAGTATCCAAGACTTTAACTCATTTGAACCTTACTCTGTAAAGGTGAATTTACCTCACTTGACCTTTTCTTGAATCATTCTTAAAGCAGCTCTCAATGGTGCATTTACAGTGCATGCTTGAACTACAGACACTCTTAATACCTCCTCTGCATCATTTCAAGACATCCAGGACTCTTGCTACCACACAATTTGCTTCTCAGTAGCATCCAAAAGGTGAAAGTACAACATGAAACAGGATTCAGAGTACATATTTAACAAGCTCCCAGAGTACATAGTGTTATACGGGGCCAAGGCCAGGGTCAAATCTTGTCAGTCACACAGGGATTCTAGCACAAGGCTGCATTGTAGAGCCAAAGGGTAAGAACCCTTGTATCCTTTTTTAAACATGCAGATATTGTCCATAGTCTCTTAAATATTCCCACCAGAAATAGAGGTTCAGGTGAGAGCTGACACAGAATGAACTACTGAGACAGATCCTAGTGGGACAAATATTTTGAAATCTCAGAATCCGAAACCCAAGGAGCATTAATCACCAATGTCACTCGATGAACCAAGGACCAAATGCATGGTGAAGCTTGCACATGGCCTAGCACACACTCTCTAGGGTAGGGTTAAGCCACGCTGGTGGGATGGCACAGAGAAACCTGCATTGCTTGCTAACATAAACAAGCTGTAATAGCATTCACTGCCTGTCTAGTCAGACAAACCACATTTAATTACCATGCGTCCAAGTTACAGTAATCTGGATGCAGATAGATCTGAAGTAAATTGAAAGGAAATGGATTTTACGTTACAATGTAGAAAGAAAAAGCACATTAAGATAAAGATGATTAGGTGGATTGGAAGAACCTTGTAAAAGATAATTGCGTTCAAAACAATAGCATCTTCAGCGGGGAAATTTCTGTCATGCGGAAGTTATACTACTGTTACACTCAGAGAAGTGTCCACACCAGATTGGCTCCTTCTTCCTTTGCATGGTGGCTCCTCGAGTTTCTCTAAGAGTTGCAGCTTCTGGCTTGACTGACACCAGCAAAGCCATTTCTCTAAATCTCTGAATCTCACAGCCAGTCTGGTATTTCTCTGTGTCTCACATCCTCCTGGGAGACAACATATGCTTCCCTTTTCCACCCTTTACGTGTTTAGACTGCAAATGCTCTGTCAGCAGTATAAGGACCTGACCCACACAGCAGGAGAATTTGCAACCTGCCCAGTCCCACCCTGTCTGTGAAGCTGACCAGTCCCATCTAGCTTCATCCCACCATGAGGAGTATCTAAACCCTTGGCTAACACAGGTGCTCTCTCAGTGCCATGAGGTGACTGAGCCTCTGGAGAAACAAGACCTGCTCTTACTGTTTGAAAGTAGTCACATGGGGATTTAATCACTGTTCCTAGCAGTGACATCTGAAAGAGATAAAAAAGGCAGCTGAGCAGCCTGTGTATGCCCATCTGCAGTCAGCCAGTTTGTCAAGGCATTAGATTCATCCACCAAACTAGGAGCCAGCTTTCAAACAGATCAACATCCCAGGCTGTTTTGATCTAGAGCTGTGGGTTAGCCTTGCTTTATTGCTGGCCACTGCTTTACGAGAGCAGAAACTGTCTCTAATTATGGAGTGTGAGTAAAAGGTTGCACCCTTCAGCAAGCACTCACAAGCAAGGAGGTTACCATCATTCTCTCCTCGAGGGAATGGTACAGGATGCCCTTAGTCTCCATATGCACTGCACCACAGCTGATTGTCACAAAAGCCAGTTACTGATGTGCTTCACCATATAATGGGATCCCTGCTTGACATCCCTGCAGCACAGAACTTTGAAAAAATACCTACAAAAAGCAGAAATATCCAGTGAGCCTCCGGATTAGCCGATTCAACAATGCTGAGTCTATTGTGTCTTAATGTCTCCTTTGAGAGAGCAACAGCATGGCTGGTAAGCAGCAGTAAGTCTGCTTGTTGAGGTCACGTAACTGTCTCCGCACGATCCTGCTGTCTTTGAGGCCCTTCCAGAACAGAGAGTGCATCATTCCAGCTTCATTTTCACTCACGTTGTGAGAAGATGCTTCTCATTTCTTCACTGGATGTATCTACCTATCTTCCAGGGTAGCAGGGCTAATCTCACCATTCGCAACTTTACCTCCTATCATAAGGATGCATAATAGCAACTCCTGGGTCCATGAATCACATATTACTTGTTTTATCTTGGCTTTTTCTACGCTAGAGTCACCGGGGACTCTGATTCCCAGTGCTCTTGTCAGGATTTTTCTTGTTCTTCAGTTTCCTACTGACTATGTAACAACCCACACTGCTGAGGTACCACTGTGTAACAGTGCTAATCACCTGTCTGAATTTGGGTCTGTGTCCATCCTCAGTAAGTACTTTTGTACCCAGTCCAATAGAATGTGGAGTACAGATATTTTGGTGTCAGGTATATTGTATCCAGGAAAAATTGCTTCCATGCACATGGAATCCTCTTGCTGGTTGACAATTACCTGGTTTTGCAATGGGTCCTTTATACCCTTTCAGAGTCAGCAGAATCTATGAGAGCAGTTTTTGCTTCAGAGTCTTGTTCACTTGAGCCTCCATAAACCCTAGGCACAGTTGGCACACAACACCTCTAAATTCTAATTTTGAGCATCTCATGGTTATTTGCCTGCCTTCCTTTTGGGATAATGGGAAGAACAATGGCACATTCAGTGTGCTGCAGCCTTACTGCCATCCTCCTGTTTATCAGAGCTGGTATCTGCTGAGGAATTGTCTGTGCTGGGGCCCTGTTGAAGTCCAGGCCTGACATAAACAACATCTTCCTTGGTGTCTGCAAGTTTGTCTGCTGAAGTTATACCCTTGATGCTCAATACAGACCAGCCTTAGAACCCTTCCTCTATTGTTCGCTTCTTGTGGTTTCACACAAGCTAGTATTTTTATTCATGTTTCATTTACAGTCATCTTACTATTTCACTCATGGTAACCCTACTGTTTCTGTTACTTATCCCTACATATTTTACAAGCTTCATCAGCTTTCTTGATGCCACTGACCTTCTGATGCCAGCATGAAACTTCTTTGGCTCCTCTCTTTGATTTTTTCAGTTCCTGAATACCTTTGATGTAGCTCTTTGAACATATTTTTCTTGCCTACCTGGCTGTATTAACTTCTCTTTCAGGCACATCATTTCCACCATAAGAAATGGACAGTTTTGCTATTTCATCTGGAACCTCCAGCTTTTTCCAAAGTTACTCCAAGCCACCAGTCTTGCTATTCATCTGATCTTTCCCATACCCAAATACCACCTCTGCAGACCTACGTATCTTAATATCACCAATCCTGCTGTTAATTTCCTAGGAAGTAGCGTAAGATATGAAACGCGACCTGAATGTCAGTAGAAGGAAAGGATGTTTCCTAGAAAGGGTATTGAACACATTGCCAGCAAACACTCTGTTTTTCTAAAGCCCTGTGCTGGAAGCCTGCTGATACATCACATCCAGGGAATATATTGGAGGATAACAAAAAATTTCTCTGGGACGGCCTGCGGTGAAAAACATTCCCCTTAGTTTATTTGTTTCACATCAGGAACTAGTGGAAGAATTTTATCTATTGCATCTATGACAGCAAATAGCTACTTCATTGACTTTTCTCCTTACTCAGTGATTCTTGATGCTCTAAGTCCATCTGGCTACACTTTTAGCCACTGGTGAAATGCAAAAGAAACTTTTCTGTATGCACCTCTCAGCTGTATTCGCACAGTCTGCACTTGTGGTACCCATCACCAGGCAGTCCCACACGGTTAAGCACATTCCAAGGAAAATGCAGCTCCGGGCTGTGCTCCGTAGGGATAGGTCAAGCACTGTGGTCATACATGTCAAGGATGGACAGGCAGTTCAGCTGTTAAACTCTGACAAAACTCTATTGCCAAGTGCCAATGAGATTTACTCTGGTTTTCTTTGGAAACTCACAATCTGGCCAAACTGGGACAGTTTTTCAGGGTATGACAGAAATCGTATCCCCTGCACTAGAGCTCCTTTCAAGCCAAATTTTTAATCTCTGCTCCACAGAAGCTTTAGATCTTCTCAAAGAAAGGCTCTGCTAGTCAATTTTAAACTACAGATACATCTGTTTCTTTTTCTCTAACCTCCTTCCAAGATTAAACTCAGTTCCCTCAACCCAAACCACCAGAGACATCCACCATGGCAAATCCCAGCCTCCAGAGTTAGATTTGGCTGGGTTGTAAGACATTGGGAACAGACTCTTAAAACCAGCCTTGTAGAAAGCATTGTCAAAAACTCCTTTTTCTTGTTTTCTATCAATAGCTGTAGCAGAAAGCAAATACAAGAACTGAAAGCAACAACCTATTGATCTGTACCTACCTGCAATGCTAAGGACCCTATTTCTGCCCCATTCATTTCTCTGTCTTTTCAGTAAGCCAGCTACTACCATGAACCTTTCCTCTTTCAACCTCTGCGTGCACCCACCAGCACATTAATCCGTAGAAATCACTTCTTGCGGTTGCTTGATGGATGAATTCAGCAGAGGCCTGCCCTGCTAATACATCAATGGTGCACAGTTAAGCCAGGCTCAAGGGTCTGCTTTCTAATGATAGACACGAGGGTGGCCATAGCGTGCAACCTACGTGTGAGATGGATGCCCCGTGAGAAGAGGTGTACAGAGGGGAAGGGATGTGCTGCTCATGTAAATTTTGCTAGGATTCCAAAGGAAAAGGACACAAAGGAGCAGTGCTGGATGGTGCTATGATCCCTTCACCTTGTTTAATCCCTCCCTGGAGAAGAATAACTGATGACTGCTGAAACCAAACAGCTCCTGTCTGAAAGGAGCATGTACCTGCCTCACCTGGAGTAGGAGATATCAACCAACAGAGGATTTCATCCCTAAGGAAACAGCTCCACCTGTGTGATTGAAATAAGATATGAGACACTTAGAAAGATTTCTAAAGCTTGCATGACCACAACCACTGCTTGTACTCATTGCTTTTCCAATTTATTTATTTGCATTTCTATGGGTGTGAACAGGCCAGATTCAGCTTGTTCACTGGTTTTGATATGTTTCATTCTTTCTGGCTCCCTCTCTTTGAGACAGTGCACCCTGGAGTTAGGCACCTACATACACGTCAATAAACTTGCTGGATGCGTAGGGGATGATGGACGCATTCGGTGGGATCTGTTGTGCACCACTTCTGAAAACAAGGCAGAGCCAGTAACACAGCACTAGAAATCTCACTTGAAATGACTCTTTCTGAAAATCTTGGCCACGATCAGGTCTCATTTTTTGCAAAACTCTCCTCTGTCTCCAGACTGATTATGTTACTTTGGTGTATTTATTACAACCTGGGTGCAATCACTTCTCATGATGAATATCCCTTTAGCCGTCCTGTACCAATTACTCATGTGCTACCTGCTCAGTGGAAACGAACCAGTGAATCTCATTTCTTCACTCGCCAAAGATTTCCCTGCCTCCTTTTCCATCGCTACATTTCTGGAAGCTCTTTTCCTCTTTTTTTATTTTAGTCCTGGGTGTCCCCTGAGCTCGGTGATTGCATTTAAAACAGACACAACGACATTATGAAGCATTAAACTAATGGCATTTGAGACCATTTTTCTCCCGTAAACCATTATGACGTCCCTGGAACGGCTGGCAGAGGGCTGAACACCAGCACCGCCATCCAGGGCTGCATCCCTCTCTGCCACTCGGTACCCGCTCTGGGATTCGAGGTGCCATCTCTTGTGCTGCTCTCGCTGTAACAGCCCCCAAGAAAGCTGTTTTGATCTTCAGATGAGTTGTTTGGCACGACCATAATGACAAATATGTGAATGGGGGGTTAACCATGAATTGCAAAGTACCTATCAAATCCCCAAGGTGGAGAGGAATATATCTTCCTTCACACCCTTTTGATGTATAGTTAATTACATGAATCTGGAACTGTTACCATGTGCAAACAGAGTGAAAATTGACTTTCTAAGCCATCCCTGGCCCCTCTGCATATGTCACTCGCTCTAGCCCAATATCATGCTCTGTCTGTACACACACAAATATATAATCAGTATGGGTTTAGACTTTTTTTTTGATAATCCAACATTATAAAACGTTAGACGGAAAGAACGGAATGTAGCATCCTTCAGGCCTGATGCAGCTTTTTTAAAAAGAAGAAAAAATCCTTATTTTATATTGGTTGTTCTTTCTCTTGCCTGAATAAAAGCTTTAGCACAGCTTGAAAGGGTTGCATGTGCTGAAATGTAGCCCAAGGATATGTGTTATTATCCATCCCCTCTTGACCAGCAGGGTCTCAGCTCTCTCTCCCTTTCAGCCTTTTGTTTGAACAGATGGGATTGGGGAACGAAGGGAAAGAAAGGCAGTCTGTTCTCATTAACGCTCCCAGTACACAAACACAAACCTGAGCACAGGGGACCTACAGAACAGGACTGCTTCCACTCCACACATATCCACTGAGACCATATGTACCCGCACACAAAGGCAGACAGAAGACCCACGTCGAGCCAGCTACTAGGCATTTACCAAAGATGACTCCTTACCAACTATTTACATGGGGTTTTTTTATAGAAGTTCTCATAGGTAATTCCTTTTTTTTTCAGCCACCCAATTTAAAAAATAATCTTCCTTCACCAATGTGGTGTTGAGGTTGTTTTAAAAGAAAGATTGTCATTATATCAGCCTAATACCTGAGCTGGGAGCATTTGTTTTGTCTTGGTCTGATGTGAGCTATGTGAAGAGGTGTCAGGCTGAACCTGCCAGATTAAGGAAAAGGTTCATGTAGCTCAATCTCCTGGCATGGGCCGAGGTTGCCTCATCTGGAAAAGGTGTTCAAAAACCTGCTGTCATCCATGATGAACTACCTGTCCACTGAGAATATCACATGAACTCTGTGGCCAGGGTAGGCTGTAACACTTCAAAGCTGGGTTCTTCAATTTCCCTCATGGTTCCTGCATATTTTTGCATATTTACTAATAGATCACTTGGAAGGCCCGCTTAAATAAATATTTGATGCTTTTTTTGAATTGAGCATAGTCACTGGCCTCAGTGATCTCCTGTCACAGTGAATGCCTTCATGGGCAGTATGTGAGGAAACATCTCCTTCCAGCAAAGCTTGACTCCTCACTTTGGAAAAGGGCAAGGAGCTCCAAGCTCTGCAGTCTGGTGGCTCACCACCCCATGGCAGCTGAGCAGACATCAATGCCTGCAGCCTGTGACAAACTCAAAGCCACTTGAAATAGTGAAGATGGGGAGGTGAGGTGGCTTCCTCAGCACCCCACTGCACACCACACATCCATCACACACAGATGGCTACCGCAGTGTGGCTGACATGTGGCAACTCATTAATCTGCTGTACTGCAGCCACACACTGGGCTCAAACCATGCTTGGAGAGGCAGCAGAACAGGCCTCTGTCTGAGCACGGCATGCTCCTCCAGATACAGAGTTTCCCCTGCTCCTCTTTCTGGGTGGTGACAACAACTGCAGTGCAGAAAGTGTTTCTGGGCAACTGGGGTCTCCCTGCCTCTTCCTTCCTCTCCAGGTCAGCTCTGGTTCAGCTTGTCTTCACCCGTCTTCCCAAGCATTAAATGGGTCAGGCCTGAAAGGAAGATGTGCCAGACATCTGCAGCTGCTTAAGAAGGACCTCCCAGATCAGAAGCATGACAGACACATAGATGGCTCTGAAACAAGCATTGGTGAAATGAGTAGTCAGGAGCCAATTCCCAAAATAGGGTCTTTGGTTAAAGCCCCTGGCTGATCTTTATAGTTGATCATCCTTTCCCAAGGAGCCTCGCTATACCCTAAAGAACACCATACTTTAGGTGTCTGGTAGCAAAGTGAGTGAAGTTAGAGAACGGCTCTCCCCCAGCTGCAGTACGCTGCACTGAGCTGGAGACATGGCAGGCTCTTTCCTCAAGTGTAGAAGGAAACACCCGTGTATTATGTCCAGCATCAGGTAGATCTATATTTCATTACAGCCCCGGGCATTTGACATGTAGTCTCAAGAAAAGAGAGCTGTCATTTTTTCCCCAGGTATTGCGAGCATAGGGAATGCAGAGCAGAAAATGAAGTGGTTCTCCCCGCAGGGCTGTTTGCAGAAGATCACAGGGGAGCCAAGGCAGAGGAGCATTAGTACCTCTGTTCACAGGCTCTCACACGCTCTCTGGGCATGCAGAGGCAGGTTTCCATAGCCGCACACCTCCTCTGAACACCACTGCACACACACGTGCTCTGCAGGTTACTGCTGGCAGACGAGCGGTTGGCAAGGCACCCTCTGCCAGCTTGTTTCCACGCACAGTTGCCCAGTTTCCATAAATAAGAGCAGCCGGGGGCAGAGCCCAAATGTAGCCCCCCGCTACCCAACCATGGACTGGCACAGAGCAAGCTAAAGGCTTGCAGGTGGTGGGTCCAGGTTGCATGTGAGCTGCACCATGAAGGTGGAGGCCCCACGCTGAGTCCCATGGCGCAGCACCTCAGGCATAACTGCTCTCAGGAGCTGAAGCACAGCTCATGTCGTGCAGCAGCACCACTTTAGCACGGTGCAGAGCACAGCTAATGAACCTGGAGGGGCCCACACCAGCAGCAAGCAGGTGTAGCACAGCCCTCCTCAGTGATGGCAGCACAAATAGCATGGCAAAAGGAGCCAGGGCCAGGAGACATCAGTTGGTACAAAGCAACGTTCAGGAGAAACCCCTATATCTCTCTAGCACACCTCCCAGTGCTCCCTGCACAGGACTGGACTTCACATAAGCTTTAATTGCACTTTAGGCAAGCAATGGTTAGCAGGAGAGGCCAAACCACCAACCACCATTTTCAGCAGGCTGTTAAGAACAATATTGTTATTTGGAGGCTGACACTTTGCCCATTAGCATGCCTACATGGCATCATTTATAGCAAATAGATTCTATTCCTAAAATCCCAGTTAGCCAACCAAGGAACACAGGCCCCCAAGCTCTTCAAAGCAAAACACTTGAAGTCTGGGCTTGGCAAACATGACTCAGCTCAGCAGCTTGCACTGATCTTAGCAAGGAACAGCAATACTTTCACCCAGACCATTACAACAACAAACCCACCCCTCCAAACTTAACAGAAAGTCAACAGAAAGTCAACTGAAGTCTAGGAGTATTGAGATTCCATAGTTCACCTCTGTCTTTCCAGCAAAGGCAATTTTAAAAATTCAACTCTTGTTTTCAACCCATACCAGAAAAGCAGCCTGGAATTTGAAATTACACATCTAGAAAAAACTCTTTGCAAAGAAATGAGTTTCAGATCAATGAAAGAATTTTGCTTCACCTTAAAAATAAAGCCTAAGCAAGAAGCTGCTTGAAAATGAACTATTAATACAGAGCATTTCGGTAATTTGGAGATGTTCCACCTTTAAACCACCTATGAGGGCACAAGTGCCTGTGTACAATGAAAAGGGGCTCAGAGCGCCACTACAAAATCAGCAAACATCTTGGGCTGTGAGTTATCTTGCTTCAGTTATGCTGTGTCATGGAAAGATTGATCAAACTCCTCTCTGCGGATTCCAAAATGTCCCAAAGCTACAAAGGTAGCCTGACAGTCATCCTCCTCCTGCTACCTTCTCCCTACACAGCTGCTGCTAGCTGTGCTTGGGAACACAATGCTGACAGACAGCTCTTTGGTCCAATAGAGTTGTCACAACATTGCATATGATGTTTTGCTCCACCATGTACCAGCCAGCCTCTTTCAGACCATCTGTGCCTCAGAGCACAGGACAGCACTGTGCTACCTGAGCCTGCAGTGCCACAGGAGAGATGAGCACTCCTGGTGCCACCAGACAAACCACTGCTTGAGCTCCATCCTCTGACGCTTGCTTGCATCAGTTCTCAGCAGCTGGATGCACCCTGCTGTTCCCCAAGCTCTCATATTGTTTCAGATTCATGGAACAGAACACGGGAAAATGGCCACGGTGCCACCACCAATGGGACTCAGGGGGTCAAATCCCAAATGCCACCTAGAAGTGGGGAGGCCCACCAATGCCACCCAGGAGCACTCCTTGGGCCTATATGATCTGTCAGTGTAGATATACCTGTTTATATCCAGCTGAAAAGGATAGGTTGTCAAGGGAGTCAAAGGATAAATATGTCAAGGGAGGTTGACAAGTGGAGGCCAAAGAGAGTGTTGTCATTGCAAATAATGCCATCCACATTCTAGACTACATCAGGAGGAAGGTGGCCAGCAGATGGAGAGAAATTATCCTAATCTGCTCCTAAATGCTGGTGGGACTGTGCCTAGATATTCTGTTCTGTTTGGACCTCCCAGGTTCCAGGGGGATTTTGAAAAACCTGGAAGAGTTGATTGAGATAGTGAGGGGCCTGGAGCACATAACCTATGAGAAAAGGTTTTAGGAGCTGGGCTTGTACTCTGGTGAAGAGAGGCTGCTAGGCAATATAAGAGCAGCCTACACTTATTTCAAAGGGAGCCCCAAAGATGATGAAGCTAAACTCTCATACAGTCCTAGTCACCCACAAGGTGTGGAGACAGTGCAAGAGAGGCTGAAGGGAGAGCTCAGTGTGACAGCTCCTAAAAACAGGAGGAGCCATTCAGGAGCCAGAGCCGCTGCAGGCAGAATGCAACTGCCCTCTCTCTAAAGTTTCCCTGGGATCAATAACCAGAGGTCTCAGTTCAAGTCAAGGGTCAAGTGTTTTCATTGAGCTTCAGAAGTTGTGGAAACTCCTCTGTGTAACACACACTGCTCCAGCTGGGCAGAGGTATTTTTAAACTGGTCCTGGCTCTAGTTTTGCATTATGTCCCTCCATCTCCCCACATAATTCCCCTCCAAGTGAATGTGGGAACATGACCATCCTAATTCATCTGTGGTGTTTAGACTTGGATCACAATTAATACAAAGGGGCTGGAGACAGCAAGTAAAACACCATCTGTTCATTAGCTTTGAAAACTGCGTAAGTCCAAAGCCAAAACTTCACTTCCTCTGAACTCTGCAGAACTGTAGATATGGATGAAGATCTGAATCTTGTGTCTGGCTGATCCAAGTGCTCCTAAGTGGTAATTGGTGGGGGAGGATGGGCTGGCTGCTGGACTGCAACTGCTGGCTGCTGTCAGTTCCCAGTACTTCAGCTCTGCCTGGCCTGACACTCGCTCTGTCCTCAGTGAAATAGTGGAGCTGGGATGCTCAGCTGGAACAGATCTCCAGCTCTGCGTTTGGACTGGTTTCTACCTGACAGCTCACTCTTGCTCCCAGTTACAAGCATATCCAAGACACCCACTGACACATACCGAGGTGCCAAACCGTGAAAGAAAAGGGAAACCAGGGTGGGTAAAGAGGTCCACTTGAAGATGGGTCCCACTTTGCTCCTTGCTACAGGACCCAGCTCCATGTCATCAGTAGTCACAAGAGCTCAGCTCCCCAGCAGCTGGCTCTATATGTTTGTATTCAAGCCCTGTGCGTGAATTTGATTCATGGTCCTCAAGAAAAACTAGGTCCTTTGGTCCCTGACAGTGGGTGCACAGGGAGGACAGCAGAGAGAACAAGCCACCCTTCCTGCAATCCAAAATAAAATCAGAGGGATTGGCAGTGGCAATACTGGCAGGAGGAGCAGTGGCCCCTCTGTGCTGTCTGGACTATTTCCCAGAAGGGACAGCAAGGCCTGTGTAATCAGGCTCAGCTGGTAATCAGACAAAGTCCAAACTAGCATAAAGACTAAATTATCCCTTAGTCCTTCCAGCTCAGGGGAAAGGATATTGATAGGGGAGGCAAGGACGGCTGCTGGACTGCAGCTGCCAGCAGCAGCCCATGCAGACAGAGAAATATCTCTCCACCTAACCTGCCCCTCGCCCCATTGTCATTTAAATAGCCGGAGCCTGGCGTGCAAAGGGCACATGCAAATCCCAGCGCCCTGCTCAGCCGCACACCAGCATCGCTGCGGGCACCCTGCGGCCCTCGGGGGGAAACAACACCATCTGTGCCCGCCAGCGCTCGCCGAGCGCTGCCTGGAGACCTCGCCGCTCCTCGCTGTGCTGTGTGCCCCGACTTGCCCCTCTCTCCGATGTACAAAGAGGGGAACTGATGCCAGGCTGTCTGAATTGGTGTGAAAAGGGGCCCCAGCAGACAAGGCTAAACCTGAGTCCAACTGGCCATGCAGCCTTGTTTCCATCAGTGCTGGAAGAATGTACTAAAAGCATCCCACCGTGGGGAAGGTGGGGTGTGCCTTGCTGCTGGATTCAACCTTGGGAGGAGGGTTTATCACACCTCTAAAATGCAGCAGACCCATCTTTACCTGTTCAAAAATGGCAGCTGTCAAAGTTACATGACCATTTTAAAATTAGAAGATTTAATTTACATAAATAGACTTCCATGTGTGTATTTGGTTGGGAAGGGGTGAGGTTTTTTACATTTTGGTTTCTGACCCTTTAAAACCCTGCCATAGATCATGGCTTCAAGCTGCCCTCTGAAACTTTTGGGGTCGGGGGGAGCCTTAGAATTTTAAAATGGAAAGCCAAGACCTGAATTTCACCCTAGCAGTTACCTCCAAAGTCCTGTGACTCCCCGCCACTCCTTCTCACATTGCAGACATTCTGTCAGCTGCGCAAACACTGTCCATGGAGCCCAGAACTCTGTACAGGTCCTGGTTAAAACACACAACTTCATAGTATGCAAGTCTGGAAGGGCTCTCTGGAGATCATCTGGTGCAAACTCCCCACTCAAGCAGGGTGGCGAGCACACTGAATAGGACCATGTCCAGACAGTTCTTGCACATTTCCATGGAAGGAGATTCCACATCCTCTCTGGTCAATCTGTCCCAGTGCTCAGTCACCTGTACAGTAATGAAGTTCTTCCTCATGTTCAGGTGGAGCTTCCTGTGTTCCAGTTTCTGCCTGTTGCCCTTTGTCCTGTTGCTGGGCACTACAGAGAGGCTTGGCTCCATCCTCTTGGAATCCTCCCTTCTGATATTTGAATACATTGGTAAGGTTCTCTCTGTCTTCTCTTCTTAAGGCTGAACAGGTGTAGCTCCCTCAGCCATTCTTTATAAGGGAGATGCTCCCGCTCCCTTAGTCAACTTTGTCACTTTCCATTGGACCTGCTCCAGGAGCTCCACGTCTCTCTTGTCCTGAGGAGCCCAGAACTGGACACAGCACTGCAGATACAGCCTCACCAGGGCTGAGTAGAGGGATAGGATCACCTCCCTCGACCTGCTGGCATTGCTCTTCCTAAAGCACCCCAGGATATTACTGGACTTCTTGGCCACAAGCGCACACTGCTGGCACCATNCGGCAGCGGCGGCGGTTCCCCGTGAGGCGGAGGCCGCGGGCAGGGGCCGCGCGGCGGGCACGGGAGCGGCCGCGAAGCGGGAGGGAGAAAAGCGGTACTGGCTGGACAAGTATGAACAGCTGAGGGTCTCAAAAACACNTGCCTGTTGCCCTTTGTCCTGTTGCTGGGCACTACAGAGAGGCTTGGCTCCATCCTCTTGGAATCCTCCCTTCTGATATTTGAATACATTGGTAAGGTTCTCTCTGTCTTCTCTTCTTAAGGCTGAACAGGTGTAGCTCCCTCAGCCATTCTTTATAAGGGAGATGCTCCCGGTCCCTTAATCAACTTTGTCACTTTCCATTGGACCTGCTCCAGGAGCTCCACGTCTCTCTTGCCCTGAGGAGCCCAGAACTGGACACAGCACTGCAGATACACCCTCACCAGGGCTGAGTAGAGGGATAGGATCACCTCCCTCGACCTGCTGGCATTGCTCTTCCTAAAGCACCCCAGGATATTACTGGACTTCTTGGCCACAAGCGCACACTGCTGGCACCATCGGCAAAACACGGCCAAGATCCTTCCAGAACCGGACCCGCTCTCTGAACGGGGCTGCGTACGGGTCAGGAAGCACTGAGCGGGCGAGGCAGGCCACGGCATGGCACATGCGGCATCGGGCGCGGGTTTCCCTGCTGTCCCATGGCGGGGTGTCCCCGGTCACCCGGGCTGTCCCCGGTCACTCGGGCTGTCCCTGGTCACTCGGGCTGTCCCTGCCCCCGCCGGGCTGTCCCCGGGTCCCCTCACGGGACGCCGCTCACGCCGCGCGCGCGGCTGCCGGCACANGTGGGGTTGGAACGAGATGATCTTTAAGGTCCTTTCCAATCCAAACTACTGTATGACTTTGTGATTCTATGACATACTTCTTCCCACCATCAGCTTCAGCAGCAGTCTTCAGCCATCCCTAAGGAGGGAGGTGAGGTCTCCAACTTTTTGCTAAACTTCCACCATATCATCATACAATTTATGATTTTCAGATCCTTCTGTGGCTCTTCATGACAGGTTTCATGCTATTACCCAAACATTTCCACTTCATTTTCGAACAGAGATGCTTTAATAGAGAAGCTTTTCTCTCTTCTGTGACTGCAGGTAAAAGTTTGAGCACAGGCACCCTGAAGCTGCCATGCTGGAGAAATATCACAAGCAAGACACTTCTCAGATCTCTAGATCTAAATCTAGATCTTTAACATGAAACATTCTCTGATTCTATGGTTCTAGATCATGGTCACCTCCTTTGCCTGTGTCAGAGGAGATGGAAAGATCAGTCTCTGTCTCCTGCCATGCCAGGCACACCACCATGCACGTGACACCCACCACCAAGGAGATTCAAAAGCCACCAGCTCAGTCTGGACACCTGATCATCCTGCAGTAGCTGCTCTCAGTGTTCTGACAGCTCCTAGCTAAAGCAAAGACACTTTTGAGCTTCAGAGTTTCGCTCTTAATTTAGACCTCTGCATTTGGATCCTGGGTCTGCAAGGAGGGACAGCCTTGATCAGCTACAAAAAGGCTGATCTCCCAGAGACTATGATAATTAAAAAATATTAATGTGTTTATAGCTGAGAGTTTGTGAGAAACTGTTGATGGCTGACTGTGTACTTCTGAGCAGCCTAGCCTCCCCAGCACGAATCAGCCACTAACAGAAAAGAGAGCAGAATCCCATTATATTAATTGCATCGTATCATTTAAGAAGCTCTATCTAGCTAAATCTTGAAGGACCTTCAGGAGTTGGGCTCTGATCCAGGAAAACAGTGACCCACATACTTAACTTCTAGCACAAGGGCAGACCTAATGGGATGCAAAATGAAGCACAGGCCTAAGTGTTTTCGCTGGGTTCAGGGCCATACAGACTAACATTTCAGAGAAGGTCGACATCTCACAGCCTGTCAGTGTCAGTGGGGAGATGGATGGAGTGCTGCTTCCTAATTTTACTTATGCTAATAAATTCCCCACCTGTGTACAGTAATTTACAGGCCAAAAGAAAAGCCAAGCTACTGTCACTGGTTAGCTATAAGACAGCAGCTGGTTCACTAGAGTTTAATAAGTGAAATCTCTTGGGACTGGACAACTCTGGGCAAGTTTGGCTGCTCCTGCAACCTCTCCCTGAGTACAGGCTCCCCAGGTTTCCTTGTGTGTGTGTGTGTGTTTGTGCATGTTAGGGCCTGATCTTCAAGCAGTGGTCTCCCAGCTCTCATCTGAGACACAGTTTAGGTACAGGAAGGGAATTTTGGATAAAAATTAAAATATTGCATTTCAAAACATCAAAAGAAGTACTTTCACTCCAAACAGTTGTGTCAAATTAAAACACACTTTTGAAGTCCATTATGTTGCAGGATCTGTGCTTTCTGCCACTGGAGAGTTTTAGCTGGGTATTTTCAATTAACCCTTATTTTCAATTAATGTCATTGAAAGCCCGCCTGAGATGACTGCTGAATAGTCTTCCCCTTTTCTGCATGTGCAGTTATTTGGGCTGACACTGTCAGGATAGTTGATGCTGTTCAGCCACATAGTTCTGTATGTGATCACAACACATGGAAGCCAAAAGGACTAATTTAAGTCTTAAATACTCAGGTTCTTCATCAGAGCTGAAAAATTTTAAATGCATCAATGAATCAGGCCCTGTTCTGATTCATTTAGCTGCCTAAATTTCTCCTCTGTAGGTCTGATCTGGACAAACAGCAATCAGAACAAACTCTAGGAGCAGGGAAAAACATCTGAGTTTCACATTTTCACAAAACTAGCTTTAAGTATCTAATTGGCTGTTTAAACCCCCAAAATCTGCTACTTGCAAATGAAATCATGATCCTGAAATGACTGCAGCTTGAAGTTGGTCTTTAAAAGGGCATTGTGTTCATAAATCTGCAGGCTTTAACTCTGGCAAAGTAGTAATTTAAGTGGTCCAGAAAACACCACTTTATGGAGGAAGGAAGGAAGGAAGGAAGGAAGGAAGGAAGGAAGGAAGGAAGGAAGGAAACACGCACATAGGAAAAAAAGGGAAAAAAACCCAAGAAAAAGACATTGACCGAGGATGAACAGGTATCGGTCATATTTACTAAAATAAAGCTCTCTTGGTTTCCTGCTACTGGCCAGTAAGAACTGAGCACAAACTGCTGTGCTAGATCATTTTAGATCCTCTTTTTACATATGACATTTGCCTGACTGCACTAACTACTCCAGCTCAAATTACTGCATCCCTGCCCTGTATATCCACACCTGCTAATCCAGGGAGCTTTGTAAGAGCTTAGTTGCAGCCGTCAGCATGCGGGTGCTACACACAGCTGTGACGTGCATCTCCTGAGAGGCGGAAGAGCCTCGCTGGCAGTGCCGGCTCCTCACACCACGCACGTGCTCTGAGACACAAGAGGACGAAGAACACCATCAGCATACAGCCTGATTTCTAACCTACAACCTGTCACATCCTCCAAGCTGGCTTTTGTCTGCTGCCCATCGAAATACTCCTCAGTCAGGGATCTTCAGCATTCACTAGGACCACAGCACCCAGAAAGGACCTGTTGAGAGCAATGTCATGGCTTGCTGCCAAGCCATGAGGAATGTCTGCATGTTGGCCACAGGCTGGCATCTGGTGGTCTGATCTTCAGTTTGGTACAGTTCCATTTGGAGTGCACCATGTGGTACAGCTGGCAGCTCTACAAGTCAGTCTGAAGACATCTTTGGTGAACCTGGAGGAGAAAGGTCCAAGCTGGAGCCATGCCTTAGTTTTTTGAGATCTTCCTTACCCATAGTACCAACTAAAATGCACCTGAAGAAGAAAACTCTTCACCTGCCTACAGAGAGCCTGTCTCCCACAGGGATATAGTGGTTCTCACTTTCCCTGGAGCACTAGAGAACGCCACACACCTACCTCCTAGAGTTTACACTAGAAACCAGGCACTGTATCTCCTGTGCACCCGCTTTCCTTGTGCCCTTTACCCCTCAGACCGTTCCGCCATGCCCCTCACCCAGCCACCCCCAGCTCCCATCTGCCAGGGGCTTGGAGGCCTGTTGGCAGGCAGGGATGGAAACAGGAGCACAGCCTGTGGAATGACTCCCCGCTCCCAGGGGAGAGCTGACCTCTGCAAGCTGACACGCCATGCCAGGGACAAGCGTTATAAATATGAGTGAACCCAGCAGCCCTTTATGGAAACCATGACCCAGGCTGCGGCTCATGGGTGCTGCCAGATGATACTTAACTAGAAATCTCAGGTTGGAAAGAAAAGCCAAACCATGCATAACACCCTGCTGGCCCCAGGCTTGGAGAGACACAGCAACCGCTTTTTTCTCTGGGAAAGCATTGGCTGCATGGTTTGGGGTGTGTTGGGTTTTGGTTTTTTCTATCTCAGGACAGAGCTGGTGCAGGAGGCTGCTGCTGAGGCATCTTTAATTCTAGCAGGGCTCCTCTGAGCATCCAGCCTACCAAGGTGGAGCTTCAACCTCTGCTTCCCAGCCTCCCACAGCAGACATGGCCACTGGGCCAGTGCTCTGTCCCAGGATGAAGAGACTCTTCATCAAGGCAAGCAGTTTCTTCAAGAGTGGGTGGCCATTTCTAAGGAGGGGGCAAAAAGATTCAGAAGGAGCTGCAAAATGTTGCCGCTGCATAAATGTTTCTGCTAACCACATGACTTGTTGGTAGTGGCTGATTTTCAGTATGGCAGAGACATTCTTTCAATAAGGCAGAGATTTTTTACAAGGGCATGTAGTGATAGGACAGGGGGAATGGTTTTAAACTGAAAGAGAGTAGGTTTAAATTACATATTAGAAAGAAATTCTTTACTCTGGGGGTGGTGAGGCACTGGCACTGGTTGCCTGTCAGCATCCAGGGGGTGTTCTGGTGGGGTGCTATGACCTCCGAAAACTGACTCTAGCAGAAAGTCGCTCAGCAGCCACTGCATTCACACAGACACACACACACACGGGACAGCTTCTTTGACAAGCTGATGGCAAGGAGGCAGGAATTCCACAGCAGAGGTTTATTCCAGCTCCCCACAGGAAAGGCACCAGGGACCAAAGACCCCAGGAGATGGAAGGTTCTGGCCTATATACGGGGGTTGGGAAACCATGAGGGACAGGGGCAGTACCTAGGCAGGACTACGGTACAGGAGCCAATGGGAAAACCTGAGGGAGTGGCAGGGAATAAGGTCCAATGGAGAGTGGAACAAGGGAACAAGGAGAGTGGGGAAGGGAGAATTTTCTAGGGAAGGAACAGGTGAGGTACAAGGGGGTGGGGAGGCCAGCTGTGGAAGCAGAACTGGGTTACATTTTGCATAATGAAACAGCATCCTAGGAAAGGCCTTCTTCGTTCACTCTAACCTGGAGAGGATTTCTATCCCTTGTATGGTGGGTCCACTGGCCCCCACAGTTGCCCAGAGAAGTTCTAGATGCCCCAGCCCTGGAAGTGTTCAAGACCAGGCTGGATGGGGCTCTGAGAAACCTGGTCTAGTGGAAGGTGTCCCTGTCCATAGCAGAGGGATTAACTAGATGATCTTTAAGGTCCTTTCCAACCCAAACTACTCTATGACTCTGTGATTCTGTAACGTGCCTCTTCTCACCATCAGCTTCAGCAGCAGTTTTCAGCCATCCCTAAGGAGGCAGGTGAGGTCTCTACCTTTTTTGCTAACTTCCACCGTATCATCATACAGTTTGTGATTTTCAGATCCTTCTGTGGCTCATCATGACATGTTTCATGCCTTGTTCACCCAAACATTTCCACTTCATTTTCGAACAGAGACGCTTTAATAGAGAAGCTTTTCTCTCTTCTGTGACTGCAGGTAAAAGTTTGAGCACAGGCACCCTGAAGCTGCCAGAGGAAGATGTCACAAGCAAGACACTTTTCAGATCTCCATATTTCTAGGCTGACTTAATGATCCAAGGGTAGGGGATACTTGAGTCATTACTTCGGAATTCTTGGGAGCATTGTGTAACTGTACCCCAGCTACATACCAATATCCATGCTGGGTTTGCTGCCAGTAGGGCTTTTTCAAATAGAAGAATTTGAAAAATTTGCAAAATTTGCCTGGCACCATAAAAAAAAAAGCATGCCCCAAGCATGCATAATGGACTGCCTGGAAGACATCTGGACTGCCTGGAAGGCATCTGGACTGCCTGGAAACCTATTCACCCCAGAAATGCAAGTGCCTGATGAATGAACTTTTTAGAGACTTAGGGCTGTCCCAGACAGTATAAAACCCAGTTAGAGGACAAGAAGAAGGTAAAAATGGAGCAGAAATTCAAGAGCAGCAAATCCTCTCTGTCTCCGTACAAAATTAAGGAGCGCACTAAGTTTGTCTGGCTCATCATTCCAAAGGAATGAGGTTCCTGGTGGCACAGTGAGCTCACCCAGCACTTCCCAGCCTGTCAGCTGTGCCCCAACAGGCGTCACTGTCCAGGCAGGGGAGGGGGAAGGTTTTGAGGGGCAGCACAAGAGGCCGGGAGCAAAGGAGAACTGAGCAGCCACTCCATTGAAACAGGTGTAAATCTGCTGGGAACAGCTCCGTCAGCAGTAGCAGGCACCACGCCACTAAATTAAACACCCCTCCAATCATCAAGATGTTATTAACTATGCTGATGCTCTTGTGGCTAGGAGAAACCTGAGGTGCGAGTGACACCCCAGACCTGTCCACCCCAACAGGGTGTGCTCCGTGTGGGATCCTTCTTTTAGAGCCTGGTCCCACAGAGCTGGATGGAAGCAGTGCCAGTGGTTAATGCATGCATGGGTGCGTGCAGACAGACACATGCACACATGCTGGGACATACCGATCATGGCCAAGGCTGGGCAAGAGTCCAGTGATCTCATCTCCTCTAAGAAAAAGGCAGGGGACTGATGGAAATGGCCAGGCTGTATGTGCCCCAAGGTTTTCCAGAAGGGTATTTACTGCATCAGATCCTGTGTTTTATTTCTTTTGCTTTATTAATAATATTATTATGAGATTATTTGTAATTGCTGAGGTCCCTGGGCCAGAGCTCAGTCTGCACCATTCACACCCCAGTTCTTGGGGCACCATCTTGAGGCCAAACTTTCCCACTGGCTCACAGCTTGGCTGTGTGACGTGGGCTTGGCTGTGGGCTTTCAGAGAGATCTCAGCACCTCTCACACAAACATGCCTGGCCTGGTTTCTCTCCTGAAAACGTGGTCAGCAGTAGTTGCGTCTCCTCCTCCAGCTCTCCATGATGCCAAAACCTTCAGGAACCCAGACCTGGCCCAGGCTTCCTGCCTGCCTAAAGCACTATTCCCTATGAGTCTGATGTCTAAGCACCTTGCAGCATCATATCATCCCTGGACCCTGCTGGCAGAGTTCACGTGGAGAACTGAAGCATGGAAAGGTTTTTCCAAAGCCCTGTGGGAAGCCTGTGACTGTGGAAAACTTGAATATCCATCTCCTACTCACAGCCACTTCCTCGTGAAGCACCTGCCCACACCTTTCCCCTCAAGGGGAGATTATGCCACTGTCTCAGGGGCAACTGGTTTAACTCACCAGTTGCGATAGCTCAGCAGAAGAAAGTGGCATAAAGCAGGGCAGGGTGGCAGTGAAATGTGGAGGTTTTTCTGAAGTTGGGTGCGTTAGAGGTATCTGAGGACAAAAAAAAGACCTCTCATCAGTCAGCTTAAAATTGCTGTGCAGGGATCTACACTGACACCAGCATATTTTAGGAGTTTATACATCAAACAAAGGTTGAAGGTCCCAGCACCAGGTGGGTGCCAGACCCCATCTTGCTCCCAGGTCCTACAGAAGAGAAGGTGGGCAGGCAGCGCTGTGGCCAGGGCTTTATGTGGGTTGCTTTGTGCAGCATGACTGAAATAGTTCTGAGTCACAGCTGGAGGGCCCCAACTCATTGTGATTACCAGCAAAGCAAAGATTTCACTAACCAGCCTATGGCTGTCACATGCACAAAATTCTCCCATCCCAGTGCTACCTGCAGGAAGCCCCCCCCAGGAGCCTCTCCATCCTTTCCAGAGTTGGTTGCACGTGAATAAGTACTACCCTGCTCCCATAGGCTGGCAAAGCTCCCTGCCCAGATGGGAGGGGTAGGCAGATCACTGCCTCTGTGCCCTATTGCAAACTATCTGCCACATTTTCCAGTCCACCTGATGGGTCCCCCAACCACCACAACAGGTTGCCCTCAGATGTCCCTTGTCAGACCTCTGCATGAGGCAGCAGCCTTGTCACCTTCCAGAATTCCTCTTACTGCTTTTAATTTTCAATTAATTTCTTTCTCTTTCCCTCTAATTTCCGTACATGACAATGGGCCCATTTCCATTTGGCCACAGTGATGTCTTAGTTAAATCCTTTCTTGCTGTGTAGGGATTATTAGCTTATTAGAAGATAACTATCGCAATCCTTCTGGGACAATCCCAGCTTTGACCTTCTAAAGTACTTTTTGACATGTACAAGTCACAGGTGCCAGACCAGGTCCCAAAGGCAGAGAAGTGCAATGATCCCCCTAAGGTGGCACAGAGCAACTTTGCTCTGGGTGACACAGTGCCTAAAAAACATAAGATTTTTTTAAAATGTCTATGTGTCTGAGAATGAGTTAGGACACCTGGATTATCTTCTTGACCTTCCCTTTACAACTTCTATATAATTTCATGGAAGTGCTTTTGTCTGTCCTGTATTTGTTTTTCCTCATCAAAACCATTGTCCATGTGTCAGAAAACGGAAGGGTTTATAGCATCTTCTTATCACACAGCAGATCTCAAGACACCGAAGTAAAAGTATTGTCAGGTACTCCAAAGATCTCTGGCAGTTTGTAACAGGCAAAAAAGGGAGGGAGTGCCAGTGATAGAGCTTCTCTGCCTTGTACTTGCCTGCCATCACTGGCATGACCGCATTGGAATACAGGCAATATAAAGCACCATGAAGGACTTACCACCTTTCAGGGCTGAAGGGAAGGGAGAGAGAACTAGGTTTTTTTACACTGCAGAGCTTTTCTCAGGATGATAGTGTTCCCCTTGGTCTCTTTAGGAAGGTTCAGTGTGTCTCTGAGGCTCCCACTCTGGTCATAGCAGTACACTGCAAGCTATTACCCGCGGTGACCTCGCTTGGCTATCTGGTGGCAAAAGGCATATTTTCTGAACACTACTATCTTGCAAAACATACAAGGTCTTAGAAGCTTGAAAAGAGATTAGCTAAAGCAGAACCCTAAATCCTGAAGCCCTGGAAAAAAGGCTCACTGAAGCATTTGGATCAGCAGTGGCTGGGGACCTCTTTTACAGTGTGGAATAGAAAGGACAGTGAAGGTGAGAACAGCAGCATGGAGTGAGGCTGCAGTGGCCAGGAGGGAGGAACAGCAAGTGTATATCCCTATTTTATAATACAAGTAGGGGGAAAAAAAATCAACAAGAAGGAGATTTTTATTCATCCTACATCCCCACCCAGCATTTCTGCAAGCCTGAATTGAAGGGATGAGGTTGTACTGGTTTGAGCACTGTTACTGATTACCCGTCCTCACAAAATTGGAAGTAAAGTAAAATCCTACTTCAATGACTGTCAGGGGTGGTTTTGCAACCTAAATCCCTGGAGCTAGGATTTTGCTTGATGGATGAACCCAGAAAGCCTTCAGTAGTGAATAAACCAACAGCAAGTGTTTCCTCTTAATTATCTCTTTCTTTGCCTCAAGTTTTGGGCCAATTTTGAAGGTTGTTTGAACAACACGGGCACCTGTCAGGGTGGACAGGCAGTGAGCCCTACCAGCTCATTTCTCAGAAAGCTTTCAGGGAGGGAAAAGCATTGTACTGGTTGCTTGAGGCAGGGCTAAGAGATGCAGCAACAGAATGGATGAAGGAGTCAATGGTTAAGTAATCAGAGCTGGGAAGTTGAACCTTGCAGTCAGTTTATATCAGAGACTAACAGATGCCAGCTTTGCCAGGAAATGAGATATCGGAGCTGAAAGGCAAGTATCCCAGGATTTAGTTCAGACCATATCATTCCCTCGTGTGACACTGCCCACAGAAACACATGTGTTGAAACCACAGGCAATTAAATGGGATCAGGAAGACACTGGACTATGCAGGAAGATACCACAAAGTATTTGCGGTGAACAGATGAGTGCAAAATCCGAAGTGTTCACAGAGAAATCTGTGAAATTTCTTTGCTCCCCTCATGCTTCTCTCCCATGGGGAACTGCTATTGGTCCTACGCCATGAAAGAGGATCTGACACACAGAGAAAACTTATGTCAGTGTCCTGTAGAAATGGGCCTTCAATAAAACTCAGGTTCCCCAAATGCATGGGGCCTGCACACTGTACTTTTTTTGACAGTGAGCCTGGCCCAAAATTCCAAATTTAAAACATTATCTGAAAGTGGATGGACAAGCTTTGAAATTCCAAGGAGTTTTGCTTCTGGGGTTGAGATGAGCACATTTCAGTGTGCTGCTATTAGCACCAAGAGAGATGATGGAGAGAAAGGCACAGTACTTATGGCCTTTGTCAGGCTGTGGGAGCATCTGCTTCAGTCCCAGCTCTGCTATTCCCCAGGGAAAAAAACCAAAGCAGCTCTGCTCAGATTCAAGTATTTCACTGCTATTTTGAACATCCCAAAACACATGAATCCAGGACTTCAGATCTGTATTGACAGGACTGCAAGGAGAACATGTGCTTTGACTAAAGTTTATTGGAATTAAGAATTTCAGGTGATTGAGGCAGCAGTTCCTACTTCGAGGAATTCACCCTTACTTCTGCCTTGGTGAACAAGGTGTCTGGAATTTCATATAGATGCAGCTAGAGCTAGAAGACCACAGAAAATGTCCAAAAATTTAGCCCTAGCAGCCCCACTGAGGTTCTGAGAGGAGACACAAAGAGATGGACTCTGTGGTGACCCTGGCACCCAGTGTCACTTTGCTGGAGGAATTCGCTTTGATGCAGAGGTGAAGCCTAACGGTCACAAATATTTGCTACTCATGCCACAAGCAGATAAACAAGATTCATGTGAGGCTAACAAAGCAACAATTTTTGTGAATAGGAAGCATTTTTGTTCCTTTTTTGATAGAAAAAAAGAGGAGAAAATGAAAATTGGATTATATCTATTTTTAGGCAGATTAAAAAGTTATTCAGACTAGAGAAAAAGTGCATCAAAAATAGCTTGAGCAATATCAAAGTGGAGCAATTGCTGAAGATCTACAAGAATAAAGGAGGTCAGGAGCCTCATAAGCCAATTTTTGAAGTAGCTGTGAACGTTTCATTTTCACACCCTGTCTAATGTGTGCCTGCTTTAAAACACATCATGGTGCCAGTGGAAGCCTGCTCCTGCACCCCAGATCCATGGGGGTCCTTCAAAGGCGATGCAGCAGCCTAATGTATGCCTAGTCATCCCACAAGCTCGGTTCTGTGTTTTGCATCCTAAACGTTCAGCATAAACCTAACCAGTCATTGCCACCCACTGTGACACAAGTCTTGTGTCTCCCACTGAAAGCAATCAGACTTATTCAGACTTACCTCTCCCTCTAAAAATGACTGCCCCTGAAGGCTGCCTCTAAGAAGTGTATTTTGGAGGCTGTCTTGCTTTGGCTTTTACCCAGATTCCTCAGGCTTTGTCATTAGGACTTTAATTTGCCAGCAAATGCTGAACTTCTGAAAAGGCTTTGGGAGTAAAGCAGATTTGGAAACTATTGCCCAGAGGGTGTCAGTCAGTATGTTGTGGGCTGTTCAGGTTGGAAGTGAAATCTGACATAGAAGTGAAAGGATGTGTGCTCGTAAATCACCCAGGAGATGTGCTTAATTCTGCCCAGGAAAGTGTTCTAGTCACCATCCCTGGGGGTATTTAAAAGACGTGTAGATGTGATGCTTAGGGACACGGTTTCATGGTGGACTTTGCAGTGTTTGGTTAATGATTGGACTCAATGATCTTAGAGTCTTTTACAATCTAAATGATTCTATGATTCTGTAATTGCTAAGTAATGCTTACCTTTTGCCCCAAATATTGAAATAATCCCAGACATACAATTAAATGGGAACAACTGCATTAAGAAGGGACATTGTCTCTTTCCTGATGTGGATGGAGCAAAGCTGTGATGGAGCAGCATGCAAGGAAAAGACCTGATAAGGCCACTTGTCTGCACATCACTTTGGCAGGGGGAAGGGAGCCGTGCCCCCTGTCAAGCTCTTCTCTGCCAACCCCTCAGCAGGCCTTTTCCAGTGGATCCATGCCAGCCCCAGGGCTGGCTTGTGGCCAGCTGGCCTGCCTCCACCTGCCTGTTGCTGCCAGTCATGGGTCAGAGGTGACACCGTGGTCAGAGGAGGGGAAGAGCTGAGGGACTGTGCCTCTGAACTGCTCTCACCCAGCAGTGCTGTGCAGGTGATACTGAGCTCCTGCAGAAGGAGGACTGGCCACCGTTCCTGGGACATGAAGAAGAAGGAATATGCAGGACAGCTTGCTGGGGAATGCAAGAGGGTTGTGTGAAAAACCTGCTCCAGTCCAACAGGCAGGTCCCAGACAGGGAGGCTGGTGGTGATGGTGCCATGTGACCATCCTCTTGAGGAGAGCCCTGCCTCCTGCCCCAAGACACTGGCTTGGGCACGTGCCTCCCACCCTTCAGCCCCTTTAGCATGATAAGGTTTAACCACTCGCCAGCAATATACAGGGCTTGGGAACTGCTGTGAAAATGGGAGGCTGCAACATAAGCTTCCCTCTGCTTTTGGATTACAGGTCCACGGGCCAGCAATTCTCCTGCTGCCCCACAAGCAGAGAATGTGCTTCAGAAAGCACCTTGAATGTCAGCCAGCAGCTCTAAATGGTGCTCCAGGCAGGAGAAAGAAGTCCCAGGAGTGTTCACCTCCTTTGCTGCTGAGGAAACAGGACTTTTTCCTCTAGTGGTGCAGATGAGGCTCTGAAACTGTTTAACCTGAGATCTGTTATCAAAAGCCTAATCACTGTGATGCTCAAAGGGATTTAAAGAGAGATGCCCTTATTATAAACTGCAGTAAATACCTTCTATTTTTGTCAATTCCTAGTAGGACAGTCTGTGCCTTGGTTCCCTGTACGAGTGAAGTCTGTCCCTTCACAAACTCTGCATGTATATTCCCAGGACTGACATCTTCCACTCCCTCCCTCTTGCCCACTCCCTCTCTCTCAGATGATGCAGAGTGCCAGCAAGTCCCTCAATGGTGTCATATCTGTCCTTTTTATTCATTGCAGGGTTTATTTTTAGCCTGAAACAACTGCTTCCTAAAAATGGAGTTCCTAATGACACGGGAGCTGGACACAGCTATGTAAGGTATCCAGGGCTTGGCCTGACAGCTTCTCCCGTCTGTCTCTCTCTTTGTTGTGAGTACAGGACAGCAAAGTTTGCTGCTCCCCACCAGCCTTGCAGTGTTTGGGCTGAACACTAGGAAAGCAGCAGAGAGAAACTTAGTTCAAACTTCACCCGGAGTCTTGGGTCTCCCTCTCTTCTCAAATTAAGAAAGAGGGGGACATTTACCCACCCTTTGCTGCACTCCAAGGGTGCCCCTATGAAGACAATTTGCTGGATCCTGGCAGGTTTTTACCTGCTTTTCTGCTGCAAGGCAGAAGAAGGACTGCACTTCCCCACTTACGATGGGAAAGACCGAGTGATCGACCTGAACGAGAAGAATTACAAGCAGGCACTGAAGAAGTATGACATGCTCTGCCTGCTCTTCCATGAGCCTGTGAGCTCTGACAAGGTCTCTCAGAAGCAGTTCCATATGACAGAGATGGTCCTAGAGGTAAGTGCCGCTGCATGTCCCAGTCGGGGTCAGTACCACAGCACTGCTCAGAGTCATGGAGAGGAGCCGCAAGACAGGAGAGTCAAATGGTCTCATGCAGGGGAGGTTAGGCATCCAAAAGTTTGTTTAGTTGGATTTCAGTTAGCCCCTGCCTGAATTCTGCAAAGCCCAGGAAAAAGTCTCTTTTGTGCTCTTCTCAGTTTGCTGGGAAATAGTTTTTCTGGATTGTCTGTCAGAAACCCAGGCAATAGCGAGTAACCTTGCAAACCTCAGAAACATGAACTCAGCTCAGCTGAGCTTTCCCAAATCTCAGCACCTGAGTCCATAGCTTGAAATTTTTTGATCCTTTCTCATTTTGTGCAAGCCAGTATCCCGCTTGTATTCTGGATTCAGTCCCATTTTTTATCCCACTAGGAGCAGTCAGCCAAGAAACCTTATCAAGCTGTGCAGTAAACGTGTGTCCTAGCTCCCCATCTCAAAAGCTCCCTGTTGGTGCAGCATTAAATCCCTTTTTGTTTTTCTGACACTTGGTTGCCTGCTTGGAATCAGTCTATAGTTGCTTGTTAATGCAACCATTCACTTCTGTGCTGGAAAAAGAGTGTTGTTAATTCTTTGATGAACAAACGATTCATTTATCCTTGGTAAAATAAATCACGGTAAAAGTGACAATGTAGATTCATACCACTCTTTCTTGTAGGGTAGCTGTAATCTAAATAATCATACAGCTGCAAGCCTGGATTGTTAGGTGCATATTTCCTACCAGGGGCTTGCAAATATTCCCTTTTAACTAAAAGACATATTTGGAAAGAAAGTGCATTGAGAATTGCAGAAGAAACACTTCAGCTTTATTTATCAGATCCAGAGAGAAAATGCATTGCACCCCTGAGAGTGTAGGACATGTGAATAAGAAAATACGCTTGGTGAGGGCTAGGACCCAAAAAAGTCCAACATCAAGTTCAGGGTCTGCTGACCTCCTCAGAGAGCCTGAACACTGCCAGAAAGAAAGATCCAAAAACTAACCAGATTTTATTCACCTGTCAGGCAATGGTTACTTTCTGCAGGTGAGTGTTCAAATAACATTTGGCAAAGAAAAGAAAAAAGTAATGCTTGAACTCCAGCTGAAATGAGTATTGTTGGTAGTATAATCACATTGTTATTTAATAGGATAGCTATTTTGTGCTTGATAGGTGTCAAACAGTTACTAGATACATATTTATAGAAACCTGACAGAAGCATGCCCCATCCCTGGAAATGTTCAAGGCCACGTTGAATGGAGTACTGGGCAAGCTGGCATTGTGGAAGGTGTATCTGTCCATGGCAGGGTCTTGGAACTGGATTATCTTTAAGATCCCTTCCAACCCAGGCCATTCTAAGTTTCCATGATTCTATGGTCTGATGTCTGCCATCAGTTTGAGTCCCCATGACACCTTTACCCATGCTAACAGTGACCCATATCAAGGTTGCGACAGCTGCAATACAATCTGGCTTTAAGCTTTTATTTTTCAGGATTGGATTAGGCCATGAGTACATTAGCTTAGGATTCTGGTGATTTATTTTGTTTGCAATTGCTCGCTGCGATGGACTTCTTATGTGACCTTGGGCAAGAGGATTAGACCTGCAGCAGAATTTACATAATTGTAGTGCTCCAGTCCCCTAGTGCTACCAGCTAGCTGTGCCACACATCAACTGGCACTTGTGGCTTTGACCTCAAGATTTCCAAAGCACTTGCAGTGCTGATTCAGTGAATGTCTCACAGTTTCGGAACAGTCCCTCCCCTGGACTGGGAACTGCAACAGCAATCTGACAGCCCAAGCACAAGAGAAATCTGCAGGCTGAGGACTTCTTTGATTCTATCACCCAGAGGGAACCAGAAGGGGAGAGGGTCTCAGAAGGCAAGAGAGAAGATATGTTCTATTCTGCATAGGATACAGCCCAGCATGATGCTACTGTTCCCAATTTCTGTACTAACCCAACCATGGGAGCATTCATGAAAGGAAGAGGAAAGCCGGGTTGTAATCTGCTCCTTCTTGTGAGAGCATTCAACTCCCTCACTTCAAGCCATAATGTGTTGTGCCATAGGGGGTCACTCTTAATTTTCCCTGTCAGAGCTCATTCAGCTGCCGGACTTCACTGCGTGTTCACCAGCACAGGGAGAAGGAAAGAAATGTCTGCAGTGGCTCCTTGGCTGAGATGTGGAACTGTTCGCCTGTGAGATGAACTGCCTGGGATCAGTATTCCTGGACGCAGTCAGCAGCTGAACCCAGCTCTCTTGTAATTTGAGCAAGTCTTAGAGTAGTGAGCTGCTCTGTAGGCACAGGAGCAGTGAGAGGGCTCTCCTTCCAGCCAAACCTGAGAAAAGTTCACTCAGGAAGGTTTTACATATCTAATTTCAGTAGAGGGATCAGGACTTTGAGTGCTGAAGGTCCTTTACACCTGAAATGAGGCATCTGAGAGGTAAATACTCCAGCCCTCACTATTCTCTGCCAGCTGTCTTGGAAGGTTCTCAGCACAGGGTGCTGCCTGTGATAAGATGGTCCTTTCTAGAGCACCTCATGTTTTTCCATCTTACTTTACTGACAATTTTCCTGCTGTTTCACACTGAGACATGCTGCTTTCACAGCCTGGCAATACACTGTGGTTTTAGCCCCCTTCTATACGATGTCATCAGTCTTCATCCTTAGGAATAATAGTGAGCCTCCATCCAGCACATAGCTAGGTGTGGAGCAAAGAAAAGGTCTCAGTTGGTGGTTGTTGTTACATCAGGTTTTCTCATGGACATGTGTAGGTGGGCACATGGGCTTAGTGAATGTTAAGTCCAGAAAACCCCCAAACGGTTTGCCCTTTCTGCTTCTCTCACATGTACCTTATAAGAAATGTACAATTCCAAAGATCAAAGACATGAAGAATTACCTTAGACACCAAAAAAAAGAGCAAGAGAGATGCACCATGGTTTCCTTGAAATATGTAGCTCATCAGTAACAGGCTTCGACTGGGGCCTCTCCCAGGAGTGAAGAGCATGTGAGGCTCTCTCTTAAATGGGTCCTTTGGCATTCCATGGGGGTTGAGCTCACATGGCAACATTTCGTTCTTTCAGGGCACTTCAGCCTTTTCCCTTCCAAATCTCTGCTCTTCACAAAACTTGCAATAGCTTTATTATGTCTGAGATCATTGACTCTGGAAAATTTGGTTGAAAAGGGCCAATAGCTAGAAAACTTATTAGGGAAGGCAGCTGTAGACAAGGAAGAGAGAAGAGAATCACAAGGCTCTCATATACTTATGAAATCAAACTGACAACCTGACAGCACATAAGTGAAGTTAAGCACTTATTTAAGGACTTTACCAAGCTATAACTATGAACAGCAGACCAAGAAGTGATATGATAGGAAAAATTTCCTTCTCAAGAAAAAAGACTAGCATGTAGGACTGACTGACACTTTCAAAAACATAGGGTGCACGCCCACTATCACCAGAAAAGGGATGATGTCATCAAGCTGATATTGCATTTGGCACAGCACATGGGGTTATCAGCTCCCTCTATCCAGGTGTACTGGATCAACAGATTCCCACACAGCCCAGGGTCACTTTCTAGTTTAGAATGGGAATGAAGGTGATGATTGTTATGAAGCAGTCCTAACAGCTCTTGCCACCCACACTGCAGGGTGCCACCTGGTGACAACAGAGTCCAGGGACAACTGAACCCCTCTGGGAGCAAAAGCAGCTTCTTTGGATATCATTTGTTCATGACAACAGCTCCAAGGGAGGCACTGCCAGCCCCTCAGGTCCAGATTGGAAAGATGGGGGCTGTTGGGTTGGTCTGTCAGGAGAAATAGCCAAAGGAATGACTGGACATGCCTACTATTTTCTGGCTAGGATGGAAAAGAGTTGGGGAAGGATTGTTCTAAGACAACATTGGGCAGAGGTATGATGAGCACAGGCTGTTTTGCAGCTCAGGTTAAAGGGTTCCTTTCCTTTGTGTACCTTTCTCCTATGACTCCACTCCGCACCACTGGCTGCTGGAAAGCACCTGCATCTTGAGTAGGGAAAAGCCTCCGTACAGGGCAATGCAGAGTTTGATCCAGGCAGTCCCAGAGATAGCAGTAGCTATTCCTACCCTGTGGTGATGTTTACAAGAGCTCTGCACGCTCCATGAGGTGAGCACAGTGAAGAAGAAGATGACGAATCAGCCAAGCAATCACAATAATTGTTTAAGAGATAATTAAAAGAAAAAGCTACTTGTCCTAAATGGTCTCAACTTCAATGAAGAAGGGTTAAGATCAAAGCAGTGAAGCTGAGAAACACCTGTTCTGCTTTTCTTCTCCTCTCTGTCTCCCCTACTGTATTTCACTCTGTCTTATACCATCACTTCTCAGACCTTCGCCCTTCTCATCTCTGAATCTCCTTAATAGGGAGTTTGGCCTTTCAGTGGGCCAGCCCCTGTCTCTAGGAATCATGTAGCAAGAATAAATGAGCATTGGTGTTAGGGTCTTTCCTTTTGCACTTGAGAAGCTCTCTCCAGCAGCTGAGGTGTTCTCACTATCACAGTAGGCTGCCTGCAGTGCACTCTGGTATCCTCTTTCTGCTGAAACTCCCGGCTCCCCTGCCATTCCTCCCTTGCCATCTGTGTGCATGTGTAATATCCTTAAAAAAGAGAGGTCATCAAGCCCAGATATTTTAGTCCCTTCAATGCAACAGTGCCCCTGGAGAGAAAGTTCACAGAGAACTGCCCTAGCACAAACCAGTCCGATAAGAGGTAAGACAAGAGGGATGTGGTACTCTCCTCTCCAGATGAGGTCTAGGATCAGTCCAGCCTCTAGCAATAAATGGAAGAACAAAGTGAACTCTGTAACATATTTGGCCAGTTCTGTAACACGTGGAAACACAGCCAGTATTGCCCTGTGGTGTGAAGGGAAAAATGGATTTTGAGTCCAGTAAAAGGCAGGGACTAAACAGTGTGTAAGCTCTACCTTCCAATACATTTATTTCCAGGTGCTGAAACTACTGCAGCTTCCAGCTCAGGATGGAAAAACTGGTACAAGATCAGCTGGTTTGGTGGTTGTTTCACCCATATGGTCTTGAACTCTCTTGAGAGCAGATATTCCTGTAAGAGTTCAGAGCCATGTAATACATAGCAAAAAGTCTCTCTCTGCTTCTAAAGCAACACAGAATAAAGTTTTACCAGTTTGGGTCTGTATAGTTTATCCCAAAAATCCATAGGAACCAGGAGACGAGATTCTACTTTATCCCCATCTCTAGGTATTTAAATATAAAATATTTTAAAAGTATAAAATATCAGTAAAAATAGAAATATAAACCCAAGCCCTTTCTTTAAGCACCCTTTTCTGTTTGTTTCAGAAACTCAGATTTCAGACTTTTTCTTTGAAAATGGCCATGTTTATGGGGCAGTGCCTCAACACAATTTAGTGTCAAGGTATGAGTATAAATATGGATATACAAGATATGTTCAATGATTTGATATACAAGATATGTTCTCAGTTCTCTGGGTCCCCACAGAAAAAGTCCTCAAGGTGAGAGTTGAGGGACAACTGGCAGGATGTGCAGAAACTTACGGTGCAAGAGCCTTGTAATAAAAGAAGTGTTTTGGCTTCTATGGCTACTAAAGAAGTGGCTTCCTCTACAGATAAGTTAACGTAAAAAATAAGGAAGGGAGGAAGGAAAAGAAAAGGAAAAAGTGTGCATTGATTACTTTCCCTTTGAGGCCATGTAAGTAGGTGTCAACTCATCAACAGCCAGCAGAGTACAGATTTTCAGCAGTAGCACCTGGGGGATTTCACTCACTGATATGCCAATCACAAAAACAAATTACAGAAAGCTCCCTGTTTCACAGATGGGCACATTGACATCTAGGGACAACTATGTGCCTTGATCTTTCTGTATAAAAGTGGCAAAAATGCTTTCCAAGGCTGAATTACCTGTTATTGCCATGTTTCTTTCTTTGAAGTCCCTCTGCCAGTTCCCAGTGGTGACTTTGGACTGGCTGCATGAGCAGCATCTATCATAAGACCCCATTTTCACTGCCATAACTGTGCTTTGAAAGGCACCTTTCTCATCTGCTGAACTATGATTGGGGAGAGGATTGTACTGACATGAGTTCTTTGAGCAGAAACGAGCTGTAATCCCAGGATCTAAAGAATGCAAATGTCACCTGGAGACATGGCAGAGCCCTGTGAGCTTGGGCTTGCTTTGCTGACAGAGTACAAGGCCAAGTCTGCTCAGGTTTTGTGGCCTTTCTTGGCCCTGAAGTGCAGAGCTCTTATCACAGTCCAGCTGTTGCAGACAACTTCTGCAAGTGCCATAGAATCACAGAATCATTTAGATTGGAAAACACCTCTGAGATCATTGAGTCCAACCATTAACCCAGCACAGCCCACCACTAAACCATATCTCTGAGTGCCACATCTATATGTCTTTTAAGTACTTCCAGGGATGGTGACTCCACCACTTCCCAGAGCAGCCGTCCCAGGGCTTCAGCACCCTTTCCAGGAAGGAATTTTCCCTAATACTCAATCTAAACTTCCCCTTGTGCAATTTGAGGCCATTTCTATGCAAGACCTTGAGCTGCATGGAGACTCTTTCTGAGTCACTCCTCCCTTCAGAAATGCAGTTGAGGAAAAATGTTGAAAAGTCCATCCTCTTTGGTCTTGGCCATATCCTGAATTTTTTTTCTTGGCCTTATCCTGAATGGAGGGCCCAAGAAGGGCTAGCTTGAGCTCACACTCACCTACTCAGTGGACATGTGTGGTGTTTGTAACTACCATTTCATGTACTCTGCCCCAGACCCTGACATTTCTCAGGAGCTGACCACAGGCTGGGGCAGCTGTTGCTCTGTGAGGCAGACTGGGTATGGGTGGCCATGCCATGCTCGCCCACCCTGACCTTACTCCAGAGCCTGATCTGCCAGTGCCCTTCATCTAAAACCATCAAAGCCCATGACTGCCTTCCTTCATGCCTGAGCTTCATTTGTGGGAAGATTGGAAAGGGGATATGATAATTCTTTTTAAACACCCGGGAGGGAGAAGAGCTATTTAAATGCAAAGCCTAAGGACAAATGGGCTATGAATAAAACAAGTCTGGAACTACAAAGTCCCTAATCACCAGTGGAGGAAAGGGAGAACAGTCCAATGAGTTTTAAATGGACACTGACCGCTTTGTGACAGAGATTGAATGACACAATTCTGAGTCTGATGACCAAAGATGTCCTTTTGCAGCCTCTGTCCCTAAAAAACAGGCAACCAGGCACGAAATCCATGGCCTAGGAAAGAAGTGACTTAGCAAGGTCCAAGTTCTCCTTTCTTTTTTTTCTGCTTTGCACATTGGGATTTACCTACATACATGAGAAAATAAACTTGCCCAAGGAAATAGAGCGAGCAGCAACCAAGAACTCAATTCCCAGGCAGTCACTCCTCCCCTCCCTGGTGCCCTGGAGGGTCAGAGCCCCGTCCTGAGCAGTGCTGATGGTGCTCATTCCTGCGTGCTCTCTGACACAGCTCCGGTGAAGGCCAGCTGCTATACATGATATGTTCTTTTTCTGGGAACCCTGTCCGGCCCTGGCAGCAGACACTGCCGTCAGCTAGCAGACCTCTGACACCTCGAACCCTGTGCTAGGAGGGCTGTGTATATTTAAAGGTTTCATTGGTTCTTATTTCTCTCTGCTCACTCTTTGGGGAAAAGGTCTTTTTGGTCTCAAGGACCACTCTGTTTCCCCAGGGCCTTGCCTCACTGATCCTTCCTGTGGATGCAGGATGGGAGCTCCCAGCTCTCACCTGCAGCATCCCGGACTCTCTGGGATTTCGGAGGTCCTGGCTTGCACCCACTTGGTCAGAAACTGGAGAAATCTGGCTTGTTCCTGAGAGCCAGAGGCATAGGAATAACATGGGCATGTGTAGGTGAACGGGCTGAATACCAAGCATGCCTCCCTCCTCCAGCACTCACTGAAAGCACCCAGCTTTCTGCCCTGCATGGGCTTCACAGCAACATCCAGCCTTCAGTTTCAAAGCAGCCTTTCTAAGGCCAGAAAGACAACCAGGCAGTGATGCCCTCACTTTTGTCAAGGACAGCCCTCAAACTGCACCATCAGTCTCTGTTTTGGAAAGGGCAGCTTAGTGGGGTGGGCACTGCCCAGTCCCCAGACCCCTGGGGCAGCACACACACACAAGTCCCTGTCTGCCCTTGACATGCAAGCTGCACAGCTGAGTTGTCAAAACATCTGTGATGTAGTGCCGATGGGGACCGGCTGGGAGCAGTGGCAGGTGGCCCCTGCACCCATGGGTGCTTGGTGGCATGGGCACCAGCCTCGGTTTGCTCATGACTGGGGAGGCTGTGCTTTGGCTTGCAGCTCGCTAAAATTAGGGATGCCAGGAGCAGATAAAAATACAGCCCTAACTATGTGAAACCTTTAGGGAGGCAGCCAAAGAGCACGCTGCCGTATGTCTGACCCCACTGAGTGGCTGCACAACAATTAAAGCTCCAGGACAGAATTTTTGAAGCATTACCTGTGAAAGCCAGCTCTGAGGGAGTGACCTTTGGGTGTTCCATATTTGGGGACTTGCCTTTTAGTCCAAGGAGCACCAATCCCTTGGAGGGGAGGTTCAGCCTCTCCAAGCAGCTCAGGTGGTGAAAAGTGTAGTAAGGTGGGACCAACATATTCTCCTTCAGTCCCCCCTGCCAGCAGAGTGACTTTTTTAGTGGCAGCTGTTCAGCAGGCTTCTGGCCCTGCTCTTTGATCACCACAGTGCCTCAGGACAGCCTGAATTATGGAAGAACCTAAGACATTACTAGTGTGGTATGCAAGGGGGTGCTAGTGGGGACAGCACAGCATTAGGAAAGAGAAATAAGACTCTGTATTCTCCAAGAAACTGCCCAATGTCTCAAATAACAGAGAAGCCAACAACAGTCCTGCATAAGGATTCGAAACTTCTGGGGGAATACACTAAACACTTGCCATCTCCTCCTGCTGTTTCTGAAAATAAAAACCTAACATTTTGGGATATAAAACCATCATCATTTCATCAACCAGGTTCTGACCATCAGCATCAACTGCAGCATTAAAGAGAGTAGGAGACAAGCAGCAGAGAAGTGTAGATTGCTTGAGGGATGTTTCCTCATCATCTCCTGTTGCTCTTCTCCCTGCATTGCTGGAGTTTTGTTCTTCCTCCGCTGCTAAATAGCAAAACAGAAAGCTCCCCACGCTTAAGAGAAGTTTACTCATGATGGTTTTCAGAGACACCCAACTGCCCCTAGCCCCCTTCCTCCCAGCCTGAGCAGCTGGCGAAGATGAGCCGTACTGTCTGTGGGAGCTCTGGGCAGGTGCTAGAGAAGTGGGAAGAAAATCCAAGCCAGAATGCCACAATGTCGCTTCACAAAACTGACAATGCTGAGACAGCCACCCCTCCCACCCCCATTTTTAACCCTCTCTGAGGATTTTGTCTGTCATTTAGCAGCAAAACTGACACCAAATGCAAAGTTTGGCACAATCAGTTCTGTCTGCAGCTAGAATAGGAGCATGCTCAGGCAGACAGTGACATTTCTACTGCTATATAACCTAGGATTTCAGAATGACCCTGTGGGACTTCTTAAATCTCCCAAAATTTCCCTGCATCACACCTAGGCTCGGATAGGTATAGTGGGTGTGAACCTGAGATGCTGGGCAGGGAGTTGTGCCTTTCCATATCCATTAATCTGAGTGCCTGTAACTGCTGACACCATCCAGGATGAGAGGGTTCTGGCATACTTGGTGGTACTCAAGCTTCACTTTGGGCTGGACCTCTCACACATCCCAGAGGGCCATTCACCCCCTCACACTTAGCCATATTCAAGTATGGTTATTATCTGAGGAATACGGGAGAAAGGAGCAGTGCTGCCAAACTCACACCTCCTTTTCCCAGTGCTGCACAGGACACAGCTTGGGATCCTATGGGTAGAAAGTATGCATTGCAAAGACTTCATGCACATGAGAATAAGCTGCAAAATGTGCATGGGACATGAACTTACAAGCTACTGGGCTCTTTGCTCATGCTCTCAGCCAACTCTGCCTGCCCAAAGCTCCTGCTCTACCTCAGGGACTGCATGACCTGTTAGGTCCAGTTCTTCCAGGGCAGTTTCTACCCTCCATGTCCCCATGCAGCTGTTGAAGCTAAATTACATGCTATGGAGATAGAGGCTGACACAAAGGCAAGGGCTCTGGCTGGCCAAGACTTCGAGTATTATGAATTTAAAGGCAGGAGGAGGAGGAGGGGCTGTGCTCTTAGATTACAGATACCTCTGTCCCAAGGTCCTGAGCCAAGAGGATTGTCAAGACTAGAAACATTATCTGCATTCAAATCACACCAGCATTATGGAATCAGAAAATACTGTAAGGGGATATATAAAGGCTTGATACTGTAATGAGTAGGGGGCAATTAGCCAAACTGCTGTGCCTCTGGCATACTCCATATTTTGCTGCCTTTTGGGGTTCAAATATAGGTGTGGGAATATATCGTCACCTATGCACAGGTTAGACTCCCCTGCTGCAGTGGAAAGCAGGGAAAGCAAGGCCAGGAGCAATGCCCAGCTCCTGCATAGCTTGCACTTGCAAAAGCCACCATAAGCACCCTGCAAAATCTCCTGCCTCCAGGCTCTGCCACAGTGGGAAGGGCTCCCGAAAGTCTCATGTTGCACAAAGAGTTCCCTGTTGTGAGACCCTGCTCTGGGGATAAGCACAGGCTGTACTGCTCTCCTCATTGTCTCACTGGCATGAAGGTCCCAGCAGAGGAGGCAGGCCGCCCACTGAGCTCTCAGCTCTGTCTCCTCAGGCATGCTTGCACTCTCCTATGTGCCCAAACTCTTGCACATCTCTGGGGATGAGCCTCTTGAGGAACACCTCCAAACATTCATACCCACCATACATACACCCCCAGGAGACAGTCTTGCTAGACACAGTCACACAAGCCCTGCCACACAAACAGGCACACCTCCAGCATTACTGAGACCATTTTTTGACTACTGAGCACTCCCACAGTCTCACATGAAGAGGCTTTCATCACATCACATCACATCACCCACGTTTTCTTGACACATCTACTCTTTTCCAGCAAGCTTCCGTGCTCACAGCTACACAGCTGCACCCACACCTTTCCAAAGAGTTACCTTGTGTATGCTGCATGCTGACATACGTGACTCCTGATCTTGCCTCCTCTCTTGCAAACAACCCTGCTCACATCCAGCCACTTGTCTGTAGCAGGTGTTGCAGCTTTTCTGCCTATTTCTGACCTTCAAACACCCACAAGAAACCCTAACCGTCTCATGTGTGCAGGAGTAAAGAACTACTGGGCTTAAACTGCCCTGACTTTGTCTGGCACGTGGCTGACATCACTTTAAGTAACTAAATCAAGTATGGACTGGACTGGACATGACTGAACAAGTCTTCTTCCCTTGGGCTTTCTGTGTCTTCCTCTGGTCACAGAGCAGCCAGAGTCTCAAGTGATGACTCTGAGGAACCTCTTGCTGGTGTACACAACCACTAACAAGCAGGGACATGCTGACAATGTCCCAGAAAGCTGATGATCCTACAGGCTCCATCCCTGTGTCCAGTCAGGGCAGATCCCCATAATGGGAAACAGAAAATCGCATCCACTCACTCGCAGATGTCTAGAGAGTTCACAAGAGGTGTCCATCTCTCATCGCATATCTGGGGCTCCAGCTGCTCTCAGGTGCTCTAAGGTGGCTTGAGACAGCAGATGGGATGCCAGAGCAGACCGGTGCCTTACCAATGGATGTGCAAGCACAAACCAGTGCTCTGCCCCTTTCAGGCATTGTCCATTGTAAGCACAAGCCCTGAACGGGCAACCTTGCCTTCACTTCAAAGCACTGGCAAAGAGCAAGGAAAGAGCACTGAGACTCCTGTTTCCTGTGTAACACAAGCACCCCTTTTGCCTCCTGTGGTGGCACGTGCCCCTAAAGACAACAGGGCAGGTGGCTGCAGGGGGATCAAGGTTGCAGCAATGCTGTGGTGGTTGGTGGAGTCTTTTTCCCCCTGGAGGGCTTTGGAACAGGCCTGGGGATGTGCAATTGGTGGAAGGGAGAAAACAAATACATTCTCCACCTCTCCCTTTTGCTCAAGCAAGGTCCCTGAGCCCTGATCACCAGGGTGCCTGCCACCATCCCCCAGAATTTTGGGGACAGGCTGTGTGCTGACAGCACAGGGAGCTGGCTGGCCCCATGACACCCCATTGCACAGGCGAGGTGGCTGCCCCACCAGTTTTCTCCCCAATGCCTCTAATCACCGCTCACTCTCACAGAGGCCTGGCACAGGCAGAAGCTATTTATAGCAGGGGAAGCAAAGGGCCACATGGCCATGGTGGCAGCACCGCCGGGTGACATTCAAACTGGCTTTGAGTCTGGGGGAGGGAGCCAAAATGAGCCAGGGAGACGGGGGGAGCTTCCTCATAAATCAGCCCACCACCTCTCTGGCCATGGCTTTTCTTCTACCCTCCTCCAGCCTCCCCCTGCCAAGCACTGACAGCTGTGCCCTAATAGGGACATTCCTGCCCCAAAGGCTCCTGACCCCTCATCTCCATCATACCCCGCCATCCAGCAGGGCTGGGAGGAGGAACAGCGAGAAGACCATCAGCATCAGAGGCATTTGTGGAGCAGGAAGGGAGAGGGAGGAGGAGAAGGAGGCTCTTACAGCTGCTTGCTGGTTCTCAGAGCATCATTACTGCCTTGTAGGGTCTCTAGTGTGCTTGTGGTGGGGCTGTCAGTCATTCGGTGCATAAGTGGATCCATTTACCAGGGTCACTGCATCTCTAGGAGCCAATTTGGAAATCACAGGGTCTCACCCGGGGTCGCTCCCACCACGGGGCCCTTGCAGAGCGTCTCTCCTTTCCTCACATATCTATTTTCACAAAACAGGCAGGAACTCGATATCTTCAAGAGGCCCCTTCGTCAAAGATGGTGGGAACAGGGTGCAGTGGTCTTGCAAAGCTGTGAGAAAGTGAACATGAGCATGGCTGGGCTTAGATGCATTTCTTTAGTAAAAATAGGGGACCAGGATCTGGGGGCTTAGTGAAGCCTGGACAGGAGGCATGACTTCAAACATTTCATAAGAAAAGGAGCCTGCTTTGGCCACCCCATCATATGCACAAAGAAGACATGATGCTGCATTGTCCTGCACCCACTGCTGCCCGGCACCATGCACTTAAAGAGCTAAAATGCCCATGGTGCCCACATGTCACATTCCCCTGCAGGAGGCCACTGAGGCACCACAGAGGAAACAAGTTTTGCTCTCTGTTGGTGGCACAGGACTTTCTTCCAGCCATCCCCGCTGCTTTGGTGTCCCCAGTTCAGTCAGGAGCCCTCTCCTGAGGCCAGTGTCAAGCAGCAGTGAACAGCACATGGTAGTGCCAGCAAGCTCCCCGCTGCAACACAATGGGAAGAAACCCAGCGCTTGTGACCTCTGGGTTATCTCAGCAGAGAAGCAGCATGTGACACATCCCACCCTTAGGTGCTGTTCAAAAGCAGAATATGGGTCACTTGTGTCTGTCATGCCATGCTAGCAGGGCATGAGGCCCTTTAGCTACCCTGTGGTGTTAACACTGCTAATGTTGGGCTCTCTGCTTCCTCCCACAGCTGGCAGCTCAGGTCCTGGAGCCCAGGAGCATTGGCTTTGGAATGGTGGACTCCAAGAAGGATGCCAAGCTCGCCAAAAAGTTAGGTGAGTCCCAGGTCTGATATCTCTGGATCAGCTTGAAGAGACTGTGGGAGTGATGTCCAACAGGCAAGCCCATAGAGGACAACCAAATCCTTGTTACCAGGATGGGGAGGTTGATGGTGGCACTTGCACACTGACCCACTTGCCCACCCCAGCACAGGCAGGATCAGGTGGAGGGGTGGGGGCAAGGATGAGAGAGATGAGCCAAGACCATTCCAGAAAAAGGTTCTGTCTGCTGAAACAAACCAAACCAAGAGAAAAAGAAAGGCAATTCGTGCTGTAAGGATGACAGGGTGTAAAGTTCACAGCTTTCTGAGCAGAAACAGTAAATAGGTGCCACTGAGTAACTTCATGCTCTTACTACACAGAGACAGGACCAACACAGCAGTGCAGAACCAGAACACACAGGGAAATCACATAGTCCCCCAAATGTCACCAGCCCAGTGACACTTGAACCCTGCCAAGAAATGGGGCAGCCACAGCCTTGCAATGGTTTGGCAGTCAGGTGCCAGTCATTCTGGCTTGTTCTCCAGAGCAAAAGAGGAAATCTGCTCTAAAGGTGAGACATTGTCACACCTGGACACAGCTGCCTTCCAGGGGCTGGCAGTGCCTTCAATTTTAGCCCACAAAGTAATACAGAAATACTGTGTCAAATCGTTAACACAACAGTACACAAATACAGCACTAAACCTAAGGTTTAAGCATAAGAGGACTGTAATTTTCCTCCCTAAATTAGAGGCTGTGAGTGCTAATGGGAGCTAAACTAAAGAGCTTCTGCCTCTCCAAGAAGGAACAAACTACCAACCTCCTTGGCCTGCGGTACCCTGCCATCCTGCATTGCAGGATGCCGGTGATGTTGATTTTGGAGCCTCCAACAAGGTTCTGTGGCACTCAGTCCTCAGTCCAGTGATATAGCATTGCAATCTGTCACCCTGCGGTCTGTGGCATCTCTATCATTGGTTTCTAACCCTTTTGCCAAGGCCAGCTAAGCCTCAGACAGTTTGAAGCTCACTTTCAGGTCACTGGTGACGTTCACATAGCTCAGCCTTCTCTGGACGGTGAGCACAACCCGAATCAAAATCCGTTTTCCATATAGTGACAGGTTGTTAAAATCTTAGCTGTCAGTTAGAGTATTTACTGCAAAATAGACAGCCAAGCTAAAACAAGTTCCTGGTGCAGAATTTTTCCAGCTGAGACCAAACTGTGACCAGAATGAAAAGTTCAACATTTGGGAAGAAGCTAGCACCAGTTCTGGCTGAAGTCTGTCCCCCTGTGTCATGAAACATCAGTCAGGGGATTGTTCAGCTTGTTTCTAACTAGACCAACACAGCAAACTGGCAATTGCATTTTCCCAGGAGGAACTGCTATCCCAGCTGGGATAACAATCAAGACACTCTGCACTAAACATGCTTTTAATAACATGTTACCCACATATTGTTTCCTCTCTTCTTCTTTCAGGCTTGGTTGAAGAGGGAAGTCTCTACGTCTTTAAGGATGAGCGGTTGATTGAATTTGATGGGGAACTGTCCGCAGATGTCTTGGTGGAATTCCTCTTGGATGTAAGCATGGATAAGCTCCGAGCTAGATAAAACCTCTCAGAGAAGACCTTGCAAATAGTTAGTTTTCTAAAACAACAGGCGTATCTTTATTTGAAATTTCATCCCTGTTTGCTATTCACTGGTAGAGATGGCATTTGACATCTTCCCCAATACTTGCCTGATCATGAGTTCCCAGGAAAGGTGGTAGCCTTATATGCCACTAGCCACTTTGTATCTTAGAGACAACCTGCCCTCTTTCGTATTTATGGAGTATTTGAATGGAAGTCAGCAACAATCCAGGTAACTGACTGCTGTTCACCCACCTCAGTCAGCAAGCCCGTGTGCAAACACTTTGCCATTTGCAAAATCTTTCTTGCTTTTTCTTTCTTTTTTTTTAAAAAGAGCTATTTTCAAAAAAAGAATATCCAAGAAGTAGGATTCTCATAGAGCAACTAAAAAGAGCTCAGTGCATTGAAAAAGGCTTATGTTGCAAACTATTTGCCCGTTTCTAGACACAAGCAACATAGGATCTCTTCAGTGAACTTCCCAAATTGCACTGCCATGAGTGAGAGGAAATCAAGGCCCTAGAACTAAATGGTCTTGGGTCATTTTGTGCATGGGTACAATGATGTACTCTCCTTTGTGCCTAGATGCAAAAGAGATGCTGAATTCCACATCTACATGTTGCATTTCTCTTTATTTACATTTCATTCCTAGGAGAGGCAACAGACCAAAACCATGGTCTTTGCTTTATAATGAAAACGTTTTGCAGTGGCTTGGCTTTCCTTTGAAGTGAGGATCTCTTTGTAAGTGGCCGTGCAGTAATGCAGATAAGGGAGGTAAGGTGAGCAGTGGAGCTGGCAGGGTTTGTTTCCCAGGGTGGCAGGTTGCCTACATGGTCCCCTGTGGCGCAGGACTGCTGGTGAGGAGAGGCATGGCCAGGGAAGAAAAACAGACCCCTAGGACCTCAGCTCTCCTATGACAATGTCTGTGGCTGCGTGCATTGGGTATTGTGACCAAAACACTTGCGAGTGGCTTCAGGGACAGAAATGGGCATCTGCACCACCCAGGAGGGCCACAGACAGGGCAGAGCTTTGCCATGACCCCGCAGCAGTGGGATCCCAGGTTCCCATGGTTCAGGCCACTATGGCAGCAGGAAACTGCACATGCTGCTGCGGGCACAGCAGGGGCACAGCAGGGGCACAGCAGAGTCACAGCCTCACACCAGAGCATAGCACTCAGGGATGCTGTAAGGCACTTCACGAGGTTTTGCTTGCTATGCCGTGTAGTGTATCCCTGAAAAATCATGTTCTGCAAAAAAAAGAAAGAGAGCAAGGATTTCTGGGTTTGCGTTTTCCACTCAGGAAGGAAAATACCTGGCAAAGCAAGGAAATAAAACCAGACACATCTGTGACATAGGCAGCCTGATCTGAAAAGTAAAAGAAACCCAGAGGTTCTCTACTCCTCTGTAGGCAGTGGCTTGCCTGCTTTTTTTTCCTTCGAGTGAAAACACACTTGATTTATACCACTAGTGCTGGGCAAAAAAATCAGACTGAACCTTTTCACCAGCAGTGACTAGTTAAGAAAAGAGAAACAAAGTTTGGATCAGTGACAGTCTAAAGTACCAGATAGGTCTTCTAGCATCCTCATTAACACTGTGATGTGTGTAGGACCAAAGAATAGGTTTAAACTATTTTGCATAGGATCAGCCAGGAAAATTCACATCCAGACTTTCTACTGCTCCAAACTGCTGTTTGGCCACCCTCTAGCATGCTGGTTTTAATGTTTTTCAAAAGCAAGATCTTCACTATGAGCTCTTCCAGCAAATGACAATCGGAAAAAAAGTATATATAGATTTAGATACACACGTATCATTCACAGAAGTTCACAATGCTCATACCAGCTCCTTTCAACTGCTCTTCTCACTTCTTGGCCTCCTTAAAGCCAGCTGCAACTGCTACGCCTTATCCCTCACCACAGTAGGTCCCTCAGCATCCATCGGGTTACCCAGTCCTCTATCAGCTTCCCTCTCGATGCTTCCACCTCTGCAGTGAACCTACTAACGTCTCCCTTTGAAGGTGACCTGCTTCTCTCGGCTCCTCACATTAAGGAGGAGAACACTAAGTAGGGTTTCCAACAGCAGAGAATCTGGGTGACCTCTTTCTCCCTGCTTAGGCTGCTTGTGACACACCCTGCCAGGCATAGGTTGGTGCTGCAAATCACTGCATTACCACATGCATTTGTCATGGCAGTTGCTAGAAGACCCCGTGGAGGTCATAAACAGCAAGCTGGAGCTTCAGGCCTTTGACCAGATCGACGACGAAATCAAACTCATTGGCTACTTCAAGGGAGAAGATTCGGAACGTAAGATAAACGTGTTCCTTGTGGGGCTTGGAGTCTGCCGGGAGTTCTGGGGGCCAGGCACTAGTTGTTCTGCATGAACATGAAGGGTGTTGTGGAATACGGCAGCCTGTGACAGAGTGAAAATTGCTGGAGGATGAGTATGTTTGCAGGCAAGTTTCTGCTGGTGTAATGCATGAGCCCATTCCTACACCAACAGTGGTGACCCTTCTGCAAGGTGTCTGCTGGTAAGAGAAGAGGGCCGTAATCCAGTTGCTTCTGTATTAAAGTAAGTTTACCACATCCAAAAATCAGCTGAGGTTACAGTTACACTGAGAGAGCAACTAAAAGGAGCTAAGTGCCCCTTCTCGTGAGCAGTGAGCCCAAAGGATCAAAGTAGGAGGGAGGAAAGGGAGGAGATGAAGGGAAAGGGACACATTAAATACTGACTTGGCGAACATACAGCAGCAGTAAGCAGGGCCCTTTGGGGCAGCCTGGCAGAGGCACTGACCTGTTCCTCCTTGCTGGTCCCCAAGACTGGAAAGAGGCTGGTCCCATGCCCTGAGGGATGTGCAGCTCAGGGACCATTCTGGGCAAACCCAACTTTCACAAGCCTAGAGAAATCCTCACCTGAGAATTTCCCTGACAAGCCTTGCAGTCTCCTCTGCCAGCCCCAAGTGCTCTCCCTGCTATCAGGGCAGTGCTGGCAGTGTGCACCCCACCCTGGCATGTCCTGCCTTTGGCAGAAAGACAGGTATTCCTACCTGAACAAGCAACATATCACCAGGTCTGCTGCAATGCAACAGCCCACCCACCTCTCCCTTCAGCTTTCTCAAACTGAGCTGCAGGGCAGGCCTGTGACCCTAATACTGTTTGCTAATAATTACTTGGAAGAAAGGTGGGAAATACCTGTTGTAAAATCTCCTGCCAGGCTGAAAGCATCCTTCCTGAACCCAGCATGAGGACCTGATAGCAGTCACAGTAAAAACCTACCTGGGTCCTGCCCCATCCTCCTGCAGCGGGAGAAGTATGCCTAATCTCACTTGGTGACTGTTTAGGGAACGGCATCAATCCTTAATGCTGGAGCAACTCCATGTATTTCCCAGGCTGAAATACCCCTGGACCTGCTTCATAGAGCTGCTGATTTCAGCCCCAGTTAAGTGTGGCATGCTGCCCTGCAGCTTTCCTGAACACTGTGGGACTACACAGCATGTTGCTCCACATGAAATCATCCTTCTTTGTAAATCTTCTTTGGAAGGGTGGAAGAAACTTTGGACTGTCATCTGATGGAGTTTGCAGTAATTTATATTTGTTCTTCCCCAATACCTTCTGGGCTGATCAGAGTGTGGCCAGCTGTCTGTGAAATATCTTCTTCATTCCCTTTTTCTCCTTCCAGATTTCAAGGCATTTGAAGAAGCCGCTGAACAATTCCAGCCGTACATCAAGTTCTTTGCCACCTTTGACAAAGGGGTAAGCATCCACAGACCTTCATGGTAGCTCACATATGCCACCACCTGTTTTCCAAGAACTCAGGATGTTCCCAGATTTATTGTCTGGTTTCAGCTTCTCATTTTCAGCATTCCTGGATCTTGTGGTGTTGGTGTCTGCATTGATATTTTGTCCCTGTCATAAGATAAAAGGCCATTTCTGCAGCATGGAGGCAGGCCCTGATGTGGGTTTGGAACCCAGCCCCTCTAGGTCTGCAGGCCCTTGACTCCGGCTTTGCTCTGCCCCAGTGTTTGACTCAGTAATGTAGGGGGCATCAGTGGGTTTTTAAACAAGGAAAGATCCATTCTATTTTGTGGGTCACTCCTAGGAGTGCATGTTCCGAGAGAGCGAGCACCTTGATCTCAGCTCTGTCACCAGCAGAGACTTTGGGTAGGCAAAGAGGCACATCAGGCTCCCTCACCCGTGACTGTCTGCACTGCAACAGGTTGCCAAGAAGCTAGGCCTAAAGATGAATGAGGTGGACTTCTACGAACCCTTTATGGATGAGCCTGTTCACATCCCTGATAAGCCTTACTCAGAAGAGGAGCTGGTTGATTTTGTGAGAGAGCACAGAAGGTATGTAGCATACAGTATGCTCCTGGACAAGGGAAGTGGATAAAGGTGTCTGTCATTGCAACCTTGCCTCTCTTGGGCATCACTCTCAAAAAAAATTAGGATGATGACCACCTTTTGATGATTTTCTGATCCAGGTTTGCAATTGTGGCTGGTTTTTTCCTACTCCCAGAGGTGCGAGTATCTGCACAGCAGTCAGATTTCACCACAATGGAGCTGGGATAACACAGCTTCCCTCCTCCTGCTCTTCCACCTCCCTGGTTTTTGAGTCCTCACTCAAAAAGCAGTGAGGCTGGAAGGCAGTGGAGAGTGGAATCCTTGCCCTAATTGCTCATGTTTTTAATTTAGGTCTGTTCCGAAGATGACTCTCTCCAAGGCCTCTCAAGCCAAATCCCAATCCTGTCCAGTCCCCTCCTTCCCAAAAACAGCTTTACTAATGGGTGTATCCCTCTCCTGATGTCAGATATGTCTGGAGGCAGGCTCTGAGCTCAGACCAAGCTCAGAGGAACCACAATGGAGTAAGAGGCTCCTGCTAACCGCAGGCACAGAGAAGAAGCCACAGCTGTTATGGCTGTGTTGAGCCTGATGTGGGAACGGTGCTGAGCACCCACAGTGTTTGATCAACTCAGCAGGAGCTGTGGATGCTCGTGCTTTCTGCAATCAGGTTTATTGCACAGTTGTTTAGGGACTCAGCTACAAAAATAGTCTGGAAGTCCCCAGAGAGGCTGATCCTGTGTAAAAGCACAGGGTTAAGTATAAGGGCACAACTACCCAGGAGATGCTGTATTTTTATACCCTTAGAAACACCTCTCAGGAGAGTGACACAGGCTACCTGCTGCTCCTAAAACTGCATTTCCCAGCAGATAATCAAGGGACCAGACAAGTTTGAGGAAAGCAGGGCCATCTATATGGAGGGGGGATCTCAAATCAGGCTCAGCTGGAGGTCTGTGTTCACAGAGACAGGAGATCACCTCCAGAATCCAAGATTCACCAGAAACAGTTCTCTGCTTTTTCTGAAATATGAAGGGCTCTTCTGTCTTCCATGTACCTGCAATTCACTTTACTGACCTCCTGGGCTTCTTGACCCTAGTCCTTCCATTTGTTTTTTCCCAAGCTCACTCTGTCAAGCAGCAGCACCAGAAGGCTGATTAAACACAGTCATCTAAATGCTATCCTAATAAGGCAAACTCCTCACCAGCACAAAATTGCAGTGGAATGCCCCCAAGCCTTAACATATTTCAAGATGTTTTGTGGTGCTTGGTAGAAGCAAGGGGGTGGGCCATGTATTTTGCAAGTGCCAAAGCTCAGAAAAGAATTAAAAGGAGTCCATAAAATCGTATGTCTGAAATCCCAAACCTGCCAAGGTGCTGCCATGGCAGAGGAAGAAGCCTGGAGTCACAGTGATATGTTCCCAGTAGTTAATGCTGAGCTTCTCAGAGCAGAAGTGCTTCATCCTGCCTTGCCACCAGTAGAGGACCTAAAGCCACAGGCTGGAATTAGTCAGACATGGAGATGATCTGTTGACTAAAATGAAGCGACCTCAGCAGCTGCTACATGCTGGTTCCCTGTAGGCAGCTCAGCAGGATATCCCCTGCAGCAAGGTACAGAGGACCAGTGGCCCCTTCCCCCTACACAGCAGATTTTCTCTCTTCATAGATATGGACTATCCCTCCTCAGACATGCAAAGCCCCACTGCTATCTCTCCATCCCACTGAAGCAGCCCCTTCACATCACAGGGAAAAGCTACCACTGGTCAGCTGTATCTAGACTCTTTGGCATGCCTTAAATAGCCCTTCCTAAAACAGCTTTCCCACTACTGTGCCCAGGCAGGATTCACTACCAATTCCTCCAACCCTGCACAGAAATTGGGATTTTCTGAGCTTTCATTGTAGCCTTGAGACAGGAGCTGAAGTGGGTGCCCAGGAGGAGCTCATGCACAGCCTCCCAACTGAGGCTTCCCTGGGCAGCTGCACGCTGTGATGGGAGTGGGTCAGGAAGCCAGCAGTCAGCACCATGGGGTGGACTCGTCCAAGGCTGCACAGATGGGTGTCCATCTGGGCATGGTGGTCCCTGCCACTCCAAGATGTCAGCCCAGATTTCACTCTCAGTTTCACAAATACAAATTATATGGTACAGTCTTCTGGTCTGATGCCTCTTTCACATGCAAAATGCTGGGCTTGGACCCCCACTTCCCTGCAACTGTGATGTAGCAACATGGGGGCTGAATTCTGCTCTTTCTTCCTTACCTAAACCCCACTTGCCTCACTCCATACAACACAGGGAAGTATTCAGAGTCACAACGCAGCAATCAGTACATGTGGTGTGGCCAGATCCTTCCCACTGAGTTTCCTTTCTCTGAGAGCTTCCCCCAGAGAACAGCTACGGAAAGTGTCTTATAAGACAAGTACAAGTATGCCCAAATACATAATATGCATTCACCTGATATAATCTCTAGTTTTGGGCCATCAGCAATGAAAGGACTTGCTGGTTCAAAAATTGTATCCCTGATCTTGTGTTTAGTGGCTATTTCTTCAATTTCTATAGTTGTTTTTACCTTATTTCTATTTTGATGCTGAATGTACCAAATTGTAATGAGTTCAGCAGCTGAATTATGTATTGCATCAAAAAAACATTCTTATTTGTTTAGTTTATACCTGCTACCTAATAATTTCTCTGGACACCTACTAACTCTTGTCTTAAGAGGAAGAATGATTAATACTTAAGGTAATCTATAGGGAGAGAATCACAGAATATTCTGAGTTGGAAGGGACCCACAAGTGTTGAGCTTTTTGATGGGACACCCTCCCTTTCGGCCGAGGGTGAAAGAGCAGAGGAAGCTGCTGTTCTGCTACAGTTCTTTATTTCGTAGTTTCACAGTTTTCTGAAGGCAGAGTTTGAAGGGGTTACATGATAAAGCCAAGCAGCAACAGCAGCACCAGCAGCAGCAGCAGGCTAACAGCAAGCAGTAAACAGTTTCTTCTTCCGCCCTAAACTTAAAGAAGTGTCAATTATATTTATTAATTGACCAATAAAATTAACACACGATTCTAGTTTTTCTTTTCTTAACCTATCCTGGTCTAATTCTAACAATCGTAAATCTTACACAAGTCTTACATAGGTGTTACACAGATTTGTGTATATAGTTTCTATCAGCTCTTATTGTTTATATGAACACTCTATCTAAAAATATGAACAGTATAGTTCCACCTATGTTTTGTCTAAAGTAAAGAAATTCTGTGAAAAGGTAACACTGCTGCAGTAAGAACTGTGTTTAAGGTCTCTTTGCTGCAGCTTTTCAATGCTTAAGGCACTTAGCATATATTTTCTACTAAAAGCTAAAAATCTATATTTCTATTTCACTTTGGTGTGACTTCATGTATCTCAGTTTATCCAAAGGTTTTAATTCAGTCCCTGTGCTCTGGCTTTCCTCTGGGCCCAGGCCCAGAGGAGCTCTCACTCCAACACACAAGGATCATCAAGTCCAACTCTTAAGTGAACGGCCTGTGCAGGGATCAAACCCACAACCTTGACATTATTAGAACCTTGTCCATATTCTAAGCTATTCACATTTTCTTTACCATTCCTGATTTTTTAGAATGTCTGCCAAATCCCTCTTCAGTCACCTCTCTTACAAGATAAAGAATTCTTATCTATTGAATCTTCATCAAATAGAGGTCATTCCATACCTTCACTCACCACTGCCATGTTGCTGTGTGCCTTTTTCAGTTGCCTGTATCATTTCTGTGATGGGATGACCAGAACTACACATAATTTCACCGTGGAGGTTCACAGTGTAGCTCTCCACTGCCATAATGGTACGCTTTACTCCTTGGCCATTTCCCAACTGTTTGCAATCTTCTTTTGGCCTTTTTCCTTTGGAGCTGATGCTTTCTCAGTTTGCGACACCTGGGCCCCTTTCCTGAGAGGCAGTAATTAATTACAGCTAATTTAGAACCCACTGCTGCACCTGTACAATCAGGGTTGGTTTTCTGCAAGTGTGTTACTTGCTATATGTCTGTCTGTCATGCAGACACTCAAGTCTCAGGAGATCCTCTGTATCAACTCACAGCCAGGCCTTTGTTGGTTGCCAAAGAATTGGATGTGATAAGCAAATGCTGCCATATTCCTGTTTCCCATCTTTTTCAGATTACGTGAGAATATGTTATGCATACGATCATGCCAAAGAATATGCTATAAATCTTAATTGGTTAATTCCCTCTGTCATGAAACCTGACTATTCATTTCCACCCTGTAATGTTATTAATGCGCAGGAGATTCCCCTCCTCTGATCTAATTGCAGCTCAGTTCTGTGGCTCCTCAAGTCCTTTAGGAACCTCTAAAAAATGTTCCCTTGTTTCCATTGTTCTGGTTGTGAGGCAAACTGAAGCGACAGGTTACACATCTCACTTACTCCACCTGGTTCTGGCAACACGCTGCCACTCCTTTAACCAATCTGTTCTAAAACCTCATAGTCTGACACTTCTCTTTGCAGCAGGTCCTGGGGCAGGTCAGCCAGGGAGCCTTGCTCTGCTGGGGGATCCTCCCCGAACAGCTGATACCACAGCAAGCAGGATGTGCAAAGGATGATTTGTGCTTGTCTGTTATGGCCTTGTGTTCCTTGGGTGCCCCTCTGACACCCCAGTCAACTCTCAGCCTGCCAGGCTCTCCAACAGGCTTCCTGCTACAAATGTATCAGAAAATATTTGCTTTTTATCTTTTATCCTTTACAGTTGCTTTCTCAAAAAAATTTGCTCTGACCAGTCTTAAGGTTTACATTTTCTTGTCAATCTTGTGATTAGGATCTAAATTTTCTTCCCAGAGTTTATTTTGTCTTCTTTGCTCAGCAGAGGTGGGAAGGATTTCTGTGCTGAAATTATGCTGAAACCAGGAGAAAGGGGGGACAGAGCCCAATAAGAATGTCTCAGGGACTGCAAGACAAAAATGAATGGGTCACCTCATGCTCTCAACACAGACAGAACTGTCTGCCATGTGTGGGGCTAATTCATCAGCACGTCCCAGCACAGAGAGGCATCTCATCTTCCCAAGCAGAAATAGTGGCTGCAGTGACTTCAGTGGGGCCAGAGGCAGGGTTTTATCACCATAAATAAAGGCATAAGTTGACCTACAGTGCCCCCATGCTTGCATTCAAAATGTGGTGTCTGACTCCAGTCACCAGCCAAACGTGCCTTTGGTGACCTTTTCTGTGATGCTGACAGTGTCATGTGTAACAGTGCTGGATATGTCCTCAAAGAGAATTTCTGTCTTCCTTTCAGGGCCACCTTGAGGAAGCTGCGCCCAGAGGACATGTTTGAGACGTGGGTAAGCACATGTGGTGGGAACCATTGTGTCCCGTGCCAGCTTCCAACAAGAAACTGCTGCTCAACAGCTCTGGCCTCTGGCTGGGCAAAACATTACCTTTCTTTCCTTGCAAAGCTACTTTCTCTCTCCTGGGAAAAAGGGAAAGCCTTGGCTGTGATGCCTAGTGCCTGAGTTCAAACAGTGTGCTCAAACGCTTTGCGCAGCAGCGGTGAATAGCTGGGCTGGCTCCTGCTTGCTCCACAGAGGGAAGAGGGAAAGCTAAGCAGTGTGCCAGGCAGGTGTTGGGCCTGTATAGTGATCCTGCTCAAGGATGCTCCATCTCAGCTAAAGGACCTCAGTGCTGCTGGTGGGATGATTTCTGCGGCCTGCTCACTGGGTGAGCTACGGAGATTGTGCAGATGTCTCATGGAAACTCACAGATTCATAGACTGGTTTGGTTCAAAGGGACCTTAAAGATCATCTTCTTCCAACCCCCCTGCTGTGGCAGGGACACCTTCCACTAGACCAGGTTGCTCAAAGCCCCATCCAACCTGACCCTGAACGCTTCCAGGGACTGGGGCATCCACAACTTCTCTGGGCAACCTGTTCCAGAGTCTCACCACCCTCACAGTAAAGAATTGCATCCTAACATCCAGTCTAAATCTACCCTTGTTCAGTTTAAAGCCATTCTCCCTCATCCTGTCACTGCGTGTACTTGTAAAAGTACCAGAGCAGTTGTACAATTCAAAATGCAAGTGAAGGCAGGCAGTACAGTTAATCATAGAGATTTCAAAGCAGATCATGCATTGATTGCACTTCTCGGGGTGCAAGGAAGATGCAAATCCGCAACTGTGAAGAACTAACCAGCATTGTGGCCCCTATCACACACAGAGGACTCTTGTGGTCTGCAGGGGCGGGGAAAAAGGGAAGGGCGAAAATGAAAGAAAAATTTTGTATAACAAGTTATCCCTTCACTGTGAACAAATATGATGTTAAAAGCTAGGGCCTCAAGTGCCAGATGAACACTGAAAAACAAAGCTGAACAGGTGCTTTACAGACACTAAGGAACATGCAGTCATTCTTCCAAAAGGCTCGACACATTTATAACAGCATTCAGATGTCCCCTTCTTGGCTGAGTAACATGAAACATTGCAGGACTCCAAAGTGGTAAAAACCTTGGGAGCCTTTAATACAGCCAGGCAAGCGGTAATAAAACTGAACCAGGAGTTATGAGTCACTTAGGCATGATAGCTTTTCATTTTGTTTTGAAATACAGATTCTGTATAGAACTCAGCTTCCAAGATCCACCGAAGCTCCTCCAAGGTTTTTAATGGAGCTTCAGTGAGACCCAAATTTCGCATGCAGTGGTTTCACTTTCATACTGAACATATTCTGAAACAGCCTCACTAAAAGTGTGAATTCCCAGTGGTGGGATGCTTGCTCAACCAGCAGCCTGGGAATACAGAGCTTGCCTCTGCTACGAGCAGTGGGCTCATAACTACAGAAGACAGGGGGCTGGATTCTGACCTTGCTGCAAGTTCACAACATCCTCAGTGCCTTCACTGGAGTTACTCCAGGTTTTTTTGCTGCCTTGTAGTTCAGAATAGAGCTGCATTATATAGGTATATACATATAATTATATATGGCATACAGATATAAACTTTTTATTTTGCTGTCTGACAATGCTGCTGGCAAATATGAAGAAAAAGCAACAGTGTAAATTTTGCCTGCTGTAACTGGTCTGAATCCCAAGTAAATCTGCCTAGAATGTCCCAGTGAAAACATATTCCCCGAAGATGTCCACAAAGGTTCAGCATCCGCTATTGTTTTTAAAGATAATGTTTTCCACTTAATCTTTCAGGGTTTTTTTTTCCTTTCAGTTTTTGATGGTGGCTTTGTCACCTCTGGGCTCAGAAGGGAAAAGAAATTAGCATTTAGATGGGAATTTTTTCTTGCATTAAAACCAATTGAAATGGAAACCGAGACTGACAGTGGGTGAGGAAGGCGAAACCGATCCATGGGATAATTCAGAGATGACATTCATAGCAGGCGGATGATGAACCGGCCAGCAGATCCATTGGCCTTTGCCAATATCATTACTCACGTGTTTCATGGAGAAAAGTAATCCACCCGGCTGTAATTTCTGTCCTCCACTCACCGGAGCCCTGAAATGAGCCCCCCACTCAGTTTCCCTTACTGCTCACGGAGACCCTCACCTAAAGCAGACACCCTTCACCTCCAAAAAGGGGCCCAAATGAGCCAGCTTGCCTCTCATATTGTGAGAAAACCTCCTTTACTGGCCCCAAAGGAGGATGTTTGGGGCTGAGCATGGTGGCAGATATTTGTTTCCTGCAAACCTTCCCCTGGGAGCTGAAAATTTACAAGGGTGGGTGGCCTCAGGCATGAAGGGGGAGCCTCTATTCTCATGCTAGAGAACCCTTGACCTTTCCTGCAGAGAAGCTTTTGCGTCACACCATCAGAAGCTCCCTTGCCATTGCCATCATGATGCTCACCTCATTTTTATCTGGAGAGTTTCAACAACACTACCCAAACGACCCCCTTCAGCACCTAATACCTTCATGACTCAGCCTCACCTCAGCTCCCATTTCTGGTGTCTCAGCAGGGCTCTAGTCAAGCCTCCCTTTGTAACTGTCCTTTTTGAAGGCATGCCACTGCTCCTCATCTCCAGCAACCACCCAGGCTCTGTCCTCCCTCCCTGGCCCATCAGTAATAGTTGTGTTGTTTCCAGGAGGATGACATGGAGGGTATCCACATCGTAGCCTTTGCTGAAGAAGACGACCCAGGTAGGAGGCCATTTTCTTCCTTGTGTGACTCTCCATCCTTCAAGAAAGTGTATTTTCATGTGCTTTGTTTGCATTGTAAACACCTACTGGATGTTTATGCTGGCGGAACTCAAATTTTGGATATAAATGGATGATTGCCTGGGGAAAAAAAAGTCATTCCCTCCATCCCAATATCAGGATTTGCTCCCTAACTCTTCTCCATCTTGCTCTGTGGCTCTGGGAAAGTGCTGAGGGCCGGCTGTAGGATAGGCATGCGGGAAACCCGAGGCCACCAACTCCTGAAAAGCCGTGGCATCAGTGCTTCTCAGAGCCATCAGCAAATCAGAAAGCTTTGGTCTCTTGGGGGCTCAGTTCCTCCCTCACTACAAGAAAATAGTGACATTGTTCCAATCCACGGAAGGATTATGAGGCTTAATTCATGTGTAACTAATTTCAATACCCGAGGAGGATGCTTGAAATTAAAAGCCTTATTATCAAAAGAAAGCGCTGGGAGACAGCATTTTAATGAGAACTATAAACAACTCCTGTGTGCATAGGGGAGGCAGGGAAGCTGGAAACCCCACAAGCAAAAAGTGCCTGTGCGTTTGCAAGAGAGTTGCAGTGGTTCATATATCATTTCAGATGGTTTTGAGTTCCTGGAAATCCTGAAGCAGGTTGCCAGGGACAACACCGATAATCCCGACCTGAGCATTGTCTGGATTGACCCTGACGACTTTCCTCTGGTGAGCGGCGGAGGCTCTTTCTCTTTCTTGGTTTAATTCATGGATGGGGTGGGCATGAGGGGGTGTGTGGGAGTGTGCGTGTGCTCATAGAAGTGCAGGAGTTGCCCCAGGGAATCTGGGACAGGGAAGGACGGGAAACTGGACCACAGGCCATCCCCTTGAAAGCTGCTTGTTTGGGTCTGCCTCCCAAGAAGGTGTTGTCTTGGGAACACCCCCAGAGTCAGCACTTCCTGTGCCATGTGTGGCAGCCCAAGCTTGCATTCAGCCTCTCCTCTCTCCCGTGCACACACGGATGCACATTCCTCTCTCCATAGCCCAGCTGACTGAACTAATGCAACGGGGCCTTGCAAACACCCCTGTCTGAGCTTTGTGTCTCACTCCTGCAGCTCATCACTTACTGGGAGAAGACCTTCAAGATCGACCTGTTCAAACCACAGATCGGCGTGGTGAACGTCACAGATGTGAGTAGCATGTGCCCAGAAAACCCAGCGATCCCAAAATTAGGGTGCTAGAAAGGGTGGGTCCTGAGGTACACTGGAATCACTTGCATTTCCACTGTTAAGTGCAGGTAGAACAGGCTGTTTCCCTGGGGAAAATACATGAAGACCTCACCCTTCCCACATGTCACGGGGTTTGTAACACCTCTGATGCTGGGCTTGAGGGCTTTAGTCTGAGTGTGTTTCTGCTGCCAAATCACACACAAACCACATCTGCTGGGGACAGGACCAGCCTCTGTGGCCTGGGATTCAGGGCTTTGCCCAGTTTTGGTTTCAAGGTCTTGCATTTCCCTCCCAACCCACAGCATGCACCTTTGTCCATTCCCTGCTCCGACAGGTTGGTGGGCTTTGAGGAGAAAAAGTGCGTGTAGGAGGAAAAGAAAGCCACGCTTAGGGGCGGAGAAGAGGAGAAAAAGGAGGCTGTTTTTTTCTACAGAAGCAAAAGGGGACAGCTTGAGTGTAGGAGGGAAAGATTGTCCCCAACAGATGTCAGGGAGAAACTGCACAGCTTGAAGAAAACTAAATGAATACAGAGCTTTAACAGAAGTACAGCATAAACTGGTAAAGAAGGGATCCTGCTGTGGTAAGGAGGGTGCACTGAGGTTCATCCAGACCCTCCTCGCCTTCAGTCACCATTGTGCAGGTAGTGCTGGAGGGATTCAGGTGGGAAGAGGAGAGCTGCCAGCCCCACACCTGGTGGCAGTGAAGGTTTCCACACCATCCCACAGGCAGCAGCTGCAGAGAGAGACCTGCAGAGGCAGGTGCTACTTTGGCACAGCTGAGGGAACAACAGTACCCACAGCACCCACAGCTGTGCTATTGGGGCAGCTTTCTAGCAGGTACTGTTTTCACTGTGATTGCCTTCAAACCAGCAAGCTATGGAACTGATCTGGTGCTGCCCACATGCTGTGAGCTTTTAAGGCAGGTAGGAGAGGGTCCCATCCGACCCTCACCGGTAGACATCTCAGGAGAGCTGCTGAGTGCAATGTAGCATGCTTCGCAGCCTTGACACAAAGAGAAACCATTCTTTCCTCTTTCTGACAATTACAGTCCAGATCATCAGAGAGCTTGTAATGCAGCGTGCTCCTGCCTGGCTCACCTATTACCTTAGTTTATTTTTAATGTTTAAGTGCTGGGTGTTTGCTTTAATCTCTTTAAAATGAGCCTGTGTGGGTATGTGTCTCTGGCAGCAGAAATCTCTCCACTGCAGAAGTGTTTGTAAATTGGTGCTTGACTTCATGTTTGAAATTTGAGTCATAAGTGAACTTGATGTTTCATTAGATGAAAGCAATGAGGGAGTTAAAGTTGGGACAAGGGCTGGGTGCTGATTTGGCTCAACACTGAGCTGGCTTCCAGCCTCCACATCCTCTCTCCTGTATCGCCCCAGAGAAAGAGGGGCAGCAAGGGTGGATGGTTGTGCCTCCTGTTATAACAGATATTGCAAGACCATAACACGGGAGATGTGATGGGGAAGGCAAAGCAATGGTGTTGTGAAGAAAGCAGAGCCCCTGGATCTTGCTCATCCCATTGAGGGGGTTGAGAGGCTGACTTGGGAGTCATGGAGTAGTTTCAGCCCTGGCTGGATGTGAGCTTTTTGCCTGTAAAAGAGCAGTACTCCACCAGAGCATGGGGCAGACACCTAGAGAGTGAAAACCCAGTGAGTTAAGGCTTGTTAGCAGAATTGTTAAGGAAGAGATGAAAGGGAAAAGGGCCTAAATAGCATCTGTCACCTAAGATCATGAGAGAAATGAATGGACAAGCCAGAAAGAGAGCCCATGTCTTCCAGTCTTTTTGCCTTAATACTAGCCCTTAGTACAGTATCTCCCTTCATTATATTTACTGTGACTGATCATTTTTAAGTCATGTCGAAGCTACATTAAACAGCAATCAATGGAAATTCATGGAAGTAGGATTGGCAGCAGCATGAGAAGCATATAGAAAGCAGAATTAGGTAAGAACCTGCCTTATTATTCAGCAGTCACTCAGAGACCTGTAAAAACTCATACATTATCTGGCTTTGATATAGTAAATGTTTCAGGTTGTTGATTATAGTATTTGCAGGTTTTATTTAGTTCCTCTTAAGTCCTTTTTTGATTTCTCGAGAGAGATTTAAGAAAGTTCTAGGTTGGCGGGTGATATCTAAAACAAACATTGAGCTCATTTTGTTATTTCAGTGTTACATCACTGCATTCAGCCAAGTTACACAGGTACAAAGTGGGACTTACACAACAGAGTGAAGACAAACACTGTTGTTGGCTTCGGTGGACATAACCCCCATGACCCCATCACTTGTGTAAAAACCTGCCAATGCAAACACCAGAGCTCCCAGCAGCCCCAGCTGGCTCATCACACTGTGGTGACTGTGGCTTAGGACTAGGGCCATGATGCCCTGCAAAATATCACTGCTTTATTTGCACAGAACCTTATCAAGGTGAAATGGAGCCACTCCTCTTCCCATTATTTAGAAGTGTCACTTTTTGCTGCACGAACAGTCCTGGGGTTAGGGACATGAACATTCATGCGAAGCAAGAGCTGCATGCCTCTCCATGGCTCTTTTTTATTACAGTTTTGATGATTTACGAGGGAAATATTATAGGGGAGACACAGCTTTCCTTGAGCAGAAATTGGTCTGGCTTTTTAGCAAGCCATAAATCGAAGAGAATTAGGTACCACGGAGAGGGACAGAAGTTGGATGCATATGCAAAAGCTGGTAGTTACCTTCTGATATGTGAAGACCACTTGCTTCTGCAACATCAAATGCTGAATGAGATAACCTCACAGTACCTCTGCAAAATAGGAGGCTGATCCTGTTTTATGGAAGGGAGACAGTGAAGGGAAAGGGGCTTATCCAGGCATTTACCCAAGGAACCTATAGCAAAGCAGAGAGGAAAACTTTCATTTCCAGGCCTCAGAGACCATCCAAGCTTGCTGTCCTTGGGTAACAGCCACAGTTTTGTCATTGTCTTCTTACTGAATTCCCCCATCCCCTTTGGTTTATGGAAGTAGCACATACAGCTGGAGAGAAAGAGCAGGGGCACCTGCAGTTCAGGCATTGGTGATTCTCACCATTCTTCAGCTGAGATGTAGGATGTGCCATCTCAGCCATGCATGGGAGCATGGCTGAGATGATCTGAGGAAAGGCTCTTCCAAGAGCAGGAACCATTATCACAGATGGAGAGTCCAGAGCAAGGTCCTGAGGCAAAGGTGATCGTAAAAGAGGTTGGGGAGAAGGGGTGCTGACAGAGGGTTGTAAAGGCTCCAAGGAAGAGGTCCCAGAAGGGCTCTGGATGGGAGGAGGGAAACGCTGTGTTGTCCTGTGAACCAGGGTGATGCAGGGGCTGCTGGCAGAGGTCTCTCTAAGATCTCTTCACGTAGACTTGGAGTCTACAGAACTGTCCAGGTAGAGCACGGAATGCCTCAGGTGGGCAACACTCCTGCTCACAGGTATAGGCAGCAGGCACACATCTCATCAGGGCACACAGCACCACACACTCCTGTAAACCTGTGACCAGTCCCACTGCCCTGGTCAGACACAGCAGCACTCCACGGGGAAGTGGTGATCCCAGTGCATACTCAGAGAGATGCTCTAGCTGAGCCTGCCCAGAGGCTGTGTCAGAGAGGGAGCTAACACTGCCACCATCCCTGCATCCCACCAGTGGTCCAACCATCACCCCCACAACAGCTGTGTACCCCATCTCTTCCCTGTGTCCCTGAGGGCAGCTAATCCCTCATCACCTGTCCCCACAGGCTGACAGCGTCTGGATGGACATCAGAGACGATGATGACCTGCCCACAGCCGAGGAGCTGGAGGACTGGATAGAGGACGTGCTTTCTGGGAAGATAAATACCGAAGATGATGACGACGATGAAGATGACGATGATGACGATGATGATGATGACGACGATGACGATGATGATGATGATGATGATGACTAACTGTGACTCTGTGAAGTTTGACTTGTGGGGCCCGAAAGCCCTCGCCCTGCGGCAGGTCCCTCCATTGGAAGACCTATGTTTGAGCATCAGCAAGCACCGCTGCTCCTCCTTCCCCCCTGCCCCGCTCCCCCTGCCCTCGCCCTTGCCGGGACCCCCTCGCCTGATTCCCAGTGATGCTGAGCCACCGGGACTGCCCCTGCGGAGGGCAGCACCTGCAGGCACCCAGCACCGCTGCAAATCATGCCTCCTTAGTAAGGACAGTAGGAATCCGCAGGGAATCTGCCCCGAGTGTCCCAGGGCAGGAGAAAAGTGCCTGCCTGCTTGCTGCCAGAGGGACGCAGGGAGCCAGTTTGTATTTTCTGTGTTCATCAGCCCAGCACTTAACATCCAAAGACCAAATCTCACTTCAAGACATAGGGAAAACCCTAACTGTAAAGTTTAGCCCTTTTATTAAACACAATGCCCTTTGCAGCTACTCTGCCAAGACCACTCAATCCTGCAAGTTCTGCTGCGGGAGTCTGTAGCTACTCCCTAACATGCTAAGAAGCAGCAAAATGCTTTGGGAGGGGAGGGAGGTTTTAGGGATGCTATTAAAGTTTTCAGCGATTCCACACAATGACAGGATATTCTTGTCTGGCAGTGCAATGCAAAACCAAACACCGGCTCCCCTGTCTGAACCTCTTCTTGAAAGCTCGGGCCACAGCAGGAGTTGGTGCAGGGGGCCTGATATGAGACACAAAGCTCCAAGTTCCTGAACTGCTGGACAGGCTGATCCAGCTCCGAGCCCAATCTGAGTCCAAACCATTGAGTTTGAAGATCATGGTACTGAGACAAGCCAATGGAAACATCCATAGGGGCCCACCCTGAAGCACTCCTATTCCCCATGACCTTCCAGCTTTTGCTGACTCTTCATCCAAAGCCTGTGTAGCATCTTTTCCCATGATCAAAATGTTGGGAGGGAACACAGCCATCCAAACATATTAGATAGTGGATGAGGTGTGTTGGGGCATGACCAGCAGACGGATTCAAGCTCTTTGGCTTTTGAGTATTTAGTTGCACAGTTACTCCCTGCTTAGAGACTCAGGTGTCCCATGTGAGAAGCCTCTTTTGACTGCAGGCTGAGAAGGAGCTCAGAGCACCAATTTGCAGTCAACGGGTCACTCACAAAGCTAAGGGTCTGTAAAATGGTCCTGGCGAGTGCAGCACTATCCATGTGCAGGTCACTGTGGCAGCATTAGGTCTCCCTGCTTTCCCATGCTGGCAGATTTCAATTGTCTTGGCTTCTTAGGTCTGGCAATAGTGCAATGAATGGAGAGTTCGGAGATGGTTTTACCTTTATAAATACATTTATAAAGATGTTCTCCAGTTGTTCAGAGTTGTTAGCATAGGTAGTGTACACATCTCCTCTCTTGCTACAAACAAAAAACTTTGTTCTGACCATCCTTAGACTGGCTTGGGACAGAGGTTTGTGATGTGAGGGACAGAAGAATCAGAGCTCGCTACACGAATGTGAATCAGCCTGGTGAGAAACAAGGTTTACACACTATATATTTCCTTTATCAGATGAACTGCAAAGCAAGATTTTATAGATTTTTTTTTCCCTGCCTGTTGATCAGTTTCTTTGACTCTCTCTCTCTCTCCATTAGCTGAAATAGAAATTTGAAACTACTGGTATAAAATACTGAAGTACTGATACATTCCCATGTGTGCCCTATACCCTTGGCGGAAAGTGCCGGTATGAACAACACGTAGCTGGGTATCTGTATCAATGCACACGAATGAATACTGTGCTAACAAGGTAAATGACTGTAGGCCAAGTTAGCTCCTTGCTGAGCACCAAACACTCAACATGTGCTTTGCTTCCTTGTCTATTCTTCTAGCAGGCTGTCTCTGCAAAGCCCCCAGGTCAACCATTTGCCCTTCTGTGCTTCCTTAGGATGCACAGGCATTGCCTGGAAGATGAACCAAGTTTGCTCGGTGAGAACATTCACCTGGTTGCTCTGGGTGATGAACAACTTTCAAAAGTGTTGAAATTCAGAGTGCTCTCAGCATGGAGGTCTCCTCCTCTCTTTTATTCACACCCCACTCTCTGCTGGCCGATAGGACACCCAGCACTCTCCTGCTCTTTCCTCAAGAGGTTTGCTGGAGGACCCCAGGTCAGAGAGGGCACGAGCAGGACTCAAGGTCTTGTTCATGTGCACTGTAAGGAGCAAGAAGAGGCAGAACTAGCCCTCTGGTAGTCTCCTGGTGTGTGATTACTGGACAGCTACTGACCTGAGAAAAGTACTAGTTTATCTTTACCTTTGGTCTGTTCCCTGGAGCAACTCACAGTGTCACCCTGCATAAGGTAAGAGCCTTATGGCCCAGTGCCTCCACATCAGTCCCTCCAAACATGAAAAATAATGACAAGTTCCTCTACTGCCTTTCCTAACTGGCACAATCTCCAGGAATGCCAATTGCCTGGGTGCTTTCTGCATGCTCCTCTCCCACTGTGGTTGCCCCTCTGTTCTGAAGTGCCTCACTCTAGACACTCTGAGAGGCACAGATTACCCAGGCAGAGCAGGCAGACCCTGCAAACAGCACCAGGGACGTGTTCAAGTGCACAGGTGTTTCACAGGCACTTAAACATTTCAAAGCAGCAGACCTCTAGGGGGAGAAGAAATCAATAATGTAGACGTGTAGAGGCTGAACTCATACTGGGGAGTGGTGCCAGAGGTTTATGGCAAGTTTCCCTCGAGTTATGCAACAAAGAGCTAATCCTAGAGCTGCCACTCCTTCATGCCAGGGATGGGGCTGCCCTTCCTCTCTTCCCTGAGTCTGCCATACAGTTCTCAGCATTGTTTTTGCCCACAAACAGGAACTGTTTATCATCAGCTTTTGGGATAAACACATAAAAAGTTAGGAAAGCATTTCCACAGAGGAAGGACTGCAACAATGAGGATGGGTGGGCAGCAAAGCCATTCCCACTTACTTGTAACACCTCGTCTGCCCCGAGATCCTAATAACCAACAGCTGCACGACCCAATGCCCCTTGTGAAGGAGATGGCAGCTTGAATTTGAGTGTTTTCCTTGCAGGGACAGTGGTATGGGGATGACACACAGGACCGGAGAGCCAGGTGCTCCTGGGCTCCTCTGTCACAAGTAGGAACAACTGGCATTTGAAAGGCACTGGGGGCCCTGAGGAGCAAAGTCAAGCTAACCCTGCCCACTATACCCTGAGAAACAAAAGATCAGCACATTTGGATGAGGAACCTGCAAAAAAACCCCTTTATTAAAAGAATACAAATTTGCGTATGTGGGCAGCACTGAGTGCACTGAGTGCTTAACAAGCATGTCTCTCTTCACAAATAGCTCTTTTGCTCCAGCATGTTAACTAGACATATTGAATGGGTCTTTATACAGATAAAGACAGGAATTGTATTTTGCCCTCATCCAACTGCAAGTGCTTCAAGCTGATCAGTTTCTTCACAGAATCATTCAGTCATTTTGGTTGGAAAAGACCCCTAAGATCGTTGAGTCTGACCATTAAGCCACCACTGTCATGGTAATTTCCAAAGTACCCCAAAACCTGGTCTTACCAGTCCCCAGTGACAGTGAGGACCCCCCCTAACACACAGTATGTGGCAAGAACACCAAGTTATGCAGCACCTCCTCCCAGTCCCCAGACTCAGGGCTGGAGGGCACAGCCCAGGGGTTTGTTTGGGGTGCCGTACCACAGCCAACCCTGTGCTGCTCATGGGCAACAAGCAAGGGAAAGGAAAATCCATCAGGAGCAACACACTGCAGCTCTCATACTGCAGCGTGGCAGAGAAAGTTTCTGCCTTTGCAGCAGTCGCTGATGTAGAGGCTCTGTGAACCCAAAAGTGCTCTGAGTTTATGTCAACCATTTGGGAAACAGCTGTCGGAGGAAAGGACAAGGGAGGCACTCTGGAAATTGCAGATTATGCCATGGTTCCAGAGTCAGCTGTGCCATGCAGTTTTTGTGATGTTTGTGATGTTTTCTGATGTTTCTGAGGAGTGATGAGTGTCCTGTCTCTCCCTTGGGAAAGGAACTATTTTCCCATAGTGAAAGCAGAGATCTCAGCTGCTTCCCATCGCCGAATGAAGCTGCTCAGCCAGACACCAACGTGAACACAGAGCCGAGGACACCCGCTGCTTCTCCATGTCTGTCTGCACATCATACCTAAAGAAATGATTGATTCATTACAGAGACCAAACAAAAAACATCGCCCTTTATTCCCAGGAAAATAATTAATTAGACAGGAACATACCAATTCCCAGCTGCCACTGACTTACAGTCTTGTGGCAGGCCCAGGTTGCATCTGGATTCCTCTCCACTGCGGCAAAGCTTTGGCTTTGAGGAAGTCCCACACACAGCCAGTTGCACTCCGATGCCTGGACTTGGGAGGCTGAAGAGGAGGATGGGCAAACAGGTAAGAAGCAGCCCGGCCCTCTGAGGCAAAGCTCGCTGCCTCCTGGCTGCTTTCACACCTCAGGTGCATCTATGCCATGCAGCGCAAGACCAGCTGCTAGAAACTGGCGACAGCAGAGCGCAGCAGGAAGGATAATTGACCTCGGTAATGAGGCTGTGCCAGCAGGACCGTGTCCTACCTGAGACCCAAGGCTCTGTGTCAACCCACTGCGCTGCAGCATCCTCTGCCTTCTCCCCACTCCCTTGTACCACTGACCTCTGGCGAGGCAGCCCTTGGATGGTCAGTACACCCCTGGGGGACAGCTGTGGGATGACTCTCACACCTCTTTGGCAGAAAATGACATCTAATGACAGTGGGGACCATGGGGCAGGGTCCAGGGCAGAGCCTTGGCCCAGCTCCCAGAACACTCTGCCAGGTTTAAAAGGTGCTAAGCTATTTAAAGGGAAAAAAAAGCTACAGAGATTCCTTGCAGCTTGAAGACCCATTTCAGGAATCAGATTACAAACTGCCTTTGGGATGGAAGCAAAGATCCTTCCGGTGCCTCGCTCCCCACTTGCACTTTCTCTTGCCAAGCCCCCGTGATAAAGGGGATCAGCAAAACACTCAAGGGCATTGTCCCTCATGCTATGGAAAACAAGAAAACAGCTTTTTCACCTTCTTTTCAGGCCTCTTGACTTACTACTCTTCTGACCTTCACTGGCTTCCTGAATTTATTTTGTCTCTCTATTTCTATGTAGCCCATCTTCCTCTTCTCCTCAGCCCATCCCCACAGCATATGGTACTGAGGGTCACTGAAGGACAGAGCCCTTCCCTGCTCCTACTGCTTGTACTCATCCCAGGCCAGGGACACAGCAGCCTCCCTCACACCACTGCCATGAACTGGCTGTGCTGGATCCCCATAGCTGTGAACATGAGGAGGGACAACATTTCCTTTCTGAGGAGAACAATGTCCAGACAAGGCTGTCACCGGCTTTTATTTTGAGGGGGACAGGTGGGACATGCTCAAGGAAAAGCCATTTCACCAGCCTGGGCAGAAGTACCAGAATTTTTTTGGTGGAGCTCTTTTCCCACTGTCCCAAAATCCAGATGAGGAACCACCACCCTGCAACCAAGCCCTGACTGCAGTCACTGTGGGAAGAGCCCAGTAACACCCAGTGCCACCAGCAATCACACCACTGCACCATCTGAGCAGAAGACAAGCGTCATGGCTTCACATACAAGAAATAAGCCTTGAGGGTTAAACGAGCTGAGTTTGCTGGAGGGGGTATCCCATATCCAACCAGAAAGCCACCCCGCTGCCAGAGACTACCAGTGGCTGGTCTGACTGAGCCCTCCGTTGGTCGTGGGTGGTAAATGACTTAAATGGCCATGGGCAACCTCATCTGCTTTTGGACTTGGAGAAATCCCAGCTCGATTAGGTCCCTCCCTCAGTAACACAGGTAAAAAATAAAGCAATGTTTGACTAGAGAGCAGCCCTGAAATTTGCCTGGTGTCAGATTCTGATTTTTGCTTTAAAATTCAATTCAACATTCAAAGTCCTGCTCCTGCTAGTGCCAAAGAGAGGGGCTGTTGAACAACAGAAGTAGCTAAATGCTTGAGGAACATTTTAGTCCCCACAAAATGAAGCTGCTGAAGGAATTTGCCCAGCTTCCCACAGTCTAGTTACTGAATTACTAAACCAGTTTCTCACAACCACTTACAAAGCAAAATTATAATCAACTGTAGGATCCGGTATTATGAGTACTCAAGAATGAGCTTTTACAAAATAGAAGCTAAAAGGTTTGCAGATCTGTTTCACATCTGTGGCCCAGATATAATCAGCTCCTTCTTGTTCCCTCTTTTAAAGCATGCCCACAGCATCTGACTTGTGCTGAAGAGAGGTCCAAAGAGCCATAACATTCTGAAAGTCTCTTAAAACTTTCAGAGAGGCTGAATCAAATGTGTTTTGTCAAGAACTCCCTTCTCCCCATGAGTCCACTTTTCATTTGTGCTACCTTTTTAAATAAGAAAAAAAAAAGGAAAATGAAAAAAGCAAGACAACCAAGACTAGATGTTTAAGCATTTGTAAGCCTGATTTTTGCCTTTGGAAGAGACTTAAAATGTTTCAATTTACAGAGTAGCTTCATGCCTAGAGCAATTTGTGGTGTCTCAGTTTTTTTAAATCTCTGTGCCTTCATGTTCCTAAGGATGCTGGAGGGAAAACCCACACCCTAATCTCTAAGGTCTCTTCCACTGACTTCACATTGCCTTGTGTTACTGTCTCTGTTGAGGCTTTGCTGCTTGCTCCCTATTTTGATACATAAGCAAGGTGGATGCATTGAGCTACCCCAAATGCAGAAGGTGAAAGTTATCTTTCTCCTTCCTCTTTTAAGCTGTATTTAGTGCTGCCCACGCAGAGCCCAAAGACTGATTGTTCCCTCTGTCCTGGCTGTGGTCCCTGCAGCAAACACCTGTTCTCCTTCTCCTGCAGGCAGGACCCACGGGCGTTGGGAGGCCAACAAGGAGCAGTGCCACTGTGGCAGGGCTCCTGGGGTCCCCAGGTTATCCACATTAACTGAGCTGGAACTAGAGCAAGCCCCAAGTCCTGTACAGAAGCCTTCACTCCATTCAGGTCCCCAGATTTTGGAGGAAAGGAAGATCAGCTCAGGGCTTTTGAGTAGGCTGGAAGTTTTGCAGCACGCCCCAGCCTGAACACAGACTACGATGTGAGCAGTAGTCGGGGCAGGGGGAAACCCAAACAACCCACAGCCTTTTCCAAGTTCATTATGGACAGGGACAGGGAGATAGGGACAAACAGGAAAACAGCTTTCTTCCCGTTGGAGGTACCCCCCATTTTCCTAGCAACATGTCAGCATAAACTAGCACACAAGCTCACAGCAGGGCTGTAAAACTTGTTACAGCTTTTCAAAGCAGCTCGGGAAACCTTGTTCACAGCTAATGATTTATGCATAGGCCATCACCCCGCTACACCATCCCTACTTCTGCAGACATGTTGTGCTCAGTGCTCTCTTTTCTCTCAGCACCTCCTGACCCAGCAGCCCATGGATGCACACATGAAAAGGGAATGGATGCCCTTGCCCCAGTGGATTATCTGTCAGTACCAGAAAGGACTGTAACCTAAACCCATCACCTTCCCGATCCAACATAAACTCAGGAGAGCTGTTGAAAGACAAATCAAAGCACTCTGCTTGGCCAACTCCCAATACACCTTCCCTTCCTGCACGTGTTGTGAGACACCATGTCCTGCTGAGAGATCCCCTTCCCCTTGCACCTACCCCAACTGCCTCGACCTCCAGGACCCCTCGGAAGCCCTTGAGTTCAACCCCTCCTGTATTTCCCAGGAGTCTAGACCTGGGGCTGAGACAGCAGAGCCAGTTCACTGCACCAGGAGATGTTTTGGAGTTTGAAGCCCTGCCAACCACCACAGTCAGATGAACTACTATTCACTGAACTATTATTTTAGCTAACAATATCACATGGTGAGGCGCTGCTAGCTTTTCAAGCAAGGCTTTGGAGCCAGTTGCTGAAGGTGACAAATCCCTTTCTTAACCCATTTGTTATGCCTTGACGGCACGTGGCCCCTTTGCCCCACAGACTCCCACTGCACTCCCCACAGCTGATGTTTTCTCACTGCCCATAGCTGTGAGGCCTAGTCCCATCACCTACCAGGGCCAATCAATCTTAATATGAATTAAGCCACAGCTCAGCCACCAAATATGCATAGCAGTGGTTGTTGCTGTGCTGTCTCAGGGCAGCCAGTGTCTTGTGCCCATATGGTCAAGAGGGGCACTGCAGGAGATGCATCTCCTTCTCAAGCCCAGTGTGTCCCTCAGGCAAAACGTGCTTACCTCTGGTTCAGGGTGCCAGGTCCCTCCAAGTGGTGAGTTTTTTCCAGTAAAAGCCTCCATCCCCTTTCTGTCAGAGGTTTGGGTCAGTAATACTTAACCCAACGTTGCACCTGAGGCTCCATCACACCTCAAAGGTCCATGCAACTTTAGTAAAAAGACTTGGCCAAACCAGATCAGCTCCCTCAGCTCTAATTTCTGCTGAGCTACATACCACAGCCCTTTATGATTCAGATATCTGAGCTCTGGGTGAAGGCCAAGGGAACTAGTCCCTCTAGCAAAGCCTGTTCCTTCCATCAGCTTCCACAGCCCACAGCAGGACAGAAAGCGCCACAAACGGCAGCAGTCAGGTGTTGATTAGGTATCAGCACTATCCCAGAAATGAAACAGAGAGTGCTGAACTCACATGTAAAGACACAGCTCTCAAGGCTAAGAGCCTGGAACGAGGCTGACAAGCCCAGTGTCTTATTTTTGCCAAATTCCTGCTGCTTACACCTTCCCATGACACACCTGCAGCTGACTCCCACGGGGCCTTTACCTACACAGCTCCAGTCCAACAAGTCAGGTCTTCCTCTGAGGGGCAGGAGGGGACCAGCAATGGCTGCACCCCCATTTCAGGCTCTGCAGGGCAGCAGCAGTGCTCTTTCCTTTCCCTGGCCATCTCTGGGAGCTGACCTGCAAACAGTGCGAGGCTGGGCACCGCAAAAGCACCAGCAGGATGAAGGGCACAGATCAAAAGCAGAGATCAAGGGAGGGCAGGAGGCAGAACAGAGCACACCCCTGTCCCACCCTTCCTGCTTCCTCCCAGGCCTTAGTTCAGCTCTCTCTAGCCCAAATACATCTGTCTCCCCACAAGCAGAGATTTACCCATATGGCTGTTTCTCTCCACAGGCATTTTTGTCTGTGCTGCTTATCTCCAAGCTGCTGCACTCTTTTTCACTGAAGAGCAGCATCCTGTGGAGTTTTCCAGCAGCTGAAGCCACCAAGGAGATCTGCTGGGTTGGGCTTGCCTGAAGAGTGGGTACCAGAGAACATCTAGACAAAAAAGCTGTTCCCACATTTCCTTGGGCACAGCTGCTTGATCTTTCTGAGCTCTTGGCATGGAAACTGATGGTGGGGAAAGCCACACCCAGAGATGCTGTTGAGGTGAGATCCCTGCACCTTTTTTTAGCAGAGCACAGGCTTGCATCCACACAAACAAGGAGCACTGGCTTTTCTGCCTCTTGCCACTCCTCCTCCCCACCAGAGCCAAATAAGGAACTCAGTAGTGAATCCTGCACTTCATAATTTGTGTGCAAACTGTGAGAACACAGGAGGCAGAAAAACCTGTTCCCAATCCAGTCATGTGCCCCCCCCCTTCTCCCTTCCCCAGCTGCATTTGCTCCCCATCATTTGATATTTCAGGTGTTCAAAGCAGTCACCTACCAGTCTTCCTTCAGGAGTGATAAATGAGTTTGCATTTTACTGCGGCGTGGCAGGGCAGACCAGAAAGGCCTAGAATGAGGGCGACAAAAAGACAACCTCAAAAAAGCTAAACCACATGTTTGCAGGGCCCCTCCTGCCCACAGCTCAGGAATGCCTGGAGACCAGAAGAACTTTTTTTGTCTGAAAGGATAAGAGAAAGGAGTGGGACAATCAAATCTGGTTTCAGTTTATTTCCAGAATTTTACTGTACAAAATATGCAAAGTGTAAAACGGTTTTATGTTTCAGTTTAAAAAACAACAAAACCCCATCCAGCTATAACTTAAGAGAACCCAGCTTGGAACAGAACGATTTACAAGGCTAAACCCACAGTGCATTAATGTCACAGACACCAGGAATTTGCTTACTTAAGTTCACAATTAGAAAAGAACAGAAAGACCATGTACCACTGCAGTTAAAGTCACGTGTGCAAAGAAGAGAAAAAAGAAAGAAATGCTGTTAGTGTCTATTAATTAGAAAACCTTGGCAAAACCCTTCTTACTATACACAGTGTGTGTAGAAAAAGTATTACACAGTGATAAAGGAGGGTGGGGGAAGGGCATTTTACTCCGACCCCCTTTCCCCAAGACACAATAATGCTCAATTCAAAGAAACAGGCACAGAAGAGTGTAAGATTCCTTCACAGTTACGCCTGTTCAGGTAGTGGCCACAGCATCTCCCCACGGTGCACGCAGGAGATACCCCCAAGCATCGTTAGCGCTGGTGAGAGGTGCCCGGGAAGCAGCCAGAGGGGAAGGAAGGATCCCCTCCTCCCCGGGCAGAGCACAGCCAGGGCAGGGCCGGCTGCCTGCTGCCCACAGGGTTCCGTGTGCCACAGGGATAAAAAATGCAGTCTCTTGGAGGGATGCAGACGGGTGGGTAACGCCAGCTGCACCGCTGGCACGGCGGGGACCCGGCTCGGGGCTATCCCAAAGCGATCCGCACCGCTCACAGCTGTCGGAAACGGCAACTTTTGGTCATCATCGATGGGAGGCAGCAGCCTGAACGCAGGAGGATGCATACTCCTGTAGGAGACGTCATGGCCCAAAGCCATCTCTTTTAGAACAGAAATTTGGGGGTTTTACTTTATCTTTTTTTTGTTTGTTTTCTAAAACCAGCTCAATTCCAAGAGCACTTCCTTCTTCACGACAGCTGAAACACTGAACCACCAAGTCTGGCTCGAGGCTTTAAACACGTATAATGGGCACGCCTAGAGGGGGAAAAGCACACAGACACACACAAGCTGAATGAGAAAACACCTGCATGCACACCTCGTGAGCAGCCCTCACACTGCTGGGCAGCACTGAGCCCAAGTGAGGAGCCAGCTGGGGACCAGACTACAGCATTGTTGCAGAAGACTGCAAGACTTTTGTTTTACCTTTGAAAAGAGGCAAAATTACAAGTTTCGGTGAGCAAGATGAAATTGGCTTGAATAGGTTTCCATGTTTAGCAAGTTACAGATCTTTCCAGTTTCTTCAGCAGCAAGCACATCTCAAACAAGACCCTTCACACCTACTTATGTGGGGCAGGACCAGCTCCAGAAACTCCTTCCCTACAGCTTCTGGCATACTCAGCAACAGCAGATTCCCAAGGCGTGGCACAGAGAGCCCCATCCCAAAGGAAAAGGTTTGGAGGCTTCACAAGGGTTGGGATTTGTTCAGATCTGCTCCAAACTTGAGCCTTACTGTGCACTGCCTCCAAGCTTCCAACTAGAGCCTCAGCACCTCCCAGACCTGCAGATATGCCATGGAGGGGAGTGCTGCAATGCTTAATACTTCCAAGAGTGCTGCCTGCCCAGTTTCCAGGTGTGGGAAAGGACACTGAGACCCAGGGCAGCCTCACAGAGTCTGCACCCACAGCTGAAGCCACATGGCAATGAGAGGCTAACAGATGTGACAACATCTGCCCATGCCCAGTTACAGGACTGGCAAAGTGTTTAGAGTAGTATCTGCCCCTACATTCCTGGAAGCTGCAAGAAATCCAAATCTTTCACTTCATAGCCATGAAAGAGAAAGCCAGCCTTCATGGAAACCCACAGCCATTTCCATCTGCTCTAGGACACTTGAAAGTCTCAGCTGCATCTGGTTTTGCAAGACCTCAGCATAGCTTTGGATTTAGGCTGCAACAAATCTGAGAGCAAAAAACCAAAGCCTTTAAAGTATCTGAGCAGCATACTTGAGTTACAGGAAACATGCCAACATGGAAGAGAAGAGTGGGGCACCACCACTCCCAGCTGGGCAGCACAGCACCCTATCAAATGGTTCAGCTTCCAGTGAAGGATGTCCAGTGCAAGGACCATCTCCAAAGGGGACACTGACCACTTAATCACAAACAGGATTATCTTAAAAGACCATTTGAATTTTAATAAAACCCCCACAATTCCCAACCAGGTACAAACATCCAGAGCAGGAGAGAGGAAGGAAAATATGTGCAAGGAGATGGTGCAGGATAGGAGAGGCATTCGGAGGAACAGCCTGCACTTGGCTGGCAAACCCTACAAGTTGTATTTATGCTCAGCTCTTGGCAAGCTCGGCAGAAGTAAGGGCTGCAGGAATTGGATCAGAGCTTCGTTCCCTATGACTCCATTCTTACTCATTAGCTGGCTATAAACAGAGTTAAACAAACCAGTCTGCACTCACCGCTCAGTACTCTTCATAGAGTTTGAATTCCTACAGATGCCACAGATCCAACTGTGGATCTCAAAGCACTTGAAAGCAAGTTGAGTTTAGCCTCACAGCACCCCAGCGAGGTAGGTACGACAGTGGTCCCCTGATTTTGCGTGGAGAAGGGAAGCAAGAGAGACCCTGAAAAATGTCACTAAAAATACCACAACAGGGAATATTCAGGAATCAGTCTGTTCTTGCCTCTAAGCAGGTTGCATCTCTAAAGAGACCGTTTGAGAGAGTCCTCTCCTTCAGATTTCATCAGGCAAAGCATTCATGCTGCTGACATAGGGAAGAGCATTAAATGTAGGAGTTGGCCCCTGTTGACAGTGTCCTTTTTGGCAGCAGGCAGAAAAGGCAGTGTTGAACCACAGCACAAAGATGAAGAAGCGGACCTAGACTGAGCACACGCTGCTTCAGTCTGGTTATCCATGTGTTAAAGGATTTAACAAAATTAAGACATGAGTTTCCTGAGCAGATATTGTCAGACAACCCCTCCTCGTGGGGCAGGGAAAAGGAAAGGGGAAGGAAATCCTGGGAAAGTAAAAAAGTTTTGCAGATGTGCCTGTGACAAGGTGCTCTCACATACACGGCACACCCAAGCCCCCGGCAAGGTGGTTCTTGTTCTGGCTTCACAGAAATGAGCCAATTCAGCCACAGGCAGTAGCCTCCACACAGGTATTAAGTGCTCCACAGTCTCCCAAGCTACTCCCAGTCTCTCCCACCCTGCTGGTTATGCACATCATAAAAGCCAGGTGCAGGCATCTTCAGGAGAGCCAAGTGTAAGATACTGTATGTTCTCCTTCCTTTTCTTTTTTTTCTTTTTAAAGGAATAAACCAACCTATTTTTTCAAAGTAAAACACTGTGAAGGCCACAGTCAATAAAGGAGTCCCCATGCAGACTACCAGACAGCCTGATCTGAAAAAAAATCCAAACACTGAGTTTAGAGAAGGGAAAACACTACCTACTTCCCATCCTTTAAGGGCAAAGGGCATAATGCCATCATATGCCGTGCCACCCAGTTTCTTTACAACCACATCTGGCACATTACATGGACTAAAAAGGATCCAGGAGACTACCATGTGCTTGTATGAAAGGTGCAGGAAACTGCAGGTGTCACTTGGATGTGGAATCATCACTTTGGACCCTCACTCACCAGGGTGCTCCCTTGATCCCAAGAGGACTTATCCACAGGTGCTGTCAGACAAGCATCCCCGCTGCTGCTGAAGCTGGAAGAGGATGGACCCTCCTGCCCTGTCCCCAGCATCCCTGTTTAAGGTGGCTGCTCCCTCCCACCAGCTTGTGGTGGGCACCAGCCAGCCCATGCCTGCCATGGGAAGGGCTGGGAAAGGCCAAAAGGGACAGGAGGGGCTGTTGCAGCCCTCCTCAGAAGACTGTGCAGGCTGGCAATGAAAGGCACTGACTTACACTCCGCTGGAACCAGGGCCTTCTTGGTTAAGACATCCACATGGAGGGCAGGCCAGATCCTGCCCGATAAGGGCTATTTGCACGGCAAAAGACTGAGCAGAATGAATCGATCATTTACATTCACATGGATCTTGAGGGACCTTCAGGTCGATGCCAGCCTTGCAGCTGGCTCCAGTCACTCCATGCTCTGTGCTGGCAATCAGACTTCAGACACCGATTGAGGCTCACCGCTAAAAACAAACCTTCCAAACTCAGGTGACTAAATTCACACGTGAAAGCTGCCCTGCTGGGCAAAGGCAGCCTCACAAACGCAACTGCATCTCTCAGAAGTAGATCCCAGCGCTGAGCAGAAACTCCCACAGCACAGCAAGGCCAAGAAAGGCAGACAGATTTTCAATATTCAGGCATTGTTTGGTATTTCTTAGCTACAGCTGAAGGCGTACGGTGCGGAAGGACTCACTGCAGTGTTTCCAGAGCACAACAGTTCACCAGAGCAAGTGAATGGGGCAGAGGTCAGCCTTTCCCTGGCTCCACTCCTGAAGGAGGGAAGTGTTTTTGCCTGTATTTTCTCCAGACACGCTTGAAGCTGGCTAGAGAGGGAGGGGCACATTCCTGCCCACACCCCCTTCCACTCAAAGAGGCTGTCAGACGTAGGGAGGGTCTGTGATTTATCTGAGGAGGAGCCAGCTACTTACTGACCCTGTCCCAGTGCAAATACACAGCCTTTGCAGGTGCAAAAGGAAGTGGCAGTGCCTGGAGAAACACATTCAGAAAGCCAGAGAGAAGGAGATAGAGACAGGAAGCCTTGGGAGTGCCTGAGAAAGATGCGGACAAGCAGGACAGAGGGAAGCAGGTGAGAGATAACAGGGAGCTGTGACATGAAGAACAACTTCACTAACAAGCACTGATTAAGGAAAAAAAAAAAATTGAAGAGCTGCAAATGGGCTGATCCAGTTCAAGACAAGCAACTTCACAGAGAGTGAAACCAGCCCATTATGCCCATACAGGTCCAGCACTGACAGAAGAGGCACATGGACAGGAGGAGAAGAAGAATAAAGAATAGAAGTCCCCTCACACACCCCTCACACACACTTTGATATCCCCCTCCTTCCCGAGGGAGCAGGGACTGCGGCACCCCGTGCCTGGAGGTTTCTGTGAGGGAGAGGTGAGCAACGAGCCCTCAGGAGCAGCCACAGGTGGCAAAAGCAGAGACACAAGGGCGCAGGCGTGCGCAGCGTAAGGCAGCGCTCCAACAACAACTCTGACGCTGCAGCCGTGCAGAGAAAGAGAGCGTGAGATTTACAGGATGCCTGGAAAGGGGGGAAAGAAAAAAATCTGTTCTGTCTCCAAGGCTGAGCTAACTGAGCCAAGTCACCCTGTTGCCTCTTAAGATACTTCTTTCTAGATAAGATATCCCAACTCCCCCCTCCCCTTTCCAAATAAAGTGCAGATGGTCAAATATTACTGGTCCATCATCTGCCAGTTTCAGTCAGCATTGGGGAAATTAAACCCAAAAGCACGATATTGAAAAAAAAAAAAATAAAAATCTCCCAACAACCCACCCTCAAAATCCCTTAGACTGAAGTCTCAGACTGTAAGCGGAGGGCAAATTTATGAGATTTAGGGTCTATGAACTCTTCTGAGAGTTTGATGAAGGGGATTTTTTTCACATTAACAACAAGGCTGAAGTCCAAGCACTTGAGGACAAACACGACGCCGTCTTGTAACCCGCTTGTGACCGCTTCCTCGCTGACCAGCGTCCACTGCTTGGAGAACCAGCGATCCCTGTCGTACTGGAGGGTTGGGCCTGGGTTGAGGTAACGCTCCAGGAATGCCTGCCAAGAGCGGGACACACATTAGCACCAGCCCCGCAACTCGCCCTGCTCTCTTCCCATCCCCAAACACAGCTCCGCGAGCACGGGCTTGCCATGCTGCAAATTGTTTCAGCTTTCACACTTCAGAAGACATCTTCTCCCCAGTCCCTCCCAGCTTTTCAGACCCAGGAGTAGACACAAACATCAGGAGATCCTTTTTCAGTCCATCCCAGCGAGTTTGCAAAGTTGCAAACTTCTGCCATCAGCGCAGCCGTCTGGCAGCAGTTCGGTAGAGCAGAGGTCATTTCTCCCCTTTCAGTCCCATAACCCATCCCAAAACTACAGTCCCAGCCAGCCAGATAGGATAGCTGGCTCTCTTCTTCAGGCCAAGCTAAGGTGGTAAACAGATGTTTCCATGTTTTCAGACTGAGGGTGCAAAACTGAAAACAGAATGCAAAACACCGTTTGACCTCGCTTGTGTTTTAAAGTCCCTCTTCAACCTTAATGGCAGCAGAAATGCCCTTGCACACCTGGGCAAGGTCCCAGGTGGCTCACAGTGAGAGGGTGCTAAGCCCCATCTCTTGACAGCATTTCTGCTCTTACTGCAGCAAGTCCTGGGTGAATGTCCAAGAACAACCCTTCCCTAGAGCTGTGGGGTGTTCTTGGAGGGGAAGGTAGAGAGTGGGAGGGGAATTCTACCTGTTTCCCTTATCATTCAGCCCCTCCCCATGTCTGCAAGTCAACAGTCACAGTCTGGGCATGAAGCAGCAAACTATGTTTGATCAAGCAGCTCATGAATTAGAAACACTGTCAGAGAGACAGAGATTTAGGCAATAATTAGCAGTCCAAAATGCAGCTAGGCAGAGGGGGCAGAAAACACAAAAATATCCTTTGCAGGTTGCCACCTGCACCATACTGCTACCACAAGCCAGCTGGAAAAACTCCTGTGACTCAAAGCCACCCTTCCAAACACTTATTTAGTATTCCCTCTGCTGAATTGGATACAAGAATGAATACCTCATAGGCACTTTGAGATAAAGAGACAGAAGATGCTGCAGAAGAAATACTACTTCCCTTAGAGATCTGGTGCAACCTACACCGCACTGGTCGATTCACAGGGAGCAACTACGAAAGCCTTCACTCACCTCCCTTGACAACTTTCTGTTCTGCTTGCACACACAGATGTGCCATCCCCTTCTCCCTCCCTCCTGCAGCAGCGTTAGAGACAGCTTTACCTTTGGTGTCATGTTGTTGGTGATGCAGAAGGACAAGTGTTGCAAGATGCTCTCCATGCTGTGGTACTGCTGCTGGCGGGTGGTGCGAAGGTACTTCTGCAGAGCTCTTGCCATGGAGGGGAAGATTGCCTGGGCTGCTTCTCGGGGGTCCATCATCTCTCCTGGAGCTTTCTGCTGCTCCTCTGCCTGCAGGCGTTTGATGTGAGTGAAAGCCTCTTCTACCGCAACCACAAGCCTGCAGAAGGAAAATCAGGACAGCAAGAGTCACAACAAGAAGTAGGATGGGTCTGTGGTTAAGGCAGAGCCTGGGAGTCAGGATTTACAAAACCTCCTATTCCCATGAGCTGTCGAGTCACTGCCTACCACCAATTTACACAAAATCTTCTCTAGTGAGAGTCTGAGGGGTAGACAGCAGCTTTTCCTTCCTTGCCCAAGCCATCCAGCAATTAAGGGCCATAAACCAGGATTAAGATTGTAAAGCCCTGAGCACTGCACTTGGTTCTGCCAGCGCAGCATAAACATCAGCTACATGACTCAAACGAGACACAGCTGCCCTTGCGTTGAATGCGTGTCTGAGTACAGGGTCCCACCCCCAGGACTGCAGCACGAAGCACAGGACAGGCAAGCACTCAGGGGGAGGCTGACTGCATTCCAGCATGATCCAGGACACAGCCGGCTCCGAGGCACTCCGTGCTCACAAGCTGCAGCCTGCTCCCATTTCCACCAGCTGGGTGCAGAGCTCGTGCTGCCCAGTGACTGCCCTGCACCGCTCCACTGAACAGTAAGGGTGAAAACGCCCCTCCAGCTTCACTCCTAACGCTGCAGCTAGAGGCATCCTCTGCAAACCACCTGTTTGTTGGCACAGGTGAGCAAACACCAAGACCACACCATGAAAGGGGAACAGATGTGTTATGATGCTCATTACTTAGCACTGTGATAACTTGCAAGTGAGGGGCTACACTGCAGCTAGTGAGGAAAAACAATAATGGAAGAGCCACCCAACAGAACTCTTTGGCCCCTTCAGGCAGGACTTGCTTCATATTTAATTTCCTCTCAAGTCACCAATGACTGTCCATAATGATCTCAATATCCAATGCATCTTAAAGCCAGAGGCAGCTGCCTCAGCACAAGCAGAGGTATAGCATACCGCATTCAGACTGTACATGAGGAACAGCACGAGAAGCCCTGACCCTTGCCCATTTTGTTTTATTTGACATGGGGGAGGTGGGGGGTGGAAATCAGTTTCCAAACTCCTGGCCTGAAACACCTGGCCTTATCTAGTGACTGATGGTTTCCCTCTGACTAGGCAGAGGGTTTGTTCTAACCAAACTCAGCAAGCACGGGAGATGTGCCCAAGTTAGGATGCTACACTTCACAGAAGAGAAAATTTTAAGTTCCTATTGCTCTGAGGCTGGAAGAGAGCCTAAAAGACAGAAGATGTAGAGCATAGGTCAGACTGAAGCAGGCAAGAAGGGGATGTGGTGCCAGCACTTTCCCAGTGAAACGAACTGCCAAAAGAAAACTCAAAACAAGCCAGCTCCTTCCAGTTATGACACATTCCTTCCAAACACAGCTCAGTTCAGGGGTGCCTGCCCATAAGCAACTTGCCTCAAACTGTTAGGTATGCTAACTACAGACTGCAATTAGGCTCCTGAGCAAATAGAGGCACTGTCTTGTGTCACCTCTACAAAGCATCAACTCTGCAGCCTAAGTGGGACTGGCAGAAGACATACGTGTGTTCCAAAATAAAACGTAACTGCTTGTGGTCAAGTCTTTCCTCCTCAATTCATCAAAAGGCAGTCAAACTGTCCCTTTGAGTAGTCTGCAAACACAAATATTCTCCTCACCCATGAATGGGCAACACCAAGCACTCCACTGATTCTGTCCCTAGATTACTTCAGCTGACAAGCCTGGGCATGGGCAAAAATAATGGGATTTCCTACAGCAAGTAACTATAGACTTGTCAAGCACTGGACTGTTCCCTAATCCACGACATTGCATTAGCTTATCTGCCTCGTATACACGAGCTCAGCTGCATGCATGTTCTTCGGATAATTCCAGCTGCAAGCTGTCACCATCCCTTACGCATCTGGGTTTCATAAGCTTCTTCCCCGTGACAGATTTACAGCCAGCCCTTCACCGTGGTTTGGATAGCACCTGCCAGGCTCAGCAAGCCTAACGTGGCTGAGCCTCCCAGAGCCGAGCAGCAGCAGGCGGGACGGGGTGGCTTTACCTCGCCCGGCGTTTCTTCACGCGGCGCTCGTGGTCGGCCTCCTCGTAGTAGAGCTCGTTGTGGCTGGAGTCCCTGCGCCGGGCGGCGGCCGCGATCATGGCCCGGGACTGCCCCGACGCGTTGTTACCTGGGCCTGCGGGGGAAGGACGGGCACGAGGGAGACAAAGGCAGGGTCAGTGCCACGGGGCCGGGGCTGGGACAGGCCGGCGCCCCGCGGCATCTGTCACGCGTGCTCTGGGGATCCAGCCTTCCCAGCCAACGCTATAAACCCTTCCCCGGTCCTCAGGAGCTCCGGTAGAAACCCTGCAAGGCAGCACAGGCTTAGAGAGGGCGTTCTGGCACGTGGACAAGGGAAGTTAGTTGGGATGGAGGGTCTCACGCAACATACACGGAGGCAGAGTGAGGTGAACATGCCAAGGATGCAACTTACCCCCCATTATATATGCTTTCAGTTTGAAGGCAAGGGCAGCTGGAACATACCACATTTCAGCATCAAGACAGTGTGACAGCACAAAAAGTGAGAAGTTGGAAAGAGGAGAGAGACAAACACAAGAACATAATGAGACATGGAGATGAATAAATGAAAGCCAAACTCCAGACAGTTATCCGCAGGAAGGGAAAACAGGATGCAGGGGCAGCAGGGTCACCTTTAGACAAAGCAGAGGGCTTCCCAGAAGGGCAGGTGCTGTCAGAGCAGCAGTCCCACAACAGGGTAGGCTGGGGTCTGTATGTGTAGTAGCTTCTCATGGCACCCTGAGCAGCACCTGCCATCAGAGCTTCTGCTGCTGTTAACAGATCCTACACAGCCACAGGAACAGGGAAGCTGCAATCTGCTCTGTAACACCCAGTCAGTCAACAGAGCTGTCTACTACAAGACTTTAACTAGTGACCTTAAAATACAGTACTGGGTTCTGCAACTCTCCCATGAAGCCCTCAGCTCTGGCTTTTCAGGCAGGGAGAGGAAAAAGGTTGCCCCAGAAGAGTTTACAAACTCTTCTACCCAGATACAGGGCAGAGATGGGTCCACTCAGAGACAACTGGTAGTCTAGGACTGCCTCCAAGCCACCAAGAGCTGCTTTTGTGCCAACTGCTCTGAAAGTCCACACTCTCAGCTGGCAGTGGTTAAGGGCAATCGATTGCACAGACACGCTCAAAACTGTTCTGCTCAAGCAAGGGCAACTCTTTAATTTTTTTCCTAAAAAGCCCAAACCAAATTCCAAGACAGAATCATGTGACTCAGCACTGGGAAGCTGGGAAGAACAAGCACTCACACAAATAGCTTCTTAAGAGTCTAAACATTTCAGACGTTGTTTGACAGGCCTGAAATGGAGGATATGACTCAAGGGAGACACTAGCTCCCAAATCTGGGTTACATCTGTAATTTGCCTCGTTGACTATGCCTGGCAATGAAAATCCTGGTTTTGAAGGTGAACCTCCCCACTCTGCATAAGAGAGATTACAGCAATATGTTTTTCTTTCCTGGCTGCTGCAGTATCAAATACAAAAGCTGTCAACAAATTAGGCTGCCTTAATAGTATTACTGTCTTTTTACAAGAAGGGTATAAGAGACTGTCAGGCTGCCAGGGCAAGCTGCAGCCAGAGCTACACTCTGCACTGTAAGATGGATGGAATCTTCTTAAGGCCATGCCTCTAAGCCTGAGATTTCCATGTCCACAAAGGCAGCAGCATTGCACACAGAACAGCCCAGGCAACCGGTACTGCCCCAGAAGGGAAAGCAGGAGTTTCCAAGCTCTGGCAGGCTCACAAGCTTGAAACTTGGAAAAGCCTGCCAGCCACATCTGCAGCTTGCTCCTGGTTCCTTCTCTTCTAACAAAGCCTCATGAGCTAGCAGCTTCTGAGCCGCTCACACTACCAGACTGACAATCTTTCCTCTGAGCTTGGGAGCCCCACTGTCCCAGCAGGTGCTGCAGGAAAAGAGAGCATGCCAGTTCCTAAAGAGATACTGCAGTGAAGGAGAAGACAAGCCAGTAATCAGAACGGCACACCCTGCAGCCAGCCTGGCAGGCTGAGGGGTTTGAATGGTGTGCAGACACCTGTGGGATCGGGAAGCCCTCGCCTTCCCTACACCAGACCTCACTGAGAGTGAGCAGCTGGAATGAATTTCACCTCTAGAAAAACACAGAGCATTTCTGTTTGCATGTCTGTTTGCTTCCCCTCTCCAACACAACTCAACCAAGAGCATCACTCCAGGCAGCAAAGGATACATGATGGGCAGCCTGTCCTTCCCCTTCCCTCACTTCCCCCTTCCTCTGTCAGGATGGGAATATTTCTCTGTAAGGATCTGAACCTCCAGTTAACATTATGGACTCAGGAATGCTGTATGAGGTTGGAGAAGCCTTTAGGATAAGGTCTTTGAAACTCACCAAAAATGAAACTAATCCAAATAAACAAACCAACCAAAAAGGAAAATGAAAACAAAATGTTCCACACCCACAAGGCACTGAAATTTTGTTGAGAGCAAAGCAATCATGTCTCATGTTTTTCCTTATGACAGATATCCTTCATATTTCAATCTCCACACCATGCACACAGAGCCAGCTTGCCCAGCTAAGTCCCTTCAGTCTCTTCTTTCCAGTTCTCAAAGCCTAACAAATTCACGGGCAGCATGTGCCTTTACCACATTTTGTCACACAACTTCAGCCATCCTTCACCATAAAAGCTTTGCTACTCAACTTCGACTCTTCCAAATGAATGTGCACCTCTATAAAGGCTGCTGGGCACATCCTGCTTATCAAGTGTGGCTTTCACTGATGGGGTTTAAGAGTGTCAAATGATTAAGCCCAGTTTTCACTGCTTTGAGCATCCACATATCCATCCATCCATCCTCCCAAAGGCTTTTTTAAAGCCCCAAAGCTTGAAAACGGTTTGTAGAACGGCAAAGCTCAATGGGGATCATTATCTGTGTCTGAATTTCCATGGCCATGGGTGAGCCAGGCATAGCTCATTTAGTGTTGAGGCTGCAGGCTGATGAACATCACTTTCATCAGCAACTGCTGCTTATACCGTGGCTCCTTCACTTTCCTGAAGGCCATATGTGAAAGCAGCACAATAAACGACTGGGGAATTCATTTAGGTTAAAAGTTGTGTTTGTTGTACTATCACAACAGAGGAGAGGACCCAAGGGTGACAAAAAGCAGAGGCTGCTTAAAACAAGCAATGGTGCTGAAAAGTGTCAAGCCACATGACGATTAAGCCCGACCCAAAAAGTGGCCATTGCACCTGGCAAAGACAAAAGCCTTATTGTGGGCTAAACACATGTGTAAAGTCATCTGGAACTGGCAAACTCAGGGCTGCTAGGAAGATTTCCAGCAAGAGACAAGGTTTTGGCAAAGCAAAAAGGTGAGAATGTGTGCACAACAAAGCATAAGGCCAACCCAGCCCTTCCCCATCCCACCCAGTCTCAGAGACTACATTTCACCTCACCTACCATCAACATTGTAGACTTTCAGGCCAGCCATGTGCTTGGCTGCTCGGGATTTGGAGGCTGTTAACAAGGCTGGGTTGTAGACTGTGAAATCTCGGTAGTAATTTTCCAGAACCACCAGTGCAGCTCGTTGGATGCTGGGGAAAGAAGAAATAACAAAACAAGACAAACCCCCTCAGATTGAAACGAGCTCTCTTGTCTCCATAAAATATTAAAAAAAAGAAAGGAAGAATAGTGATAGTATTTGGAACAGAGTTGTCACGCCTACAGGACCGTGCAATACACAGAATATTAATTACTCTCTCTAGGACCTGAAATTTCATTTGAGATACAAGGTAAGTATCTCTGCCCTCAGCTCAATAGGAGGATGACAGGAAATCCCCTAAACAAGGGCAGCACATCAAGTGAAGCACTAAAGCTGCCTGCAGCATGGGAAATGACAGAACAAGAGCTCAGCCCACCTCAGTACAATCACTGCTCTGCAGAGACCGTGCTCAGGCTGAAGACCAGAGCACCACACGGGCTTTGCTGCAGCTGGCCAGCCTGGATGGAGGGACCAGCTCAGGATGGATGCTTTTCCCTCTGAGTCATTTCCAGCCGCACCTCGCAGCTCCTCAGACCTCCTCCAGCCCAGCACTGACAGGAGTGTGATCTCTTCAGCTTTCACAGCAAGATAAGATCGCTGCCTGAGGAGTACGGCTGACAGAGACGGGATTACCTCAGTACTGCTTGTTAAACCCCTGGCTAGGGACAGAATGAGGAGCAGTGACACTCCCTCCATCCCTTTGAAGGGATGCCTTTACATAAAAGGATGACGCACGGGAGCACAACAAACACACGCGCCAGCAGCAGGAAAGGCTCAACCCAGAGGTATCTTCCTTTGCGATCATTTGGACAACGGGGAGAGAGATGTCTGTAGGCACTGTTACCGACAAATAGGGCAGCATTTCAAAACAAGCCTGAGCTATGGTGTTTAAAAATGTGGGAATAGGACACAGCTCTCTCCATGCTGCTCTGGCTCTGTGCCTCAGCGTGGCATCCGCCTGGCAGCAGCACTCGCAGCAAATCACCAAGATCACCCACTCACCCAACTGGAGTTTGCCAGGGACCCACACTGAAAATAGTTTTTGCGGGTTCAAAATGAAAATGGAACTGCCAACACATTTGTTGCCAGTTAATTGGAAAGGTCACACTTACCAACGGGGCCTCTCCTAAGGAAAGCAATAAAGTATTCTCACACATGTTACAACATAGGATGAAAACATTATAAGGATGGTAACGTGGGAAAATAAAGACATTAACAAATTAAGCCCTAAATTCAGTTCTCAGCGCTACCACAGATTCCATGTGTGTTCCCGGAGGAGCAATTTAAATTTTCCTGTGCTTTGTGCTAATATTAAACTTCTGCATCACACCCAAGTAATTTAAACACACGCACACCCCACCATCCTCATTCTACAGCTGCCACGCTCCCACTGATCAGTGAATTAAGCACAGATGCCAGCCCATTCAAGAGATTCTGAGAAAGAAGAACAAACCCAGACTTGTTCACTGTGTAGCTTCATCAGTCAGTATTATGGTACATCATCATTTATTTCATTAGCTGTGTACCTTTAAGACGATGAATTTAGCTTTTGAAGCAAATTCCATCTTTAGGATTGTTTGGTGGGGTCTTTTGGATCCAGCTAGGGCATCTTAGAGAAGCTTTACCTTTCAGGTGACACTCCCTCATATTTCCTCACCTTAGGTTTGGTAAAAGCAACTCCACTCATGCACTCAGCTACTGATTTGTGATAAAGAGCCACTAGTTAACCAAGGAAACTATTCTCCTTTGATGAGGTAGTACAGACTGACCCACTGCCAGACACACGTAGACGCTGACACAGAACAGGTGAAAGCCATTTTATTTCTCCCTGCCACGCTTCTGATTTCTGCTGTGAATTTGCTGCAGCCTATAAACAAAATTTCGTAAAAGAAATCATGTGGGAGCAGCACATATTCCCCCTTCTGACTGCATTCAAACATGATCAAGTTTTTCCATGTCCGCTTCCCAGGAAGATAAAACTCCATAGAATTTCATCACAAAATGCAATGTTTGGAAAACTAGGACCAACTCAAAACAGGAAGATAAAAATGAACAGAGTTTTTCTCTGTTAATACACTGTACTCGTTTCAAACAGCACTGGAACTTCCATTCCAGCAGCAGGAAATGTCTGGGAGCTCCACTGACCAATTAGCTCTATTAGGACAAAACACAATGCATCACAGCAGAGAATAATTTATTTTTATACATACACATTTTCCCTGGACCCCACTGACAGCATTATCATCAGGATGCCAGCTTTCCCCACCTAACACCCCTTCCATCCCCTCATTAAATAACCTTCCCCACCAATGCATTGGCATGTGCACCCAAAATCCAAACACAACTAAGCTTTTACATTGCAGCAAGCAACTATCATTGACCTGAAAGTTAAAGCCCAGGCGTTTGTTGCTGATGGAAATCCAGCACAGGCTCAATCCCACACATGAGATATCCAGTCACACAGAGGGGTCTGCTCTCTGGGAAGAGAAAGGTAATAAACATCAGTGTCCTGAATTTCTACCAGCCCATTTCTGTCTCCCATGTAGTCCATCCTAAGCATGGCAGGTTAGGAAGACAGCTACAACTCCTCAAATTCTCTGTTCCAGGAGGGAAAAAAAAAAAAATAATCAGAAAGAAGCTGCAGACAAGTAAATTAGAAGGGTCACAATAATTCACAAGAGCGAGGAAAAGGCTGAATCAGAGCCTCCTGGGCTGTGTTGCTCAACCTCTTCACCCACATCAAGGGGAAGCCTCACCCTGCCCGGCGCAGGACAGCCAGCCCTGCCCCACACGGGAGCTGCAGAGCACCGAGAACCCAAGCGGGCACGGCGCCCCAAGCACGGCAGAAGGGCACCCAGCGCTCTTGTGCAACACCCCACGCCAGGAGGAGCGCGACCGCGGCCACGGGAGCATCCAGAGCAGCCCGGAGGAGTCAGCAGGAGCAAAGCGGAACGCCAAGGAAGGCTGCTGTCTCCCAAGAGAAATCCAGGCTTCTTGGGCTCCCCGCTGCAGGGCAGACCCTCTGCTGCCCTGCGAGCAAGGTGAAGCGGCTGCAGGAAGCCGCCTCTCCACCCACACGGCAGCTCCAGCGGGAATGGAAACCGGCAGCCTTCCTGCAGGCCACGTCTGGAGAGGCAGGGGAGAGGCGGCTTCCTCGCAGCACCGTCCCGGGAGGAGTTCAGCACCATGTCGGTCACCGCATTCATTCACCCCGCACTTGAGCGAGCTGGGCTGAGGCTCTCCCTTTGTTCAGCACGTCGAAAGAATGGGGAGGGGCAGGAAGAAAACGAACAGAAAGTTTCGATCCTCAACCGCCTGTATGCCAGAGGTCAGAGCGAGGATCGTTCTCATGCCCCATCCAAAGGCTCCGGCAGCCCAGGACGTTTCAGGCATTGCAGCAAACTACCAGAACTATGCAGAAAAAGCACATCACAGAAACATAGAAATCGTCACAGAAAGGACCCTAAAGATCATCTAGTTCTAACCCCACCCCCCCTCCACCCCCGCCACGGGCAGAGAACAAAAAGCAGGCCACAAAAAGCATTTCCACGCAACAGTTCGGATTCAAAACTTATGGCATGCGAGCAAAACCTCTTGCACAATCCAGCGGCCTACTGGAAACACAGATTTCCTTGCAGGCAGTGTTAGTGAGGCTCCATGCTTTTGTTGCTTTGCATTTTGTGTAGTTGGAGGGTTGCTTTTTTCTAATTATTATTTTTACTCCCCTGAAGAAGGCCATGTCACAGCATGCTGCCAAGAGGGAAAGCAAACAAGCAGACCCAGCAGAAGCACAGTGGCATTTGGCAGCAGAGAAATGCAGAGCCCTTTACTAACAGTAATGAATTAACTTTTACAGGGCATCCAAGGAAGCGGAGGAGGGGACTACGTGACACAAAGGTAGCAACTATTTTTTTTCTCTCAAAAGGATAAGTCAGGAGCAGTTTCACCTGAGTGCTTGCTGCTACAAAAGATTGGAATATTTGCAGTCTTGCCATACACCGTGCCTCAGAGGCCATTTTGACTTTGTATTTGCATTCTGTGACACAACTGCACCAATACTGAAATTGGCTTTTCTTGGTGGATTTCCAGGAAAACAGGCCAGTACTATCCTGAACCAAAGCACAAGGAGAGAAGCCTGTTTATGTCATCAAAATACTGGCTTTGGACACTGGTCGTTTCTAGGAAAAGGGTTTTGAAGCTTATGAAGTGGTGGGAAAAGGTTGGTGAAAATAAAAATGAGAAGAGAAAAAAAGATTAAAATTGAAGCCACACCTCTATGCACCTGTCATTCACAGGGTTTTAGCAGTTTTGTGCTTTCCTGCTAAGCTAGAAATGTAGCCTGTCATGGTACTATACCAAACATCAGCAGACACTGAGAATTATCGAGAGCAGAGGAGTGCCCCATACTTTTGCAACAGATCTGTGTACACATCCAGAAAGAGCTGAGCTGTTTGCTACCAGGGCATTCTTGCTATGGATGCAGATCTTGCAGCATCAGGGTTTAGAGCGAGCCACACACACCTAAAATACACAGGGATAGTCAGAGGTTTGACGACTGCTGTGTTAATTGAGGGCTGAGGAAGCCTGGGGTAATTTAATCAAATGGTTCCCAGCACAGATTCCTCTCCTCCAAACAACTTTTTTTTAACGTTCTTCAAAACAGACACAGTATCAAAACAAGCCAAGGTCTCTGGGCACATAAAAACACTTGCCACAGCCAATTGGGAAGTTTGGCACCTCAAAGAAAAGCTAAGCAAAGATTCCACAGAGCGACCTTCCAAGGAGAGCCAGCTTTGCCTTACCAGATGTCTCCAGCCTACAAGTGCACCAAGCTTCCCTACTGCAAGAGATGCTGGGGTCTCCTGGAGCACTGAGCTGCTCATCCACAGCACTTCCTACTCTCTAGCAGTGCTATCAGCTCACACCCAACAGGCTCAGAGGACTTCTCTGCCTTCCCCTGCCCTACAATCACATCTCCCTCCCAGAAAAGTCCCTTTTTTCCCTTTCTCATACTGTTTTGCCAGAGCTAGGGCTCAAGCTCCTGATCCTTCACCATGCTGGATTGTTTTCCCAGAGCAAAGTCACCAGAACTAGAAATAAAACTGGAAATAGACAATTGAAGTGAAAATGCTTCCCACACTAACATCCCTGCTGAAAATTATTACAGAAGGGATTTCCACCATGCTCCAGGCAGACTTGCCTCCCTGCTCTTAGCTACAAGGTGAGACCAGCACAGGCTGCCCAGAATAGATGACCCTGGGCAGCACTGCCACACCAGGGCCCACGAGCTGGCAGAACACAAGGGATTCAGTACTCACTGTCCTTCCCAAGCAACACCTTGGAGCAAAGCTCCCGAGAGGACTGAGGTCGTGCAGAAGCACTTTGCAGTGCTGGCAGAAGCACAAATGCCTTGGCTACAGTTTTGTCCTCTCCAGTAAACAGAGCCCGACTCAGATCTCAGCAGAGATGCCAAGACAAGGAACTTCTTCAGCAGCTGTGGCCAAACAAGCAGAGCAGAAAAATGCCTTTTGATCGTCATAACTACAAGAGCATTTCAGTTTGGTACAGTCAAGAGAACAGGACCGCAGCCCCTAGGAAAAGGAAAACCACATTTTCTTGTCAGACAACCACAACTGAGATCTCCGCTTGGCTAAGGCAGGCAAGCGCAATCCTCGCCCTCCTTGGAACAAGGCCCCGGGCAACCGGGACACAGCAAGCTTGTTTTAGATACCCAACTTCTGGCATTTGGTGAGGCAGGGAAAAGAATTTGCCAAGTCAAACCTTTATCAGAGAAGAAAACATCATTGTAGTAGCAGTTTGTCACCGTGATGGCAGCGCAGCTGCTGCCCCTGAGGAAGCGAACATCCATCCTTTAATGGTGCAGTTTATATGGAACCCAAACACACGGAAGGTTTGCCCTAGTTTTGTAGTGACCAGTCTCTGTCTTTCTCTCTCCTCACAGCCTTTTTTAACAACATGAAAATGACAGAACTTAAAGTGTGTCTCCATCTATATCCAACACTGGACATCTGAGCAACACGACTGTTGTAAATTTAAGGAGAGCACCAGCCCAGCTTTTAACTGCAGATCTCCCCTTCTCCACCCTGGGCAGTCCAAGACACGTTGCTCTCCAACAGACACTCCATTACAAGTCTCATCTTTTGCGAGATAAAAATCAGAATCAGCACACTGATTGAGGAATACAATACACTGAGCTGAGCAATACAATAGTTCACTGCTGATGTAGAAGGGATTTCAACATAGAAATTTTCTGAATGAGAGACAGAGGAGTAGAACTCATTTTCAGGTTGGGTTTTTCGGTTTGTTTTCCTCAAACCTTAAAAGCAGCCTAGTCAAAACCCTCCAGTACAGGTGAAAAAGAAAAAGATCCCTGCAAGTCCATTACTAACGTTGCTGTTACATTTGAATGTTTTCATTTTGAAGAGAAGCTGTGAGTACTTTTAAAAACCAGGATTTTACAAGAGGGTATGACCAAACTTGGGGGCTGGGGGGAAATCAACTCCTTTACATCGTACAACCCAAACAAGCTACTTACTTAAGCCTTCCTGAGGAATCCTATAAAAGTCCTCCCAGGCCAGCACTAAAAAGATGCTGCTACAGAAGTACAGAGCACTAAGTTTTAGCCAGCAGCTATAAAACCGCAGTAAACCCAATGGCATGCTCCCACTGCAGTGCTCCTTCTGAGAAACTTCCAAGCCTGATACCTCAGGAAGTTAACTGGTCTTTAGGGTACCAGCACACAGCCTGAATGTTTTCCCCAGTCACCTTTATTGGTAGAACCTCAAAATTTGATGAATGCTTTCCCAACAGCTGCACTGCCCTTCCTTCCACTTCCAACAGCTGAAGGTGGCAGCTAGCATAATAGACTAGGAAAAAAATCCCAAGACACTACTGGTAACATATAGTGGGGAGGAAGAGGAGGAGAGCACAGTCCTCTCAGTCAAGGAGTGGTCTGAAAGGTTCAATGATATGATTTGCCAGGAAAGGACAATCACTGTGTTGACGTCAGATGCTGTGACAGCACCACATTTCTCTTCCTCAGTAACACAGTGAACATCTCGTTTCACAGTACGCAGTGCCAAGGGAGACAAAGATCGTAAGGACACTTGTTACCTCCAACATCATATTCAACAGACAGAAAATGAAATAAGCTGTAAAAGTCTAACATGAGTTTTAGAAACGATGGAGGTTCTGGAGCACCAGAAGAGCTTCCTATGAAAGGCAGAGGACTCTCTTTGAAAAAAAAAGGAGGATTTAATCCCTTGCTGAGACTAAGCTTCTTGCCAGATTCCCTGTATACAATTCTAGGAGGCTTTATTGCAGCAGGTCAGCCTAGGTAACTGGAAAGGCTGCCTTCCAGCCCCTCACAGAGTAGCAAAAGGGAGTTTAACATGTGGCAAAGCCACATGGCCCCAGTTGCCTCAGCCCATCCATGGAGATGGGTGAGTGTACAACAAGAGCAGCTTCAGGAGCTGCATCTGAAAGAGAAGCTTGTGAAAGCCTGAACATGTGTTGCCACAAACTTCTCCCTCAGAAGGCTGAGGAAGCCAGATGCCAGCAGAGCAGGCTCCAAAGCAAACTGCCCGCATCCTCTTATGCCAAGACCACCTCTCCAAGGGGAACAGCATGTGTGGGGAGGTGTTGTCAAGCACTTACTCACCATGCAGATATCTAGAAGAACCACTAAATCCAAATGGCATAGCTCACAGATTAGCCAGGGCACAACAGCAGCTTTCAGGCACTCACAGCTTGGGCTGCACTTCGGCCAGTTCCTCAGACACCAATAACCACATGCAGATGCCCCAACAGCTCTCAAATGAGACACCCAGTTCCCTTTGATCCCATACAATGCATTCAAACAGGTGAAGGCACTACCTTCTCATCAAACAGAAAGGGAACTCTTGCTACCAGCATCCCGTTGCTCCAGGGTCTGCTGCAACACAGACAAGGAACATGAGAGGCAAAGGAGCTGCCCGTGCCCTGCCATGTACCTGCCATGTCCCAGACACCTGTAGTGAACCAAAACAACACCCAGCCAGACATCCACACCTCAAGCCCAGCCCAGCACCCTCAGGAGCCACTAGTCGTTTAACTGGACATGGAGAGCAGCAGCTACTGGATCCAGCAGCTAGAGCTCAGAAAGGAGTTTTCCAAATGCACTGTTAAGCAAACCAAGCATTTGCCTCCATGATATGGTTTTGCCAAGTGGTGGGGTATCCTCAAGAGAGCTAATGAGAACACTGTCTTGCTTATTCATGGGAAAAAAACCCACAAACAAACCACCAGCTACCGTCTGCTCACACTAAAGTAAAGCCAAAGCTGTGAAAGGCTTTCTTCATCCATTGAGCAAACTGGCAGTTTGGGAAGGAAAGCAGTGAGAGAAGAACACAAAGCAGACAACTTAAGTGAAAAGGTGATGGGAAGAAGCTGCTGTTGAGCTTTCCCCACAAACCTGGACAGCATGGTCGATACAGGCACACCAGAAAGACACAGGTGTCGCCAAAGCAGGGACAGGTTGGCCTCCCCACGCACTGTGGGTGTTGCATCCAGCTGCCAGCAGTCCAAGAGGATCCACTTGTCCACACCCAATTCTACACAGACCCGTGACGAATTTGAGAGAGTTGGGGATGCTGCTGAAGTCAATCTTACAGTCAGCATTTGCACAGCTGAGCCAATTATTGAGGCCAGTGAGCCCTGTGGAAGGAGACCTGCATGGCTCAAGATAATAATGTACAGAATCCAGTCTCACAGCCGGAGATATGACTCTAAACCAAGCCCACAGCAGTAAGCTACCATCCATTTGTGCACCATGTCCAGCCCTGAATCTTCGAGGACATGACCTGAGGTGCTCAAGACCAGTCCCTCAGGCTTGGGCCAAGGCTGGTCCCCTGTAGGTCAGCTGGACTGGGGAGGAGAAGCAAGGACTGGAGGCTCTCCTTTCCCCAAGCTCAGCAGATGAGCAGACTTTTGCAGACAGAGCCCTGCCCCACCAAAGAGGACTCCTGCAGACTGCAGGAATCCACGGGGCCTGATGGGATTCACGCAATACTCCCCAAAGAGCTGGCTGATGTCATCGCAAAGCCTCTCTTGGTGATTTTTGAGCAGTCACTGTCCTGATTTCCAAGAAGGGCAAGAAGGAGGATCCCAGAAACTACAGGCCTGTCAGTGTCACTTCAGTGCCTGATAAAGTGATGGAGAAGATTATTCTGGGAGGTATTGAAAAATACCTGAAAGACAACACAGTCATCACTCACAGCCAGCACAGCTTCATGAGAGGAAAGTCCTGCTTATTAAACCTCATTTCCTTATGACAAGGTAACCCACAAAGCTAATCAAGGGAAGCCAGCTGGTGTAATCTTTTCGGATTTCAGTAAAGCTTTTGACACTGTCTCTCACAGGATCCTACTGGACAAGATGTCCAGCACACAACTAGATAAACACACCACGTGATGGGTGAGCCATTGGGTCAGGTGCAAAGGGTTACAGTGAAGGGGGTGACATCAGACCGGGGACCTGTCACTAGTGGGGTTCCACAGAGCTCCATCCTAAGCCCTGTGCTCTTCAGCACCTCCATAAATGACTTGGACACAGGACTGGAAGGGACACTAAGCAAGCACGCAGATGATACAAAACTAGGAGGAACTGCTGATGCCCTTCAAGGCAGGGAGTCCCTGCAGAGGACAAATTACAGGGCTGGGCAATTACCAACCATATGAAGTTCAACAAAGGAAAGTGACAGATTTTGCACCTGGAATGGGGCAATCCTGGATGTAAGGACAGACTGGGGAATGAGTAAGCTGAGCAAAATAATCCAGGTAGAAAAATACACACACAAACAGTAAAGCTGCACAGGTAACAGACATATAAATTACTAGTTCCACAATTCTACCACTGCATCGCTGTGCAACTAGACAATATTTCTTTGGGAGGGGTGAGGAAGGATCGATCTGCTGACAGGATTTTTTTTTGCAGCAGCAGCAGCATTAGCTTAGGAAGTGATGTGGAACTACGATCAAACCTTTATGTAGTTGAGGGGTGCACCTAATATTTCTGAGGGAGGCGTAACCTCTTTCAGAAGTTTCTAAACACTTGAGGTTATATTTAGGATTTAGGGAGTTTCAACCAAGTCGGGGGACAGAACAATACACAAACTCCTTCAGAACACAGGAGTTAGGAGCAAGATCACAAGCTTACCCTGCACGCAAGGGTGAGACAGGCACTTGGTGCAGACACAAGGGATGAAATACCAGGCACCCCCGAGCCCTGAGCTACAGGGTACCACTCAACCTCCAACTCAAGCTTGTGTCCTGCTCAAGCATCCAGGAACCCTGCACCAAGTCGGCAACATATGGGACCCTGGATCACCATTTCCAGTTCCTGGGAGCAGCATAATCCACGACAGCGATGCATTTCCTCCTCCCAACATACACCCATGTTATGCCTCTGATCAGTCTGAGCCTCAAATGAAAAGTATATGCAGGAACTGGCAGGTATGGCAAGAAGTTTAAACGAGTTTGCATTTTCACAAGATAATTTAAAGCCTGTTCATGCTTCAAGTAAGGCCAGTCTTTAGCCAAGGAATTCTTCAAGCTACATTAATAACTGTGAAGTAACTAAGGGTGGGGCTTTTTGTTAGTAGTTTTTTGAGGGTGGGAGAAAGGGTTAGTTGCTGATTTAGGGTGGTTTTTTAAGTCAAAGCTAAGAAATACAGCTTTAATTCCAGGGAAACAACAGAAACAAAGTGTTCAAATCCTCTACTGGCAGCAAAACTCCAGTGCTGTAATAGGACTTTACATTTAGATGCTGCAGCCATGAAACATCAGCACTGAGCTCTTGACCCCACTGCTGCCTGGTAGGATGCTCTCTCAGGAAAGAGGACCACCTCCTACTTGACCCCCCCGGAGGAGATGGGAATTAATGTGGCAAGACTTTGAATGAGGTTGTCTTTTGAGTCAATAGAGCAGATTTAACTTATTCCAGGATTCCTCTCAAAACACCTGGGAATATTATTCTCCTGCAAGCCTATGCAGACAGGCCTGGCGAGGCAGCATCCATGTTAGGCACTAACAGACCTTTGCACACAGAGGGGTATCAGCTCTCAAACTACAGCCCAGTCCTCCCTGCTCAGCATCCCTCCACCACACAGCACCCCTCACAAAGCTCCAACCCAGCAAGCTGTGCACAAGCAAGCGCCACCTGATTTTATAACCAGCACTAAGCAACCCTACGAACAACACTGGGGCCGCAGGGACACGGCCTGCAGTTCTGAGCTCAGAGAGAAAATCCAGCCCCAGAAAGGATGCAGATAACCCTCTACCAGGACTAGAGGAGTGCAAGCCAGAGTCAGCAGCCTGAAGCTCCCAAACAACAGCCAAGGTCCTTGCTGCTGTGCCAGGAATCTGTTTTCCCGTCAGCCAGGGAACAGCTCTCCCCACACTGTCAGCTGATGTCCCCACTTGACCTAAACTGCACAAAAGAAGTTGAAGCACTGAAGTTCATTTAAGCATGTACTGGAGAGGGAATCGAGTTGTAAGTGAAAATATTGCCTTCAGTTTTATAGCCATTAATACATAAATAATTTTTTAAAATTCTATTACTACCACACAGCTCCCTATTAACTTTTCCTTATTTCTTCAGCGTGGAGTCAGGAATTAGCATCCATATTTCTTGGACATTATTTGTTGTGCTATATGCAAATTGTAAATTCACAGTTCCTTGTCCTTTTAACAAAAAGTGAGCCTCTTCTTTTCCCCTAAAGGGCATACAGCTCACTTCTTTGCAGAATATTTGTATTTCATCATTCACCACAAGAAACAGATGTCAAAGGTTGAGGGGGTGGATTTTTTTTTTGCAGCATTTGAAGATAAAAGCACCTTCATGGCCACAAAATTTGTTCGGCAGCTTAGGGTGGCCATCTGTCTCTGTGGGTGGTACACACAGGCACTTCAGAGGGCATGGCCAGCAGGGGAACAGAAATTCCATGACAAACGCCCTAAGTACAGGGTAGGCTGGAGTGCATACCGTTCTTGGACGTCTGGGCAGCGTTGGTTTTGAAAGACAAGCCAACAAGAAAGGAAATCCCTGCAGATGAACCCAATGGCATTTCCTCCACACCATCTCGTTCAGAAAGATGAAGCCGAGCAGCTCCTCACCAGGCAGCAAGTAACACTGTACTGGCCAGGCGGGTTAATAATTGACAGTGGGCACTTCACCTACAAGTAGGCTTGTAAACTTTTAAAGTATTAAGTATTCCAAAAATGCAAGATTGCTCCAGGGTATAACAATCAGCCTGCACCACTTGCCCTTGCTGCCTGGTGCATCTGCAGGAGCGCAAGTAAGACTGGTACGTGGCCTGGGGTCTGGTACACTCAGCTCACGCTCCTCCTGGTGAGGAGGAGAGGAGAGGTGGTGTGTGCACAACGGGTGCTGGGGGTGATCAGGGATCAAGATCGAGGAAGGGAGGAGAGAAGGGTAGAAAGATGTGGGCACTTCAGGCTCTCTCTTTATCAAAACGAGGAGCAGCTCCATATGAAAAGCCGTATGTAAAATCTGGAAAGCGTATGCAGGCAGGTAAGAAAACACGCTCCTTTCAGAAAAGCACAGCCCTTCCAGGCTTGGAGACAGACTTTACCGCATCAGAAACTCCCAGACAAGTTGTGCATGTGGTCAGATACCTATGGTCCATCCTAGACTTTCCGCTCACCTCTAATGAGGAGTACCTGGCAATCCTGGAGCTTGCTGTTCACTTCTGTCACAAACAAGCAGCCTCTTAATAAGGTGTTGCTCTGACCCATGTCGTAAGTCCTAGCTGAACTTTGCTGGCAACGCACCCCTTGCACCACGAAACAGATCCTTGTAAAACAGAACAAGGCACCATTCCCATAACTCATCTGGAACATCAAAGGAGACTGCTCCCTACTCAGCAGGGAACAGCACTTTTTTTTCAGAGGCTACTGGAAAATTCCCTTCTGCAATTCCACGGGTACCCTCCTGGCTAGAGCAATCATATCTCCGCAGCACCATCCTCCAGAGGTGAGGCAGCAGACACAGGCAGGGGGGAAAAGTATGCCTGTGACTAAAAATGGTTAAGAATGTGGCTGAAAGCCTCTTCCCATAAAACTCATTATTAGTTCATCCACAAGTCAGAGCTTTCTTTCCTACTCCATGACTGCTCCATGGCATGGGGTGTTTGAAAGGTCCTAATGCTCAACTTCCTACTGTGAACAGAGTTCAGCAAGCTCAGGGATGGGAGCATGGAAAAGCTGCCCAGATGAGCTGCAAGAAGCTGCAGAGATGATGAGTTGCAAAAAAGGGGGTTGTAAACACCCAGTTTTGTGAAGTGCTGCTGGAGAGACACTGGCTTAGCGGTCACAAGTCTGACACCTCTCAGTGCTTAAGAAGCTGCTCTGGAGGAGACCCCTCAGTTTCCCCAGGAGCTTCACACTTGCAGATGCAATTAACACCCATTTAGTCAGCTATCCCAGAACTTCTTGGGAGGGGAGGCTGATCAGTGCTGGTGCTCATCTTGTTTTGTGATGGGCAGGAGAAACTCACACAAATGGGCATCAGGACACCTTGTACAGATTTCAGGACAGGGAAAATGTATTCAAGAACAAGGCTAATTTCACACAGGCTGGAGGCTCCGGCAACAGAGCTGGTCTGCAAAGTCTGCGTAACATGCTGTTCAAGCAAGTTCCTGCAATCAAAGCAACAGCACAGTTAATAATACGTTTTTCTGCAGAACAAGGTAAAAACTCATCAGCTCAATCTGTCTCATCAGTGTGCATCACTACAGAAGATGATGAGATTGAAGAAACCCCAAGGAGAAAGGAGGGTCAGTGTAATTCCTCAAGTCCCTGGGAACACAGACCAAACAAACTGCACACAGGGGAGAAGAATCCTGGGGTGTGTCCAGCAGGATTTAGCTCGGCAGGTACAGCACTGCACTATGGTGCACCAATGCTTCTTCTGCAGTCCCACTTATGACTGCCCTACTGGAAACAGAAATATCCCAGAAGTGTATGTGTGGGATCAGTCACACTATGAAGGAACAATGCAATTAGACACACAGTGTGAAGTTCCTTCACCAGAAACCAGCAAGATTTCAGCAGCTCTTGCTCAGGGAAGAGACCCAGCTGCCTAAACCCATGGTTACAACCATGCTAGAAACTGAAACCAAGATGTATATACTCAGTGGAAGCTTTCCTTTTGAGGAGTAGAAAGATTTTAGAACAGCGTAAGTGTTGACACAACTCCAGGCAAGAGCACTCTGTGCCGTCCAAATGCTGACCTCGTGCTCTTCATCAGAAGAAAAAAATCACCCTTGATATGGGGAGGCATATTTGAGCAACAAGATCAGATGTCAATGCTTACAAATGCAGCCTGGAATACAGAAAAGCCTATTCCCACTCCTTAGCCCTCCACACACTCCCTCAGTAGTGAACGAAGTACCAGTGGCACCAAGTGATGCCTGACAAGAGAGCACTCATCAGATTAATCAGTAAATACTGACAACCTAGAGATCAGCTTTATAAGCAACAGGTCCAACAAATACACAGAGCAGCTGGGAGACAGGCTGAATGCGTTCCCCTTCCACAGAACACGTCTGCATCTACTTTCTTTTGTGAGTGTGTGCAAGCCACCAGGTCTCTCAGTAAGGTATTGACAGTTCCTACAGGGAAGGTACAGGGTTTTCAGACAGGTACTTTTGAGGAAGCAGCTGCTCCCTTCCTGAATTTTTAGACCACAGTTCAGCAAACATCCATACAAATGGAGATGGGTAACAGGGCTACAGGGAATGTTCAAGCACACTTTTACCATACAGAACTGCTATTTCTGAGTATTAAGCTTCTCTTGATTAGATTGACAAGAGAACACTGACCAGCTCACAGCCATCTGCAAAACTTGAATCCTGATTCCAAAGGTGTACACAGGCTTCCCCACCAGCTTCCCAGCCAGCTGGTTCATGAAGGCAGGCCCACGCCAGAAAGGACAGTGTCCTGGTTTTCTCCAGGATTGTGTTACTTTTCTTCCTAGTACACTGATGTTTGGGTTGTTGCTAAGTACTGCTTACTCTAAGTCAAGGACTTTTCAGTTTCCCATGCTCTGCCATGGGAAGAGCGAGGTTGGAGTTGCATAAGAAGCTGGGAGGGAGCACAGCCAGGACAGCTGACCCAAACTGGCCAAAGGGATATTCCATACCACAGAACATCATGCTCAGTGTATCATCTGAGGACAGCTGGCCAGGAGACACCAATCACTGCTTGGGAATGGGCTGGGCATCCATCAGTGGATGGAGAGCAACTGTATTGAGCATCACTTGCCCTCCTTGGGTTTTATTTTCCTCTCTCTCCCCTCTTCATTACAATTACTCTTATCACTGTTACTATAATTAATATTATATTTTACATTAATTAAAATATTAAACTGTTCTTATGTCAACCCACAGATTTTACCTTTTTTCTGATTCTTGTCCCCATACTACATAGTGAGGTGGGAAGGAGTGAGTGAGGGGCTGTGTGGTACTTGCCAGCTGGGGTTAAACCATGACAGACACAAAGATGACTGAAACTCCTACTATTTCAAACAGCCCAACATGAGATGAGCTATCACAGCCCTGCTTCTCATATACCTGCTGCAAGGATGAGCAAAAAGGAGGAGAAGGATCCACTCTGAAACATTTCTAACCTCAGAAAACCACAACTAACTATACTGCAGCCCAGCATTCAGTCTATGTGAAAGATCAGTAATTACCACATGTATTACAAGCCATTCATTTTCTTGAGCTGTCTAGACTAGCAAAGCTCTAGGGTGGGAAAGAGTATTCACTGGATAGGAAGGCAATGTGTTTAGCACCCTAACTTCAGAAAAGGTGGGGTTTCTCCAGCAAGATCCTTCCTACAGGTTTCTGAGCCATAAAGACAGTACTGAACTGTGGATGACAAGTCTCATCAGCATCCCTATTTACAGGGAAGAACCAAAGCCTCTGCTGCAAATCCAAGCCTCCACTCGCAAAAGTATCGGCCTTTCAACTGAAAAGTTATCTACTCTTGTGCTCCCCCACCTTTGTTTCCTTTTGTTGTTGCTTTCAAAGTCTCGCCACCATTCCCACCCAACCTCCTGCATTTTCCCAGGCTTGACCTTTCCTGCATCTCTGCTGCTCCCTACTCTTTACCCACACATATGAGCAGAAAGCATTTGCCCTGCGTGGCAACCCTTCCTACCAGGAGCAGCACAGCAGTCAGTGAGCTGAGACTTGGCAACACGCTCATCGAGACTCCTATTTAATTTTCACCTCCCCCCTCCAAGCTCCTGAATCAATGCCAAAGGGAACGTTCGTTTTGGCAGTCAGGTCTCCCAGAAGAAAAGTTATAGCCAAAGTGCTGGGGGTGGGACCAAGCCAGCCTATTAATAGGCTGATTATAATATGAATTTGGGGAACTACTCCCAAATATGCTTACCCTCCTGGACCTAGGGCTCTCAGGGTGGAGTGGAATACCTAACTCAGCACTTTCAACTTCTTTACTGCGTTTGGAGCCAGGGAGGGTGGAAAATCCTGTCTGTACCCTGCCTCGCAAAAACATGGTTTGCCAGAAGGGCGGCTGAGCTATTGTTTTCTTCCCTTCTCCCCCAGAAAACATGTTGTTCTCATACTTACATAGCAGCTCCCTCTGCCTCACCAGAAAAGACCTAGAATTGGAAAATTGCCATCTTGGATGAAAAAGGGTGCTATCAACAATTTTGCTGTGAAGAACAAAAAAAAGAGCTACTCCAAGAAGCAACACTGAAAAATATAAGATGTCTCAAGTCCCTTCTCACCACCAGCTTCTCCAGAGCAGACTAGACTGCTGAGGAAGACAGACTCCATGGATTTTTAGTGATCAAAACTTTTAAGATATCTGAGAGTGTAAACAGACAAAAGGTTTTGATTTCAGGAGACAATCAGATTGCTATACCTGTTAAAGCATGCTGCTTCCTTCCAGGCGGCAGCTCAGAACCTCTCCAAGCCCCCTAAAAAGTGCTGGGATGAGGTAAGCATGCATAGTGGCAAACAGAGCCCAAAGGGAGCAGCAAATGGTATAGGGCTACTCCATCATCGTTAGAACCACCTCTCCAGCACGCCCACAAGGCTGCTTCTCCAGTCTTCCTGAAATCCAGACTGTCCTTTCATGTCTTCACATTTTCCCATCAACAGACCTCCCACTCCAGCCCCATGCCTCAGCCAGAGAGTCAGCCAGAGGCAGAAGGCAGCACCTTGTGACCCCGACCCACATTTTGCCAATAAGCATGACAAGACCTTCATGAAAACGCTGCAAAATTATGCCATGAAGATGATCAAGTTCTCTTTTTGTTCATGTTTCACAAACATCTCACAATCCTAAGCCCTTGGAAGCTGAAGGAGATATTAACTACGTTCACTTTTTACACAGTTTGTCACATTGGAGCCACACTCTTTATCAAAATCAGAAGCTCTTCTTACCACTTACACACAAGTAACACTCAGAGAGGACAAACTCTTCCTTAGCTGGGAGACACCTGGCCCCTGATCAAACCTACAGTTTTACCTTTGCAGCAGTAAATATGCAAAGACACACAGGTTTCAAAACACATGTCAATACACATTAAACTCATCTGTCAAACTAAGGAAAAAGGAACACTAGTTTAGCATTATCAGACACGCTTGACGAGACTCTTCTGTAACACAAGACACTGAAGCATCCATGTGCTGCATGGCTTGCATTCAACGTACCAAACAAAACTGAAATCAGCTTGCCAACAAACGAGAAGTTACAAGTTTTCACACATCTCAGATTTTACCCTCGCTTTTACAACTCTTTGCTGCCTTAGCATCACCCAAGACATTTCAAAACCCTCCTGCAAAGAAAGAATTGGAGAAAACGCTGTTTTTAACACATGTCCTATTAAATATTTAGGCCTTGATTCTCAAGCGCATTCTTTGCCTCTGATGGCAAATTAGACATGCAGACTTTGGCAGTTGTAGAATCTCAATTCCTCTGAACATAAACCCACAATCTACCACCAAGCAAACTCTCTCAAACCAAATCTGCATGCTCTGTGTGTGTATATATGGGTAAATACAGACACATACCAAACTTTCTCTGCACAATTCACTTGTGATTGAACTGCCTCATCACACCTCAAGGCACAATACTGTGGCACAGGGAAACTTTGGTAGTCATCTTTCCATCTCTCTCATCTTATAGGCTATGCTGGATCACTGACCACAGAGCAATTAAGTTTAAAAAAATTGATTGGTACTTGCCAGCAACAGATATTCATTTTTTTGAATCATTTTCATTTTTTGAAATCCTGAAAGAGGCATTTAAGTCCATGGGTGCATTTCCATTACAGAAGAGGGGTTCTCCCCTTCACATTTTATAGAGAAGGAAAACAGAGTCCAGACCTGCTTCACCCAACAGGCCTCGAGTTCTTCTATTAAGGCAGAAACATCCAGGAGAAAACACCCGGACTTGAGCTTCAACCACTAAATCTGCTTCAAAGCAATTCCATTGCTAAGCTAATGGCTGCAGGAGACTGTTCCTACATCCACTTAAAGCAGCAGATGCTAATCTCTTCATCTGCCACAGATACACATGCCATTGGGGTCTGGACAGGATAAGCTGAACAGATGTTTAAGTGCACGTTCAGCCTGGGGAATCATCTCCAGGGCTCAGCTGCTAGCTTCACAGGACACAGGAACTAAGGGATTTCTGGAGAGCTTTGCAGGACACAGGAACTAAGGCAATTCAGACACCTGTCCTTTTTTATACCGTTGCTGAGGGAAGCACTAAGCAGGAAGGTGGAAGCAGCATGCATGTGTCATACCTACAGCTCCCAAATACTCGCACAGACATCCAACCCAGCAAACTGATCCATACCTGACGGCAAAAAGAGCATCATGCTGCAAAACCTTCAGCCCCTGCCACATGGCCTGGCCTGCTGTCAGGAGTCTCTGAGCAATTATGCTCTGCATGGCCTGAAGGGCTCTTCCCAAAGCAGTGCCTGGCCCGTACAATCAAAACGCACAAGCCAGCCCCAACTACACAAGGAGAGCTCTCCATTTTCCTCCAGTAAGGAGACAGGGCAAGAATGCCAGGGAAGGATCTTAAAGATCTCATCAGGCATAGCCCAATGACCATCCCAAAGTTGTGACGTCAGCTCTTTCCATTTACTGAAATGCACAGGACTCCTCTGAGGCAGGTACAGCCTCTCCCACACTCAGAGAGGGGGCAGAGAGATTCAGTTTGGTAACTTTGGAGGGACTCCAGGAATTCTTCTGGGGGAAGATTCAGGAACCAGCAATAACACATACTCAAAAGCAGCCGATGCTTCATGCGACAGCAGAGCCACGCTTATCGACGCCACCGGACTCCAAGGGCTTGTACCCACCTCAGGTGTCCCAGGCTGTAGTAGCGCGACTCTCCGTCCGTGGAGCGAACCACCTTGACGGTGAACATGGGCTGCAGCTGCCGCAGCTCCAGCAGCACGATGGCCAGGTAGTGGATGAAGAGCAGGGCGTCCACCAGAGACACGGCGTACTGCACTATCCCTTGGTAGTTGGTGTCCTTCGAGTCCAAGATGCGAACGCCGTAGAAGAGCCAGTAGGAAAACACAAAAAGGAATATGAGGACCAGCAGAAGGGCCCGAAACACAAACACCCTCGGTAGGTCTGCCTTGGGTTGGCGGAAAAAAAGAGCCCAGGTCCCAATCAGGAGAATGAGGAGTTTAAACGCCACAGAGATGAACAGTCCCTCACAGACAGTACCACACGGCTCCAGATCATCTCGCCACAGGATCTGGGGTAACAGAATGAAGGCAATGGGGGTAAGGAAGACTAGGAGTCCGAGAACAGCTGCCACTGTTAAGCCCAGGTAACGTTTGCAGTCCAACCCAACGCTGTCTTCCAGATCCTTACTGATCCGGGCAATGTCCTCCTGGGAAATACTGTGCTCAGAGGTGCCTGTGATTGCTGTCGTGGTCTCACCCCAGTTGTCATCCTGAAGGAGGAAGAGACAAATAGAAATAACGTTGAAACAATCAGGCTATTCCTTCCAGATGTTCTATTTTTCTTACCTGGAAAGACTGCTATGACGGCCTTAAGTTCCAGAAAAAATATATAGCAAAAGCAACGCCTTCAACGTAGTGAATAATCAACCCTGACAATTAGTAAAGGTTTGCAAACAGCAGCAACCTGTCCAAACCAGCGCCTACAAACATTAGGTGCTAAAAGCCCGTAACTGCAGAGCAGGTAGCTCAGCTTGCTGTGCCACTCACTGTACCCCCAGAGGTGGTTCTTCCAGCCCATTTAACGAGTAACATGACATAAGTCTTGGAAACTGTAGTAATCACCAGTTCCCATGTCCAGGGCAAGGACTAGTATTCTTCCAGCCCACAAATTCTGCAGTGCAACTGCACCACAAAAGCACCTGGAAGGGAAATTTTCATTTCAGTGTTTCAAGCCAGTTGTTGTTGTTACACAATCAAAAACATGTTCACACATTATTTTTCCATCCGTAACAGAAGCAACCACACCTCCAGCAAGTTCCTCCACTTCATTGCTTTTTACTGTCCTCTACAGTAGCACTGCCCTCAGTAGCTGACAATCTAATAAAAGTTTAGCTAAATCAGCACATTACGGGTGATCACAGAGGATATTTTCAGGTATGGGGCTTTTAAGTTTAGAGGATCCTAGACTGCCAAGTAGCTCTGGTATTACAATCCAGGCCATTGTCAGAAGCCACTTATTCACAAAGAGGCTTACCTGAAATACAGTCACCATATAGGCAAGGTTCAGATTACACTACGTGTTCTGAAAGTCTCATTTCTTCCCTAGCTAACATCAGACAATGTCTGCTCTGGTTCTCCCGTGCTACAATGCCTCCAATTGCTCCTTCCAGGTGCTGGCACAGCCAAAGAGTTACACTGACATGTACGGATTTGACTCCCAGCTGCTGCTGGAGTGACTCATGCACACGAAGGCTCCTGATGCTTCCCACAAACGCCTGCCAAAGAGAGGCAATGCAAGCGCTCTGCTGCGTGGCACCTGGCACCTTTGGAGCTGCAATGCTCATTCAGAACCACACTTTTGCTTTTCTTCCTGAGAATATCTTCCTGCAGCCTGTGTCATTAATAGGATTTAACAACTTCCCTCAGACTTCTCCGACTGCACATGCTGACCGAAACAATCTATTTTAAAGAGACAGGCATAATTTTAAACCTTTATTCACTTCTTTTTAAGAGCTAAAGGAAAGAGTCTTTGGGAAAGGAGTAGACTGAGGCAGCACAACTACTTTGAACAACTCCCAGCTCCGGGGATGTAACTTCTAATGCACTCCAAGACATTAATACCTCCCATGCCTACAGAAGTAGGGTTTTGAGACAGACCAACCACAAACAGTCAGCATCTTGAATTAATATGAGGGGTTTTTTGAGTCACTTCTCACCAAAGCAGAGGCCCCAGAAGAGATATCTGCATTGTAGTATGTCCTGAAAGGCAGCATATTCCTACCACATTTCCCTCTTTAACAGCATCTCCAGTAAAGCAATTTAAGCATTTCAACTATTTTATGTTTATGCATTAAATAGTTATGCATAGTTTCCTCCATTTGATGAGCTGCAAAATTGTGCAGAAAAGAGAAGGGACAGGAACACCAGAGCAGCTTAAGGCTACAGCCCAGAAGACAACAGGCAACCCTGGTCACAGTCTACCCCTTACAACTCTTTCCACTTGAAAAAGTGGACTACGGCCTAATGCAAAAAAATGTGCAATTATATAGAAACCATAGATTCAGAGAATGCTTTGGGTTGAAAGGGACTTTAAAGACCATCCAGTTCCAACCCTCCTGCCATGGGCAGGGACACCTTCCACCAGACCAGGCTGTTCGAAGCCCCATCCAACCTAGCCTTGAACATTTCCAGGGATGTGGCATCCCTAACCTCTCTGGCCAACCTGTGCCAGTGCCTCACCACCCTCACAGCAAATAATTTCTTCCCAATATCCAATCTACACCTACCCCCTTTCAGTTTAAATCCATTCCCCCTTGTCCTATCACTACAAGCCCTTGTAAAAAGTCCCTCTCTGGGTCTCTTGCAGGCTCCTTTCAGATACTGAAAGGCCACAAAATAAGGTCACCTCAGAGCCTTCTCTCCTCCAGGCTGAACAATCCCACCTCTCTCAGCCTTTCCTCACAGGAGAGGAAATAGGAGGCTAAGTCTCTAGTGGTACACAGTTGTTGGACCTAGCTGAGTAAATTCTGGCTCACACATCAACTTATTTGGATTTGGCTTTAATTGAGGAGGTCTGCATGAAAACAAGGACTTAAGAATTCGCTTTTACAACTATTTGAAGTAATAGCTGTGACTCATGAAAACAAGCATCTGATTACAAAATAACAAATTACAGGACATGAAATGAGCACAGCAGTAGCTACAAGAATACCGTTACAAGTGCCACCATACACAGTTTGGCTGGAAACTGGACACTGATTTTTTTTATTTGGTTGGTTTTTTGGGGTTTTTTTTGGTTTTTTTTGTTTTTTTTGGTTTTTTTTTGAAAAGGCAGAAGTGGAGCCCCACAGCCAAGGATTAGCCCCAAATCCAGCCCAGGAGGTACTGAAGCATCCTGCATTCGAGGTCTTGCAGCATCAGCTATTCTTTGAAAATGAATATGCATCTTCACATCACCTGCTAGAGCAGAGAGAGCACTGGATCCATCCTAGGTACAATCCAAATGCAGCATTATTCTAGTTTTTACTTAACCCATTGTTAATGTACCAGCTTTCTCTGAGTTCACCCCCCTTTACAGCTATTTCACACTAGTTTTACATTTCTTGACTCCTTTCCCTATTGGAATCCTGATTCTAATGTACTTTACATGATTACCTGGAGCAAACCCTGCTTAAAAACTGAAATATACATACAAGTGAAAGGGTTGACCTGAAAATTGCACAGTGAGATGATGGAAACAGATGTTTCTATAGAGCTTGGCAGATGACACTCAGGAGACAGAGGCAAATTAGTGCCCAAGGAGTTGTCACATCAGCACTGGTGCTGTCAAAAGTAACGCCCTCAGAAGAAGACAGAAGTGACTGAGACCTTGGCTGTAGGCACAAATAAAGGGCACCCATAAGTCATGATTCTTTACTAGACAGCATGCAAGCAATTCTTGCTTCCTACTCACGAGCCCGTAAGTCACATGCCGTGTTCCACAACACACACTCCATGTTTGTTCTCACGCCCTCCTTACCTGGCCCTCCTCTGCCCGAGAGGCGTCATTCCCCAGCAGTGGCTCTGCAGGAGGTGTCTGGATAGTGACGGACTTCTCAGACCGACTGCCGTCTTTGCTTCGGGGAGATTTGTGTCTGTCCCGGCTCCTTTTGCAAACAGAGGAGGAGGAGAACAACGTTACCAGTTACTTTCCAGAGCGGGGCCTGAAATGTGCTGCACCTCGACCTGTAACAGGTGCCCCAAGCATCAGATCAGTCAAGCTTGTCCATCTCTTGATCAACACAGACTCAGGCTGCGACAAAACAAGCTTTGGAGGAGGTAGAAAGGGAGCCCAGAGAAGCTGACAGCCTGGAGGCTGGGACACACCACCCCCTCAGTGATAGCAGAGGGGAGGACAGGGATCCAGGCCCACCACCTCATGTTCTCTTAAAACAGCTTCCATCAGCGCTGCGCTTGAAAGGGAACCCTGCGTTCTCCAAAGAACTGGCAACTCCATTTGGGATTTACTGGTCTACACAGTTCCCTACCTACAATAAAGTGTCTCACAGGGACATGCCCAGTTAACACAAAGAGTTAATCAATACAGCTTTAGTTCCGGCAAAGCAGAGTCTTGTCATCTCTGACCTTAACACTGTAGGACAATTGGTGAAGTTTATTTCCACTGGTTAATAACCTCAAGTTAACCTCTCACAAAGAAAGCAAGAACATCAAGGATACAAGGCCAGTCTTTATTTCCAGAGTACCCTTGCAGACCTCACAGCTTCTCATCTGAGAAAGTCTCAAGATGAATTAAGCCCTACCAATCTGCTCACCAGTGTGTTCCTCCACCTTCCCACATGGACAGGAAAGCAGCCTTTGCACTGGAAACCCTCACTGTGCTCAGGGACTGGCTTAAACCTCATTAGTATCCCAGCTCTGCCTCTCTCTTAGAATTACCAAAGCCCAAAGGTTTCATGGGATGACACTTTTTCCAGTTAAAGGGCTCTAGGATTTTTATGTTGTTTTTGGAACTCTGAAGGCTTCTTTCCACACAGCAGTCTAAGTTTAAAAGGGCAATCTGTATTGGGGGTTGGATGCTAAAGAAGGAAAAAAAGGCAAACGAGATGTTTTACTCAATAACTGGACTGTGAGCAAAGAGACTTCATGGAAGAATTCTTTTTCCAACCACACAGGATAATTGCTTCCGAATTGCAAAATTATTTTGGACCAGCTCAGTAATAAGTTGCAAACACTAAGTGGCACACATTTTACATGTAAACTGAGGAGGATGCAGGGGAAAAAAAAAAAAGAAAATCTTTCCAAAGAATCAGAAGTTTCAGAGCAGATGGGTTTTCAGGCTGTTTAACTACCACAACAGAGAGGACTTGCTATTCAAGTTCAGAAAAGCCTGACTTCTAATCCAATCAATGCTGATAAAGGACTTGTTGCCTACTCAAGTACCACTCAAATTCTATTTAAAAACCCCCCAACACACCATTAACAGAGCAGCCTGCAGGAGGGTGGGAAGAGGCAGGAAACCTTATTATTACAGAATAAAGAAATGGCATCAGAAGACAACTAGCAATTATCAGTTTGGGAAGTCTAACACGTCTTCTCCCCAGATATTGCACTCATCCCTCACCCTTTAAGAGGGGCATTAGGTGATCTTTTCTTTCTGCTGGCACTATCCCAATCTTTTTGGCCACACATAACCCCAGCAGGCATCCAACAGGTTGAATATCACTGAATTAGCAGCTTAAAGTCTCCTCACTGTGTTCCCCAGGAGTCTCCATGCGTATCTCCTCCAGAGATTTGGGCCCACTGATTTTATCCTGTCTTACAATTTTTTTTCCCATAGGACATGTCCTAACTTAGAGCAGTAAGTAATTAAAAATAAACATTTCCTTACCCTTGTCTGTGAGCTTTTTTGGAGTGACCTGAGTAGTGGGAGTATCCCGAATATGTTGATTCTGTATCCATTGTAGCAGACATCGGGTCTGCACAGAAGGGGCACAGATTTTATTTAGAAGATGAGTTCCTGGTGCTCCTGAGGTGGAGTCCGTGGTAAAAGTGCTTTCCTGGGTACTCTTTGCTTCCCAGTCATCGGTGAGATCTGGTCCTCAGAGACTGAGTGAGCTTCACTTAAAAGGAATCTGATCAGAGGGGAGGGGAGGGAGGGTGCTTGGCTTCTCACGATCGACCTAAGAAACGAGAAACAGGCATGGAAGTGCACTCTAAGCAAAGCAAAACATCATTCCTACTGCAGGAATTCCCTCACTTTGGCCACATATCACACTCATCAAGCCTGTCCTGGTCAACACCTCTTTCTGATCTAGTGAAACATATGCATTTGAAGAGCTTTAAATGAACTCAATACATCTGTTTTGCAGGGTCTAGCCCATTGATCTAAAACTCTGGAAGAGAGTCTAGGTCACCTGGTAGAGACAGAGACTTGGAGAAGGCACAGCAGCCTCAAATACCGAAATTCAACCACAGGAAAAGGGCCAGGCTCGGCTTCAACACCACATCTCTCCTCCTGTGTGACACACAGCCCAAATAACCCCAGATTCAGAATGGCAGCATTATAGCCTATTTACAGGGGGAAGGGGTGGGTGTGAGGGCAACTTTCCTAGGAGAAATGCTGCAGAGAATCAGCCCACCATGTCTGAACCTGCTTTGTTTTCTCAACTGCGAGGTGTGCCCATTACACAGGCATTAGTTACTATAAGACCAATGGTACCGCGAACACCTCCCTCTCTTTGTAACCTTTGCCTCCAGAAGCTAATTTGGGCCTCAAAGAATTCCACTTTGTTAAAAATCATCTCTATATATACACATACTAATAACACTGGGGAGAGTTGATTAGAGATCACATCTAGCTTATATGGGCCAACACTTCTTACGGTCTACTTCCATTTGGAACAGCAGCTTAAATCACATCTGTAAAGGGCAGAACAGGGTCATGTTTTTTTGGAACAGGAGCAGGGCAACATTAGAACAATTCCCAACAGTACCATGTCAATACCCCTGAACCCTGGGGGAAGGAAGGGTAGACATCAACCTGCTTTCCAAATCCACATCCTGCATTAGGTGAGAAGAGAAATGGAAAGGAGGGGAGTTCAGGAGTTAATCACTGGTTTGGGGAAACATATGCAAATAGGGAAGAGGGAAGGGTGGCAGCTATGGACAGAGGCACCTTGGCACAGCCCAGCACTCCTGCGGCACACAGGAACACTCTCACATGCCTTCTGCCCAGGCAACTGCTGCCTCCAGCCAACACAGGACTAAAGCCATGCCATACTTTCAGACTGGGCAAAAGACCACTTTAAAATTAAATTAGATCCCTCCGTAATTTTCTGCTCACAGCACTTTTCAAAGCTATTAGCAATAAAACAGGCAACCACTGCTTTCAGCTCCCTCCTTCCCCAAAGACAGAGGGACAACAACAGAAATCCTGCTTTGGCCAACTATTCTTGCCAGCCATAAGATTCCTCCACTAACACCTCCAGAAAAGCTTGTAACAGAGCAGAGAGCTCTACCACACGCAAGCTGTGCCAAAGAATGAAGCCTCTTCCCCACAGGGTTCCTTGGCTGGCGGTGCAATCTGCAATGAAGTAAAGAAGCACCCCCACTGCATCCAGAGCTGCAGGTATTTGCACAAAACTTGGGCTTTCCAGGGCTCTTGGAAAGCAGAAAGGCATGGGGACCTTTTGTGTACAGGATTCCCAAGCTCTTAAGGGCATACCGTGGCTCAAGAAAACTTTAAGGCATCAGAGAATACGGAAAGGACAAATAAGGATGGGATGTAAGGCCCAGTTTCAGAAGGAAAGGAATGAGGATGGATTTAAACACAGCAAAACATAAAGCCAAGGCACAGCACAGCTTGGAAAATGGCATGATTACAGTAACAAGAATAAAAATCCCCCAGCCTAGGACGTGATGTGAACACTCGTTAACTCCCTAGATTTGCACACAGCCTGTAGCTTACGGCTCCAGCAATAGGCTGTGACTCATTAAAGCTGATTCTTACCTCTACTGTCCTGCTAGGCAACCACAGAAAAATCCTTCCTCTGTGTTTGTCTTCCTCTGATAAATGGGGGTGAGGCCACGACCCCACTATGTTCAAAAAGCACTATGAGGAGATGGCTACACAGGACTTTGCAGTCATCAGGCACCACAGACCAAAAACACCCTCGGATGAACAAAATGTGACACATACTATAGTCTTAAACTGCTGTTTGTGATGTTACTGGAGTCTCTTTGAGAACAGCCACTACCTTCACAGACACATAACACTGCATTACAGGAATCGGAAAAGCAAGGAGAGCTGCTGGCATACATCAGGAAGGGTTATGTATTTTTCCTAGCCCTCTAGGAAAGTATAAACTCTCACCCTGTTCCTCTAACTGCATAAAAGAATTTTCCCCCAAATCCCTGGTAGAAGAATCAGAGCTGAGACAGGGACTGGGAATAGAGCTCCTCTTTTGGCTCCTCTCACCCCATCAGCACAGGATCATACTTCTCTGGAGGCATCTGGGAACATTTCTGCAGGTAGAGGCTGCCATGGAAATGCACAGGTTGCCTGGGTAGGAACCATGAACAAGCAGTGCCCATTTCATGGTGAGTGAAGCAAGGCAGTGCTGGGCACCAGGCAGGAAAGACCAACACAGGAACATCAGGGCAGGCTGGATCATGCCAAGTTTCCTTTTCTGTGTAAGCAAAAGCAACGGTTTTGACACAGCTCTGTGAAAAGCCAACAAGGTGGCCCCCAAAAAACATCAAGTCTCCTGGATCACCATTAAAAGCAGTAATCTTAGAGGTATTTTCCAACCTAAATGATTCTACGATAGACTCAGGGACTCTGCACCATCTCCTTGCCCCGACTATAGGGCACACCAGTGGCTAAATATATCTTCCTGTCAAGGCACTTACAGGGCAGTCAGGAACAAAATTTATCTGACCAACCTCAGCTGGAAAAAGCAGAAGACCACTGGCTTTGCCTGGTGCCCAACCCAGGCTGATTGTCAAGAAGGCTTCTTAGATTTGTCCAACAGAGGATAGCCTGGATTGCTAGATAGACACCACTCCCAGGGAATGAGGGAGGAGCACAGTCCGAACACACACTCCTCACAGCCATGCCAAGCCGGTTACCCGCCTCCTGGTCTATTTTACAGCAAGAAGGCAGGGCAGCCTCAGCCCAGAAAAGCTTCTGAAACTACTGTGGAAGAGGTAAGGAAGGGACCAAAAGACAACTCACATGCTAAACTTCATCTCTGGGTTGGAGCTCTTCCAATGGCATAGACAGGAGTCAGCCCTGGATTAGCCACCCTGCCAAGAGTGCCCACTACTAGAGCCTGAGGAGACCTAGCGAAGACAAGCTCCACGTGAGTCCTTCATAACACCACATCCAAACTAAGCACAGTCTTTACACACCTCCACTACTAAATCACCATTAATGATGATTCCTACCCCACCCCTCTGGGCAGGAACAACCGTTCTGGTTAAAGCAGCAGCCCCATCATTTGGGGCCTCATCCCTTCACAAAAAAAAGTGTGAATTCAGAGTCCAACGTAGCCAATTGAAACAGCTTCACAAAAGATCATTACATGTCGCAGGACTCCGCTGAAGGCATGGTCTGTTTGCAGAGCTTCTGGCCCTGCGTGAAACAAAGCTCTTCTGGCCTGAGGGTACAGTTGCACTGTATTTCAGCGCTGACAAGAAAGCTGGTGTAAGTAGCTTCCACCTCCGCACCACGGTTCACCACTCTTGGTTGTGTCAACACAATTCTCAGCAAGCAAACAGCACTGCTGGAAAACAAAACAAAAAATCCCTTTTCTCCCCCCTGCCACGCTTTTGTCTTGGATCCTTTCCGTGACCTAGTTCACAGCACAGCGCAAAACATCAAAACCAACATCAGGGTGAATAGCAGCACAAGCGAACAGCTAGAGGGGAGATGGGAATGCCTCCTCTGCTCCACCACGACAACTGTATAAACTGTACACCCAGAACTTTGCTCCCAGTAGGGCCAGCACTCTCACTTTGCCTTTCCTTTGCTCACTGATGACAGAAAGAAGCCAAGTAAGATGGAAAACAGTGGTAAGGTACATCCCAAAGTAAATTTTGGGACCCCGTCCTGGCAAGGAGGACTGCCGCACCCTGCATGACAGTGGAGAAATGTAGTTACCCCTGAATACCGCAGAGATCACTCTAATTACAGTTTCTACGCAGCTACACAACTCATTGTAACTCCCTGTTTTCATATGCTCATAAATCTCAAAAAGAGTTCTTTTGAATTGCTATTTTCCACGCTGGAAGCCCAATCCCATTTCCAAGGAAGTTTGCTTTGTGATCGTCTTCAAGGGAGCACAGTTTGGCTCCCAGCCCAAGAGAAATTTAAAAGAGCAAGTTACATCTTTAAATCAAAGAGGGCAAACGCAAACAACAGCTCCCTTTTACATCCCATGCTTTCCCGATGGATTTTCCCCTGTGAAGTTGAGGCAAATAACTCCAGAGCAGCTCATCTTTGAAATCTTCGTACAGTTTGCATCTTACTCCATTTAAAACTTGCAATCAATTAGAGTTGATTTACCAGTCAGTTCATGAAGTTACATGTATTTGGAAGTGCCATCTGGAGCACAAGCAGCCACAAGTGTCCGTGAGGATGCGCGCACAATTCAGCTCCAAACGCCGTCAGCCTCACTTGTTAAGCAGCACCAGCTGTCTGTGGGGTAATGGATGCCCACGAGCTATCGCACTGAGAAATCTTTTTTCCTTCATTTAGTGAAATGAAGAGCTTTGCAAATTAAACACACCGAACCTCAAGCACCGAGGGTTCAAAAGTAAAAACAATTAAAAGACGGCTAAGCAGCGAGGAAGCTTTTCCAACTCTGGCACTGGCTTGGCTGCACAGTACTGCTGCAGCGCATTCCCATTATTCACTTCAGGAACACGAAAAGTTGCGTAACTTGCTATGTTCAACGGCAGACATAGTAAGACCTATGAGCAATGCCACAGGAACCTCTTGCTTTTGAATTTCCTGAGCAGGCCCCAATCCAGCAACTTGATCTGTAAGCACAGAAGTTCATCCACACTAATCTACTCGCAGAGCCAAGACTTTCAGTTTTAACAGCCAACAAGCTTTGGGAAACAAGGTTTTCCCAAAATATTTGTATTTATTTTTGCATGCCATTAAGTAAGGTCAATTTTGGCCTTCAGTATATATATATATATATATATATATATAACTAAACCAGGGCTTTTACTCTATGGTGGTGGCTCTTGATTTGCAAGCCCCTCATTCTAAAAAAAAAAAAAAATGTTTAGTAGTCAGCAAATTCAAGCTCTCTAGCAATAGGTTCTCTTTTCTTTTGCTTCTCAGAGGCTCCTTAGAAAGATTTCTAAGATAGATCCCCTGGAATTTCCAGCCCCACAGCTGAAAACCGTTAGCCCATGACATGGATATTTCAGAAAGAAAAGCCACTTGGATTATTAGAGCAATCCACTGTTCAAGCAGAACATGCAACAACACAGGTCTGAAAACACAGCAACTCTGTTTCAATTGACAAGAGAAATACCCAGGCAAAACCACCACCCAAGTGATAGGTGTTTCCAAGCAGTAACCCCCAGCTTCCTGCCCCTCTGTTACACAGCTGGAAGCTCTCTACATGGGGCCCATCAGTGAACCACTCCCCTGGAGGATGTCCTTTGCCCACTCCAAGAGCCACATCTGTGCTGTCCAAGTTTCTGAAGCATAATGAGCATTCCAGACTATCATGCAAATTACAACTGAGTGCCATCCTGTCAGACTGGTGAAAGCTTGTGCTTCCTCACTCATACATCTCTCCCGTGCTGCCAGACCTTCCAGCACACCCCTTCACCCCAGAGCCATGAAACGTGGTACGAGGTATTGTGGCCTCACCCTCATGACAGAGAGCACCTGTGTGCACAGGAATACAGTTTTCCATATTGATATTTAAAGCCTTACTGAAACAAACAGGGAAAAGAGTCTCACAAGACACTGCTGACTCTACCTATCCCAGCAGGCAGCACCTGTACCTCATTTTCAATATTTACTTTTAGCCATAGCACTTAGATACTGAGTTAGCATTAAAAGGTATGAACTGCAAAAGGCTTCTCTACTGAAAGAGCACCCCCTCCTTTAAGACACTGCATATCTGCCAGCATTTTCTATTTAAATTTAGAACAAAAAAGAAGTCTACAGACCCTGAAGAAATCCCAAGTACACAGCACAGCGGGACTCCACAGTATGGAGTCTCTATCTCCCTCCTGCTCAAACCTGTACAAGTCCAATGCTATTCTGCCCTTGCAAGGAGAGAGGGCAAAGGTGTTTACCCCTGACGGAAAAACCACTGATCTTTAATTTGACCCAAGTCAGAAAATTTTGACATACAGGCTAATGAGAAACTGAAAGAAGTACTAAGACAGTCTTTACATGTGTTCATTTTCTTCTTCCGAGTCACAGTACCAGACATGGAGAAGCATAAACTTACTGTCTCCCACCAGCAAAACTGGACATAGCAGTTCTCCAGTCGGGTCTGCCTCTCAGGTCCCCACAACAAGACCTATAGCAGCAAAACCACATTTCTGATACCATCCTTTGCCTTGGCTGCAAGAGGTGGGGGTGTAAGGAAGGCAGGCTACAATAACACAGCGTGCAGTTTTGCTAGGACAACTGCAGTCATTTGGTAGTGTTTCCCTAGTACTGTATCCCAGTCTCCCAATGGCAGTAAGCCCCTCCAGGTGCACATGTCCATAAGACAAGAGCCACTAGGAACAACTGCCACTACTAACCAAAACCAAAAAGCCAGAAGCAATCACTGGGAGCTGCTGGTCAGTGACTGTGAGCAGTTAGATGTTTGCCTGGCTGGTTGCAGTACAGCCTGGGATAGTTCCAAAATTTCAGCTATAGGGAACATTTTTAAAGGAGGCTTTCTACAAGACTCCATTCACATTTATTTTTCAAAATTAACAACTGAAGTGATCACAGAGCCAACACTGGCCTTGTAGCTGCGGCCAGCTAAACGGCCAAACCCCACTGGGGGAAAAGAGCCAAGCATGGTAAAAACGAAGCTTTTCAAAGGTGGCAAAGCACGGCTGAAGCTCCCTTCTCCACAACTCTCCTCCTCGAAGTCAGGCTGAGCTCACAGGCAATGATATCACAGAATATACTCCCCAACATCCTAATTTGCACTTCCAGCCAGCGTGACTCGATTTCTTAACTCTTTATAGCTGCACAAATCTTGTGGGCAGTTCATTACTGACAAACCCGGGGCCAAAAACTCCCACTGCTCCAAACAGTCATACAATCGGCCCACCTGCCTCCCCAGATCGAAAACCCTGCCATCAAGTCACTTATGCTTTCACAGACTCTGCAATTCAAAGAGTTCAGCCCTTTGCATAAGACAGCTAGTTCACCACCTTGACAATCTTCCGAATAAAAAACCAAACCCCTTATGTTATTTCGCAGCAGCTCTCCTCCCCGTCACTTCTGCTCCCCTCGCCGTGCTACCCAGCGGGATGAGCCCAGACACAGAGCAGTTTGTTTTACACGGCGTGGGCAGCCAAGGCACCATCAGCAGAGCATTCCCACCAGCGTGGAGCCTCTCGCATGAACAGCACACGCGTTCCTTCCCAGGCGAGGTTCGGCAGCCAGAGCGNNNCCAGGCGGGGTTCGGCAGCCAGAGCGCTGCCCGCCGTGCGGGGCTGCGCCCGCGGCCCTCGCCGGCACCGAGGGGTTTATCCCGGGATGCCGAGATCGCGGACCCACCGCCCCAGCAGCGGGCGGGCAGAGCCCCGGCCGGCAGGAGGGAGGCCCCTGCCCGCCTTCCACCTCCGCCCAGGCACGGGAACCAGCGCGCAGCCCGGAAAGCGCCGGGCAGGGGAGCGGGACGCGGCGGGCTGGCCCCGCAGCGGGCACCGCCGGGGCTCTCAGCCGCGCCGCCCGGCCGGGCACCGGCGCTGCGGCCAGGCGCGGGAGCCGGGAGGCTGC